>JALGBA010004083.1:600000-1197500 GCA_023970755.1 Azemiops feae
TCCGCTCCCATCTCTGCCCTTTTAGCTGCCCTGCATCCAGCCTTGCAGAGCAACAAGCAGCCCAGAACTGCATGGTTCTGGGGTTGCTTGCCACATCCTGGGATGCCTCAGCCACCACAGCTGGGTCCCAGTCATCCTCGCCACCTTACAATTAAGATCTCTGCCCTCTGCTGCCCCAGATGCTTTCACTACCGTCTTTTTGTTCCTGTTGGTGATGAGATGTGCCTGACCTGGCTGCTTTGCCCTATGGGGTTGACTTTGCATGGTGAAAAAGAAAAAAAAAGCAGAAAGCTTAAAGAGGCTGGAGTACAATAAGCACTGCTTTTTTTCTGTACTTCTGGATCATATGGAACTAGCTTTGTGTGTGGAAAAAAAAAGCAGCACAAACCCAACCTCATACTACCTAGGAGCACTGTAAAAAGGGGCATTTTGGCATGCTATTGCCCCTTTAAGCAGTTTTGTACTCCCACTCCCTTTTTCACTATGCAAAGCCAGCCCTATACAGCAGCCACGCCAGGCCGGTCTTATCAGCAGCAGGAGTAAGAACACGGTTGTCAAGGTCAGCTGGACTGTTGCACAGGAGGGCAGCAGGTGGCAAAAAGGGCAAAGATGGAAGGGAGATGGTGGGAGGAGTTGCAGTGCTCCTGCGGTCATAAGAGTGGGTGAGCTGCCAAGTGCCTGAATTTTATCCCATGACCATGGGGCTCTGAAATGGCCATAACTTCAAGCACAAATCATAAGACCCTTTGTTCCCAGCGGTCATAATTTCAAACTATCACTGAACAAACTACCTGCAGATATCTGAGTTTGGGTGTTATATGAATGAAGGATATGCAGGAGTTACATGTTATTTACAGTGTGATCTCTGAAGCATTAGATGATAAGATTACATACTTTTAAATATTATTTGGAAGATATGCTTTGCAGAAATAATTAAAGGAATCCAGTTATTTCTAGGCTTCTTTATAAGCTTGGAGGAAAAAAAATCTCTACTGCATTAAGAAAACCATTCATGAAAGTTAATGTGATTCTTAAAGCATGGACATCATTTTTCAGGCTTGTTTTAAAGCCTGAGAAGTTTATGCATATGTACAATGAGGAATCATTTCAGGTAGTCTGAAATGTATAAATTGTGCAGAAAGTTTCAGGTGAAGACAGCAGGAAAAGGCAAAAATCATCAGCAACAGCACTTAAATAAAAGAAGGGTAAGGAGGGCACCGGGAAGACTGGGAAAGGGGCAGGCTAGTTGGATATGCTGTAATAATTCAAGAGTGGCAGTAGTGGCAGCTAAACAGAGATGGGGAAAAGAGGTTGCTGGGAAGACTTGAAAGAAAGAGGAGGTCATCAAGTTAATTATTAAGGACAATAGCAATCTAGGAAGGGCACTGGGAAAATCAGTGGGCAGGGCAACGCACAGATTATATTGGGGAAATGAGGAAAGATGCATAGGCTTGTCCTACTTGCTTCATAAGATTTTTCCAGAATTTGGTTTAGCAAAACCCAGAATAACCAAGAAGTTCTGAGTTTAGGTTAGCCATACTTTGACCTTTCTGGAAAAGTTTGACTAAATGTCTAAGCCACAAAGTGTGTCTTTGGGGTTCAAAGAAAAACACATGTTTTCTTTTGTTGACACATGCACTATACTTCCATGATGACCAAAGCATCTTTATTTGTTTGTTTGTTTTGGAATTGCACCATCTTGTTAGAAGAAAAGATCATAAAATTTATCTAGAATGGAAGTATACCTAGATTAACTGTTACATCATTTGTTAGACCAAATGAAGTTGCTGAGAAATTTTTAATTGTGTTGTGTTTAATAAATTTATATACGTTTCTTTATAGAAATAAAGGACCACAAATTGCTTATGAACGCAGTTTTAGGTGGAAACTAGCTCATTTCCGCTACTTATGTCAGGTACTATAATACTGTCTAAATTTAAATTTAAACTTTAAATGTTCCTTTTATAACTTTTGTGTTTATGGTTGTATTAATCATTTACTTTCTCTCTATAGTCAAATGCTCTACCAAGCCATGTGAAGATCAATGTATCCAGACAAACTTTGTTTGAAGA
Organism: Azemiops feae; assembly: GCA_023970755.1. Lineage (NCBI taxonomy): Eukaryota > Metazoa > Chordata > Lepidosauria > Squamata > Viperidae > Azemiops > Azemiops feae. Next base: position 602,073 of record JALGBA010004083.1, read on the forward strand.
TTCCTTCCAACAGGTAAAATACTATTAATATCATAAACTACTGGAAACTACTGCAAAACTGCAAAAATTAATATGTTTAAATGACTTAGTTTTGTAGGTAGGAAAGAAAATCTTATTCTCATTAAAAAACATTTGAAGATATTTATTTATTCAGAAGTCCCAGAAGAAAGAATGTAGCCTACCAAACCTTTATACATTAGTAAGCAGCCATTTGTTTGTTTGTATATTTGTTTAGGTTTTTTTTAAGACTTCCTAAGTCCAAACATTTAAGGGTAGGTTAGACTTTAAAAGCAGGAACACTTAAACAAATAAAGAAATTGTCATCCAGAAGGGGAAAAAAACTAACAAACGCAACAAAAGCTTGCAGAACAGTGGTGCAATATTATGTCGGCATTACATAGCATGCCCATGCCATTTTTTATCCTTTTATTTTATTTGTTTTTATTCATTATTTTATTTATAAAATTTATTGGCCACCAATCTTACCAGAGGGTAACTGGGTGGCTCACAGTCATAAAAATGTATCTATACATATACATTAAAACATAAATTAAAACCAAGCATCAAAATCTAAAGACACGTGGGGAGGGTGGGGGCAGAGTAGGGGGAGGTGGGACCTATTGTTACTCGATCAACCATCTCCACTGTGCTGTTTCCCCATTGGGGCCCCAAGCCAACTTTCATAGAATTTTATAGAATTTCTAGTCATTCATGTAGGGAAAAGGAAGATATACTTGCCCATAATATTTAGACAGGCGATTATTTCCATTTGTTTTTCCTTTTTATGCTTTAGAAGTAGGTTATTGTTTCTTCATGGAGTAGGAAGATCAATAGGAAGGACCTGACAGTGGAGATACTTTTTTTGCAGAAAAGAAAGAGATTAGTACACAGTAAAGTGCTCTAAAGTGGGAACATTACCTAATTCCTTCAGTAAAGACCTTATGTTTACTATTCCTTGATAAATGCTATGGCCTATTTGCCCTTGATAGCAGTGCTGTATGCTGAAGGTAGCTTTATGGTTACATCTTTTCAATAATCACATGATGGATAACTTACTCTGAATGTCCAAAGAGGAAGTAAAAAAAATACCATAGAAAAGTAGTAGGTGGTGGCTATAATAGACTTCTATGTATAATTCATATTGCACACTATCCTTTATTTTATAAAAAACAACAAAAATAAACATGCATTAAAAACAAACAAAAGTACATATTATCTTTGTAGCATTAAAACTTATTTACATTTTAATTTCTAGAAATAGAATGCAGTTCTATTTGAAGAAGAGCAAATATCCTTAAAGTTGGATGTAATGCTTAATATATTGTAATATATATGTTCTATATTTTACCATCTAATATTCAATAGAACTTTTTGCTTGATTAATTGTTTTATTTACAGATCATGGCTTTAAAACCTTATGACTTAAGGAGACGATTGTATGTCATATTCAGAGGAGAGGAAGGCTTGGATTATGGAGGTTTAGCCAGGTAACTGTTTATTGAAATCTCATGACCTTTGTCAAGCTATTTAAAGACATTATTAATAATAATAATAATTTATCAAACCATAATGGTTTATTAAATGTATATGTTGACTAATTCCCATTGACATTGATTGGTTTACGAATTGTTTAAGACATCAGCAACAAGGAAACAACAAAAGACAACATTAAGAATAATGGCAAGAATTGTAACTGGATGAGAAGAAAGAAAAACAAACCACATGATCTACGGGGGGGACACGGGGGGGGGTTAATTCCCCCTCAACAAAAGCCTGGATAAAGAGACAGGTCTTCCAGACCCTTGGAAACCTCAATAGAGTGGGGGCCATTCGAATCTTGGGGGGAACCTTATTCCAGAGAGCAGGTGCTGCTATAGAGAAGGTATACTTCTAGAGTCCTAATCAATAGCATTGTTTAATTAAAGGAACCTGGGGTGAATCAACCCTGCCAGATTTGATTGGCTGGGCAGATACTATGGGAGACTGATGATCCCTTAAGTAATCAGGCCCTATCCCATGTAAATCTATACAAGTAGCAACCAACACCTTCATTCACTCCTGGAAGTAAAATGGCAACCAGTGCAACTCAAGAAGCAGAGGTGTTATATGGGCATACCAAGGCATGCCCCTTACTGCCTGCGCCACTGCATTCTGAACCAGTGAAACTTCTAAGTGGTCATCAAAGGCAGCCCCACATAGAGTACGTTGCAGTAATTAAGCTGTGAGGTAGCTAAGCCATGTATGACTGAAAGCCCACCCTAATTTAGAAAAGGAAGCAACTGGCACACCAGATGATGCTGTGCAAGAGCTAGAGCTGCCATGATTGAGCAGGAGCTGTGGGTCCAGAAGAATGGGAAAGTGCTATCCTATCCAAAGTCAGATGGAATATCCCTAGATCTAAACATCTACAGACAGTCTTGGTAGAATTGATTTGGAGACAGTTCTTCCTCAATCAAATCTGTAAAGCCTTCAAGCACTGGGAACAGAATTTTGACAGACATCATTTGGAGTTGACAGACATCATTTAAAGTTGAAAGATACAATTAAGTGTCAATTATATATTATATCAAAGAAACAATTGCCAGTTAAATGATGAGGTGGACAAAAAAGAGGTTCTTCCTGATTCTAGGATTATATAGCTGAAACTACATTCTAACATCACACTCAAATTTCAGTGGTCATTTTTTCTTTGGATTCTGACTGACTGTTAGTTACATTTTAGGATCTTCCAGTTACAAATAGTAACATGATTGATTGAGAGAACAAAATATTACTAATATTTTTCATCTAGTGTTTATTTGCTTTCCTATGCCTAGATTCTACCATTAATAAAAATTATAAATAAACATTATTCAATTTACCAGATAAATAAAAAGTTAAATCTCTGTCTGATCTTCGAACCTGGAGCTCAGCAAAGAGGTAGCAATAGCAATAGCATTTAGTCTTATATACTGTCCCATAGCACTTTTCAGCACACTCTGGGTGGTTTACAATGTAAGCACTATTTGCATATTGCCCCCAACGATCTGGGTCATCATTTTACTAACCTCAAGGATGGAAGACTGAGTCAACCTTGAGTCCCGTCAGGATCCAAGTCCAGGCTGTGGGCAGAATTTACCTGCAATACTGCATTTTAAGCAATGTGCCACCAGGGCTTAGTATTTTCCTTCTGTTAAGGAGTGGATTAAGATATGTACTTGTTACCAATTTTGAAAGCCTTTACATTCCAAGAACAAAGGATAGAGCAAAATCTAGATTTAATTGTGTAGATTTAATTATAAGATTAAAGCCATATTGTCAAATTATTACTATATGTATTGTGCACATGTGTATATTCCTTTTTTATACATATTTTTAAACATATCCACAATATGTTTTTATTCAAATAAATTATGTATAAATTACGGGTAGTCCTTGATTTATAACAGTTCACTTAGTGACCGTTCAAAGTTAAAACAGCACTGAAAAAAGGGACTTGTGACCGTTTCTTACACTTACGACTGTTGCAACATCCCCACAGTCATGTAATCAAAATTCAGATGCTTGGCAATTGATTCATATTTATGATAGTTGCACAGTCCTGGGGTCATGTAACCACCTTTTGCAATCTTCTGACAAGCAAAATCAATGGGGAAGCCAGATTCACTTACCAACCATGTTACTAGCTTAACAGCTACAATGATTCACTTAACAACTGTGACAAGCAAGGTCATAAAATGGGGCAAAACTCATTTCACAATGTCTCTCTTAGCAGCAGAAATTTTGAGCTCAATTTTGGTCGTGAGTTGAGGACTACCTGTAATTTATAATTTTATTATATACTTTTATATAATTTTATTATATAATTATGTAAATTCTATACATCTCACCAATAACATTTTAAAAAAATAAGAAAACATTGTGAGATGAATGTATTGTTTTTAAAAGATAACTTAGCAATGCCAGTATTAATTTTCAAACTAATTACAGTTAGGTGAAGTCACATAATTGCTCACAGCATTATTAAAGCATTAAATTAATTCAGAATTCATTTGAACCAAACTTTGATATGCTATAATTCGCTGTTCCTTTTTCACAACATTAGAAAATAGACTATCATATCTGCTTAAAATATTCCTCAAGTTTTTATGTCATTATTTGTAACATTTGGAGATATCCATGTTTGATTTATCTTATTCATTATATTTTTAAATAGAGAATGGTTCTTCTTGCTATCACATGAAGTCCTGAACCCTATGTATTGTCTCTTTGAATACGCTGGCAAGAGTAATTATTGTTTACAGATAAATCCAGCATCAACAATAAATCCAGATCATCTTTCATACTTCTGTTTCATTGGACGATTTATTGCTATGGTAAGGGTGATTTCTGTCTTATTTTCTGAAATATTTAGCATGCAAGTGTATATGGCTATCATATTGAGAATTAATTCATTTGCCACCAACATTGTTCAGTAGAACAATTACAATAAGTACATGAGAAAGAATTGGTGTATTTTTCCTCATTGGAGTACTTAGTTGATTTTTTAAGTAATGGCATATATTGTTTAATATCAAGAGAGAACCATTTAGTGATTGACTAACAAAATGTGAGATAAAATGAATTCAAAATAAAGGGAATACATATACACATTAGTGTCTAATGTAATCATCTAGGCAAAATATATAACAAAAACTTTTCTGAATGCATGATGTGCTAAGCAGGCACAGCAGTTTTATTCAGCTAATTCTCAATAGGTTGGCTGCATTGTCCTCTACATATAGAAGAATGAATATCTGCAACAGAGATATTTAGAACTCTGCATGATTACAGAATCTTAAATCATATTAAATCAACTGTATAAGTTGATCTGGCCTTCCATTTCAGGAATTGTTTATCTTGTGGAGGATGTCAGAATTAAGTGTCAGTGGACTAAAGAGATTATGATGAGTAGTGTGGCTGTGCAGATTCTTCAAAGGAGATACTTATATCATGTTACAACACGTTTAAAACATGTCTTGGACTTGTTAAAATGACCATATCTTTTTCTAGGTTTATATTGTTCCTTTGGCAGCTATTTCTGGCCATCTCTGAATTTTGTGCATGTAGAGACAATTAGAAATACGTAACTGTTAAAGCACCACATAAATCTGGAAAGATTTAGCTGCTTTAATAATTTTTTAAAAAAATCATAGTATTCCCACATGGACCAAAGTACTCTTCAAAAGATTTGCATAGCCCTACTGCTGAGTGTGGTTGTCTTTCTTCACAAATGGTTTTAATTACATGGGGTGAATGTATTGCAGTCTTGAACCTATCTGGTCAGAACTACTGTAAGTTCTACAAGCTCAGTAATATTTATTCTACTGTAAAGAATTTAGGATTGCAGCCTTGACAAAAAAGACATATTAGCAAAGGGAAAGAGGATAAAATTCATAGCTATGTTCAGAGCTAAAAACCCCATCTTTCAAAATATACCATTATTTCACATCACATATTGAAAATGACACTGAAAGAAACAGCAGATTCCATAAAATTATGGTGTCAAAAATCTGAGGAGGATATGCTCTGATTATTAAATTAAACTTTGGAATAATTTGAAAAACAGGCAGTTATACTGACAATTAAGAAAACCACGCTAAAATTGAAAAATTGTGACACACATGGTAAATATTCATACCATGCATATATTTATTAGACAACAATCTCCTCGAAGAGCAGTGTTTAGTTAGGCAAGAGAAATGAAAAACCTTAATTATGATTATATAGAGGGGGAAAGAAATCCTCCAATTATTCTAATTACTACTATTTTCAGAAATAATTCTTCATGATGAAGAATAAAGTAAGTATCAGATTTCTATAGAGATGTGGAAGGAAATTGTTGCTATCAGCTTCTTCCAAGTTGAAGCATAAATCCACCCATCTTACTTGAAAGCATCCTAAAGGAGCCTAAAAAAAGAAGGAAAATATGTAAAAGAGCAGGTGGAGCCTTTTGTCAATGCCTCCTTCAACAAATCTTAACAGATTGTCTTTTTAAAAACCCTTTTTTGGTATTATCAGATCTCATATGTTGATCTATCCCAGAGAAAATATAAGGCATTTATTGAAGATTTTAACAAAAAGAAACAACAGTTTTTTTATTGGTTAATACCTTAAGAAACAGACATGATGAACAGAATGACTAAACAGTTCTGACATGCAGTTGTGAATGATTGTATTTCTGCCTAAAAAACTAACTGGCATATATTTCTGGAAAGTACAAGCTTGTAGCAGAAAAAGTGGGAGAAATAGAGTATCAGGTGGGCATATTTAGGTACATAAAATTTTAGACTAGACAAAGACTATTTTGAATGGTCCACAGTAAATGGACGTCACCTTCTACCCCACCTCCATTCATGAGTTTTGTACCATCAGTGGCTTACCAGACAAGGGAATAAATATTCTTTTATCATAAGCAGGAGAGTTAATACAGCCTTGCACATAGTAATGGGCAATCATACCCAGGTAACTGAAAAGGCATCCCATAAGTACCACCTCTAATAACTTATTTTCTTTATTTTCGTAAAGTAAAAATATTGTTCCCAAATCACAGTAATGCTTTTCACAAAATTTTGCAGGGACTTTCTTCATAAAATACTAAAGTACATACTAATGCTTTGTCTAGCTCTGGGGACAATAAAGATTCAGAGTAATAGGAATAGGTGCTGAGACGGGCAATAAAAAAACTCAAAAGACTGGAATATGGAGAGATTGAGGGAGCAAGTTATGTTTTCCTTGAGAAGAGAAATCTTGGTTTAAATATTAAAGTTTATTTCAAGTATCTGAATTCTTCGTTGTTGTTATTAAAAAAATGTATCTAGCTGAGTGTTACTTTCTAATAGTAAATAAATCCAGTTATCAAAGAAGATATGAACTTTTTTTCTCTGGATGTACTTGATCCTTAGGACTATCATGCATGTTTATGTATTCATAAGTACATATTAATCTGTATGTATTTGGGGGAAATCATGATTTTATGTAGCTTTATGTATAATTACCAATACCAATATAAATGTAAATAAGTATTTTAATATAAACACCGAGATGTAAGTTTTAACAATGTAACATGATAGATACTTTAACACTTTTTTCTGCCTTAAGTTAATAGAAAGATCCAGGCAAAGTATCTGATTATGGAAATCTATGTGCTCTGCTTTTATTTCCAGCATACTGGGAATTATGTTCTAATCTGCATGCTTCCATACATATTTAGTACAGATAACATTTTTCTGATCATTTATAAGTGAGATGACATCATTCACACTAATTGGACTATGTCTGATATAAAGACAGTTCTTCAGATTCTTCAGTGTCTTTAGTGTATTCCAATTTAAAATGGGCATACTACAATGGATGTATTAGGGAAAAATGTTAAAGTGAAGATGTGCAGGTTTTAGTGTACTCTCATTCATGGAAGCTCTCTAAATCAGGCATGTCAAACTCGTGACGTCACGTGACGTCGTGCGACGTATCACGACTTTTCCCCCATTGCCGGCAATGGGGTGAGCGTGGTTTCAGTATGATGCATCCGGCCTGCGGGCCGGCAGTTTGACATGCCTTCTCTAAATGAATCTAAGCCTTTCTCTTTCAGGTTAGCCTATCTCAGAGGATGGTTGTTATGAGAAGAAATAGGAGGAGGGGGGGAAGTGGATAGGCTGCCTTGAGCTCCTGAAGGACAGAGATGATATAAATCTTAACAAATAAATTTAGGAAAGTTGCCCTATCCACCACCCAAAGAGATAAAAACAACTTATTTGTTGGAACAGGACCGAGATTTATTAATGCAGACTGGAACAATTGGATTTAGATGGGTCCTCTAAAACAAATTTAGATATTTTCTAAAGTTAGAATAGAGCTAGGGTAGATCCCTTAACTGCATTTAAGTGTTTACTTATTTAAAATGACTTCTTTAGTTCCTCCTACCTGCTATAGGTTATTTTCTTTTGCTTAGGTTTCTTTCTCGTTTAACATTGTTGGTATTTAACCACATGTATGTTTAGAGCATTATTATGTAGAGTGTTGACTTGGAATGTGAAGTTCACGGCCATTATTCTATTCTATTCTATTCTATTCTATTCTATTCTATTCTATTCTATTCTATTCTATTCTATTCTATTCTATTCTATTCTATTCTATTCATGACACTGGCTATATGGCTGTGTTCTGAAGCTACATCTGAAATATCACCTGCCAGGGTAATTGTTGTCAAGGCTTCCTTTAGTAGTTCTTGTTCTTGTTTCCTATTCTGTTTAAGCTTTCTTCTACACATAATCCATATATGTCATTCTACTTACAACTAGAAAGAATCCATTTTGAGTTATTCAGTACACTGTTTTTATCAGATGTACTATTTTCTATAAAAGTTTTCTAGTTAATAGTTAAAACTGTTTATATCAAATACTACATTGACTTTTTAAATCTTCAACAGGCATTGTTTCATGGCAAATTCATTGATACTGGGTTTTCCCTGCCATTCTACAAGCGCATGCTAAATAAGAAACTCACAATAAAAGATTTGGAATCTATTGACACTGAGTTTTATAATTCTCTAATTTGGATAAGGTTTGTAAATCTTTTCCGATGTTCACAGTTTTTTTGTGCCAAAATAAAGCGAACATATTTGGTTAATCTCTTTTTTTTTTAACCTTTCTCTCTTAGGGACAACAATATAGAAGAATGTAATTTAGAAATGTACTTCTGTGTTGACATGGAGCTGCTAGGAAAGGTTACTTCACATGAGCTGAAATCAGGAGGATCAAATTTACTTGTCACTGAAGAAAACAAAGAAGAATATATTGGGTAGGGGGATAGAGTATAATAAAGGAGGATAGATTTGTTTATATATAGTATTCTATATAAAAAATCTACCATTTTGTATAATTTTTGGCATTTTCTCAATGCCAAAGCGCAATGGACTTTAAGAACTATATGTGAGAGGACAAAAAGGATTTTCTTTATCCCAAGACTTTGTGAAAAAGGAATTGCCCAAAATATAGAATAGCCCCAAATGAGTGCAGCTCTTCTGCATAGCCATTCTATATAGTATATGTATATAATATATACAAGCTGGGTAGCCCAGTTTTTCATGTGGCCCTGAATTCTGTTTTTATAGCTAGAGCTCAGGCCTGCAAATTTTTATTGTTAATGGTCAGATTACGTTGAGCAAAGAACTAATATTAATATGGGATACATTGGAACATTAGTGCAATGTTGGAAGACTTGAAGGACCAGGTTAGGGACAAACTGCAATGGAGAAAATCTCACTTCTATGCTTGCTAAGAATTAACCCCCTCTTGATGGCACATAATCAGTAATGCTATGAATGCAGTCTTAAAAAATAATAATTCTGGAATCTTGGGGGTTTATTCAAATTGTTATAATATGCTTTAAAATAAAGAATGTTATTTTCAGAGTTATAAAATTTCTTCTGTTTTAGTTTAATGGCAGAGTGGCGGTTTTCACGAGGAGTACAGGAACAAACCAAAGCTTTCCTGGATGGATTCAATGAAGTTGTTCCTCTTCAATGGCTACAGTATTTTGATGAAAAAGAACTGGAGGTGGGATTTTTCAGCTGTAGTGGATAAAATTCTTCTAAATTAAAATATTACAAAGAGGATTAATACAAGTAGACAGCTATATCCATATTCAGTAAATAAGCAAAGCAGATAGATCTTGAAGTGCTAAAAAATAGTATATTCAAAAATATTTTAATTTATATTTCAAAAAACTCAAGCTAATGTTATCTTAAATTTTGTGACCTTTTCTAGGTTATGCTTTGTGGTATGCAAGAGGTTGATATGGCGGACTGGCAAAGAAACACTGTTTATCGCCATTATACAAGAAATAGCAAACAAATAATGTGGTTCTGGCAGGTATAATACTTTATTTGTTCAGAGAACCAGCAAACATAAAGTGGGTGACCATGGGATATTTTTTTAAAAAAATATCAAATAAAAGTAAAAATTTTAAATTCCTGATATCTGCAAGAATTTTTCATATGTGCATCATGTATGATTACTATAGAAATTTTCAGAAGTCCCCAAAGATTTAGGTGATTTTCTTCAATGCAACTGATATTTCCCATTTTTCTGAAATAATCTTGTATTCTCAATTTACTGTCTCCCGAGTGTCATAGCGAAAAGATTGCCAAAGGGTTTCTTCAAGCTTCCAACTCTGCTTTGTAGTGATGGAATTGAAAGTTAATTTCTTTTCAAAGTGAAGACATCAAACATGGAAGCATTTGGACAAAGCAATAAATTTTATTTTCTACTTAAAGAACATATGAATGTGTTTGCTAACCTGTTCCAAAAATATTGAAAAAGTTCACTTGGGCTGTGAATCCAATGTCCCAATTAAAGCTTTCTCTAAGCTCATCTTGACATTTTTAAAAAATACCTTGGCTATATTTTTCAACTATAAAAAGATATTCTTAAAATAAGGATTAATATCATTTTACCTCAGAACCAGTCAGAATTAGGGTGTATATTTAAAGCACTTGTAAGAAATTAGGGGAATGCATGAATACATGTATTTTGTTTCAAACATGAAATGTTTTCCTGAGCCATTTTGTACTAAACTCAAATCCTAAACTAAAACAGTATTAAGATAGTTGGCTTTATGAAACACTAGATACAGGACAAGTTTTTAGAGCTGCAAGTATCTGGACAAACTCTAGGCTGAAAACTTTAAGCCTTTGCTGTCCATCTATTGACCGTCCAGGTTTTTGCAGCCATATTTGGAAGCTTTCTCCCTAGTATATCTATTCTGATGAAAGATGAGGATGGGACTTTTTTTTATCTTTCACACAACTCTTTTAATAAGTTACCTGTTTGAGTAATAAGAATAAAAAATAATTCCAGTCAGACCATTAAAGAGCTACTTTAAAAATGTTTTAAAATAAATATTCTCTTGTAAATCTGTCATGTGTGCCTGAACCTAGGCTTGCAGGCAGACAAGAAGTTGGACTATGTCCTTCTGCTAATATCTAAAAGTTTACTTTCAGTTTTACTTTTTTCTCCTTGGCTGACTGCCAAAAAGAAAAAATAGAATTGCAATTTCCAGCTGCTGAAATGATAATATCAAAAGGGGAACGAAGAAAAGATGAACTTAAGAAGGCGCACAGTTTTCCGTTTGACTGCCATCATCTATACCTTAAATGTAAATTATATTTATAGTATTAGTACTTGTTGGCAAGAGAAAACCAGTAATGAGTCATGCACACACTACAGCATATTTGACATCTGAAATGCTAAGCCCCCCCAACAACTTAGAAAACAGGTCAAATAAATAAAGATCAATATAAAATTGTATAATATAATAAGGTAATCTTAGTTCTGCAGATATTTATCAGGGAGCTATTTTTGTGAGATATGTGTTGTAACTGCATTATTATGTAGTGTATTTCTGGGTTGTTTTATGTGAGGTTTATATTGTACAGATATGTTGTTAATGGTATTCAATTCTTTGATGGGGTGTTTTGTTTGTGTTACACAACTCTCCTGCATTTTGCATTCTGTTTATTTTAGTAGAAAAAGTTGAGGCAAGTGTAATAACAATAAAAATTCTATTAAAAATAATTAATTCTTAATTAGCTGGTATTTCAGAATACTTCTTTTACATCTGTTTATAGTTCATAAAAGAAGCTGACAATGAAGTCCGTATGAGACTGATGCAATTTGTCACTGGTACTTGCCGGTTACCGCTGGGAGGATTTGCAGAGCTCATGGGTAACTAATCAGTGTAAATAATTCTTAACTAGTATCTTATAAAGCAACACTTTCTCTGAAATATTAAAATGTCATTAAGTTCTTCGTGATTACTACAAAAAGGATTTTTCTTTTCTTTTCAGGAAGTAATGGTCCTCAGAAATTCTGCGTTGAAAAGGTTGGGAAGGAAACCTGGTTACCAAGAAGTCACACATGGTGAGTTAAAACAGAAAAGTGATGTGGAGGGAAACCTGAATGCAGACTTAGTCATGTGCTGAATAGATCCATTGAACTAAATAAATTTATAGGACTCATGGCCCACTTATTTTAGCAGGAAACAAAGGACTATCATGTAGTTTTGCTACACTTTTGAGGTATCCCTGGCTGTAGACATGTTACCAGCATAACGACTAGTACTATTATATTTAGTTAGCATACTAGTAAGTTATGCTGAAGTATAATTCAATTATTACAGAGACATCCAGTTTATTTAGCAATAACATGGCAATAGTTTCCATTGCCATTTTTTTTAGTTTTTTTACTAGCTTAACAGTCCTAGAATTTTTTTTGCTACCTAGCCACTCTTCAACTACAACTCAGCTTAGCTTTGGGGTGATATCTAACAACGTAATAACACATCTATTTTTTTGCTATATATATTCTATTGAGCTCTTTCAAGTGCCAGGCATTGTCATATTTAGAGATATACAGTAATCTGCACCAAAGTTGTTTTTGTGCAGTTCATCAAGGGATAGATTTAAAACAATCTTTTTCTGTAGCAGAGGTGGGTTTTTAAAGCCAACTAGACAAAATGTTTCTCAGTGCATGGTAGGTGAAAAATACAAGAACAAATAAGCGGAGGAAGCTCTGTTGATAACAGTATACTTGTTTGGCCAAGGAATATATACTTCTGAGCTATGAAAACTGTGGAAATTGCTAATCTGTAATGCACATTTCAGAATTTTCTTGATATTGTTTGGATCAGTGGAGAGAAATGTTAAAATGTGAGAGCTGATAATAGTTAAGATGTAAAATGATAAATTATTGCACCATTAAACTAATGATGCGATCTTATGAGATAGAATAAAATAGAAAATAAACATTTTTTTTCTTTTTTCTCTGCAGTTTTAATCGTTTAGATTTACCGCCTTATAAAAGCTATGAACAGCTGAAAGAAAAATTGCTTTTTGCAATTGAGGAGACAGAAGGATTTGGACAAGAGTAAGACTCATAAAAGTGAAGCTTTTTTTTCAGATAGGCTGGAGCAACTAAATTGCAGTTAGTTGTACATAAGCCGTCTCTTCTGTACAGCAGTTTTTCTGGAAATCTTTTTAAAAGGCAGTTCTGTTCTTCCACAAAGATATGCAAAAACTTTTACTTTCTCTACTTATTTATTTTGCCCTCAGAGATCGGCCAGAATGAAATTGAAACAGAAAGTCTTTATTTTAAAATGTGTGCATATATATATATATATATATCTGTATGCACCCACATAAACAATAGTCAGCTCTAGTTTTATAGAGCTTTAAACTTAAAAACATCACAGCCATTCAGAGGATCAGGAGTTTCATTCTTGACTTCAGAAATGTACAGACTGCTCTGTGTTCTAATTTATGCAACATCTCTAAGGTTCTTTCTATTGCATGGCTGATATAAAAGGTGTTAAAAGGCTTCTGCCAAATACATCTTCACTATGTAGAAAAATGCTGCTGGCTTTTTGAGGTGATAGAATATAATTCTATCAGCTTAATTTCTTTAAAAAGTAATAGCTGTTAGCCCTCTTTGCTACCTGTACGTAGCTGTGGTCATAGGTAAAGCCTTTATTACTTGCACAAGAGTAATGTACAGTAAAATGAATGTGATTAAGATATTGGTGCCACTGTTCTGACTCACAAACAGAAGCTGAACAGACTATTTTAACTCACTGATCAGCATTAAAAATTGTTTACATACTATCTTGGGTTATTTCCAAGAGAACAATAATCTTGAAGAAAAAAAATAAAAGTTGCTTACATATTCTGTCCGAGTCTGGTATTTTACCGGCTTTTCCACACTATTGGTTATATGCCTCAATTTCATAGGATAAACTAATTTGAAACTTAGTAGGATATGAAAAGTAATGTGAATTGTTCTGCTCATGGATTTTTATTTTTTGCTATGGATTTAGAGACCCCTATTGAAACTAGTCACAAAAGCTTGCATAGTTGAATTGATTTTTAATAGTGTTCATTATTCTCATCCATTTTTAACTTCAATAAATCCAGATGTTCCTAAGCATCTTTAAAATTTGTTTTATAAAAACATTAAATTATTTTAGCAGTATTGAGGGCATTTGCTATTTGCAAATGTATGATAAATTCTACAACATTGATGTGAATTATATCAAATGCTACTTTTAGCAAACTGTGCTTCCTTACTAGATTAACATTTTAAATTACCATTGTATCATGCATTCATTACTCATTGTAAATTCCATTAAACTTACAGTTTTGTAAACACACAAAATAAATTTCCTAGAATTAACATTTCTGTAACATATCAAACTGCAAAAAATGTATAAATGCAGTATGATTCTGCTGTTATTCATTTCTCAATATAGCAGTTGAATTCTACCAAAACCTTATTTTTCTACATATTGTTACACTTTATTATTCATGGATATTAACCTGAGAATGCTTTGCTAAAAACACTGAATTAATGGGCCTTCAGTGATAACTCCCCCTGATCAATATGTTTTTAACGTCATAATGCCCTGTCACAATATACATAGGCGCTTTAAAATAAAAATACCCTAAGATTTGGAGAAAATTGTATTTGGAATCACCTGAATTATGTTAGTTTATAAAGAAAAAAACTTCAAAAAGTATCCAAAGAAAGAAATGCTTTACCCAAATTCAACATTCAGAACAACAAACACTATTATTTGCACTATTGAATGACTGAGAAAACCATTGCAAAGTTAATCTTGTAAATCAGTAATTAACAATAAAGAACACAGTGCATCACAAAATATACTCTGCTTATTTTTACTTGTCTATTATTCAGAGGACATTTTGCAAAAAAAGAGAAAAGAATACAAATGAAATGCTTGTATAAGTTTATATTATAAGTTTATTTGGGGAAAAGGGGCAAAGAGGAAAACAAAACTTCAAAGCCAGTTGTATTGGAATTTAGGAGAGCTAAACAAGGGGAGCCCTAGATAAGTAAAGGTAAATGATAGTGACTGTGCTTTACTTTCTCTTCCATTTTATGTTTTGCAATTTTTTTCTCGTAAATTAACAAATCAGAAGAATCTCTATTAGATATTATTTATGCAGTATCACTATTAATAAGAATATCCATTAAGCCAGGGATATACAACCAGAACATACAAAGCCACATATAGTTCCAGAGACTGCCAGTTGCTCTCCAACTGTAATTTTAATGTGACAAAGGGCAATAATGATTAAATACAGATTTTTGGCTTGGCTCAGTTCATTCCTTTTACATTATGCATCCTTCAGCTAATTGCTGCTAATAGCAGTGATATTTTCTGTGTCGGAAGCACCAAAGTGCCTTCCATTGCCAAAAGTTTTGCCAATGACATCACCATTGCCTGGAGTATGCCCAGTTGGGGGCTCCTTTTGTGTCCCCATGCAGTTGCCCACTGAAGTGGTACCCATTAATCTATTCGCTGTCACCCTTTTTTGAACTGCTGGTTCTGTAGGAGCTGGAACTGGAGTATGTGACAGGAGCTCACCCCGCCCCATAGCAGCAACAGGTCTCAAACGCAAGTGCTGCTGATCGTCAACCCAATGTTCTAACCTCTTCAGTCACTGCACTCCTTGTATGTGCAGTCATGAAAGGTATACTTAACCCAATTCCAACCAGCAGAAGGGAAACTTCTGAAATTAAGAATTACAGTGTGCGATGTTAAAATATTTATGTTCATAAACATTCATTTAGTCAGTAGATTAGGAAGAAAAAAAAGGCCTCTATTTAGCAATATTTTTATGTCTGGAAGATCAGAGGAAATGAGTAACATTTCAACCCCCCCCCCCCAAAGTGTATATCAAAGAAAGTTGGACAAATGTGCTATGGTCATTTTTCCATGCTGGCAAGATGCACATATTCTAAGTTTATCAATGAATGATTTCCATGAATATAGCCCCAGCTGGAATTCAGGTTTCAATGACTGCAATGAAATTTACTTAAGTGCAAGTCATGGGTGCAGGGTATTACATAACATACTTTTTACAGAATATCTTACTTTGCCCATTTTTTGCACAATTCAGCAAACCTTGATTCACTGGCTGTAAAAGGAAAGAAATCATACTATGTGATTTCTTGTATGATTTCCTAATGGCAAAGAAACTGAGTATTTTGTCTGCCAAGAAAGATAAACAAGTTGCATCTTACAATGTTCCTTTCATCACAATGAACTGTTAAAACCAATCAAGTTCAATTAGAAAATCCAAGTAGATATTCAACCTCTGTAGATCTCAAAAATATCTCTTCCATCTCCACCAGATTAGCTAGTTTGTTTATATTTTTGTAAAAAAGGATATACTTAAAAAGATTTCAGTATTTAAGAAAGGAGGTGTAAGTGCACTCTTCCTGAAATCAACAGTACTCAGAATTTATGTGGAAAATTCAGAATGGACCCAGATCCCCATGTATTGCATCTATATGTTTTTGTACATCTCTCCATCTCTCTAATACAAAGGCTCAAAAAGATGCCTTGACTTCCCCAAGCGGTTTTATAAGAGAAAAAAAGTAACTGATGCCTGAGAAAGATGTTACTAAAATTAAATGGGATAACCAAAGTGCACCTTGCTAGTTAATGAGCAAATGTTTCAATGGTTGTGCTGTATTGCATTCATGAAACCCTTTGCAATATTTTGAAAAATAAGGCTTCCTGTGAATAATAAAATATGTACCAACATCTTCCAAATATGCTTTGGAACTCTCTGAAACTTGACTAAAATGTGATTTATTTATTTAAGAAATTTTATATGGCTGCCCTCTCATTCTCTGTGACTCTGGGCGGCTTATAAAAATAAACCAATATACAAACAATATCCCCCCCCCCCACTACAACAATCTGTAGCATGTCAAAAGGTTCACAATTTTCTGACCATTCTCTAGGTGGAAAATATTTATTCCTTTAGTAACTGCACCCATTTCTCTGGTAGGCAGGAAACAGACAAGAACCTATGCACTAAAACGGGGAGGGGAAGTAGAAACAAAGAGAAATCAGATGCTCTTCCAAGCTTAAAATAAATTTAGATTTTGCAGGAAGGATTTCTCAGCTAATAAATTGGCACACAGGTAATACTGTACCAAGGTATTTTCTAGAATAGGAAAAGTTAACCAGTGTTAAATAAAAAGTTGCTTCTAAATAAGAACTGCTGAGCCATCTTTGTATGTATTTTTCTACTGGAATGTCTTCTAAGATGCTGTTA
Organism: Azemiops feae; assembly: GCA_023970755.1. NCBI lineage: Eukaryota > Metazoa > Chordata > Lepidosauria > Squamata > Viperidae > Azemiops > Azemiops feae. Next base: position 619,240 of record JALGBA010004083.1, read on the forward strand.
GTGATATGAACAATTCTATATTTTTATTTCTTTAGCATAGTTGCTTAGATGCTTAGAAGTTCCCTTTCTCATACACATGTTGGGATTTAAGAGAAGGTTGTCCATAGGAGTTAGGTGGTAACTAACAAACTACAATATAAAAAGCACAGCTAAGTGTATAGGCACAGAGGCTTTGGGGATAGGAGCTTGAAACTTTCAACTTTTTAACATATAGGGTCAGCTCTTTGCTATAAAAAATATATAGTTTTTTTTAAAAAAATGTTTCACTATTTGATGCAGATACATTAACAGCACCCAAAATTCATTTTCAGGATTCAAATGTGTCCTAGGCGACTCCAAATCTACAAAGGGATTTTTATAAAAAAAAATTAAAGAGAACCGTTTAGTAGATATTAGTTATTTGCATGATTTAGAATTCTTCATATTGAAGTATAAGTATGATCTTACTCTTACAGTAAAAGTGTCATCCTAGTTTTAAATTCTTGAGCTGATTTGCTCTCTGCTTATGACTTGACTCTATTGACCTAACAGAGACACCAATCTATATAGTTTAATATTGCGTTTCAAGACTGAGCTATACTGTTTTTGAATTTTTATTTCTCTCATTTTTATATTTGTTTATGGGGGGGTTTTGGTGTCTTTTTTATATATAGAAGTACTTTTTATTTTAAAAGTACCCTGTTGCAAATGAAGGGTATTGTTTAAAAGCAGCAGATTTCACCTCTATGAAACTATATGATTAAGATGTGAAAGGCATCAAGGAAGCTGCAACTAAACCTTGCCAGAAACCAACTTGCTCAAAAATTATTTATATATTGGTTGCAAGCCAGAATGTAAGAGGAGCACCATAGTGCTTAAAAGTACCTTTACGTGTTAAGGGTAAACAATAGCATTAGCAATAGCACTCAGACTTATATAAGCTTCATAGTGCTTTACAGCTCTCTAAGTGGTTTACAGAGTCAGCATATTGCCCCCAACAATCTGGCTCCTCATTTTACCAACCTTGAAAGGATGGAAGGCTGAGTCAACCTTTGGCCTGTCAGGATTGAACTCCTGGCAGTGGGCAGAGTAAGCGTGCAATACTGCATTCTAACCACATTCTTATAACTATATCTTAACCAATTATCCTTTTGACATATAAAAGCAAGCATATTCTGTCCTACTAAATTCTCCAAAACAAAAACAGTGCAGTTATCCAAATGAAATATCTAAAACCATGTCTTCATATGCCAGACAATGATTGAAATAACAGTTTAAACAAGAAAAGTAGGAATTAAAATTTCTGAATACTTGTCAATTTCATAACTGCTTCCTGATTTTTTGTCTCCATTTTGGACATGTATATAGATGGATTAATAGATGTAGATGGAAATGTCAGTAAAATCTGGAATTTATTCTCTAAAAGTTCTTTTCTTCATATACCAATTTGAACCACAATATAATGTTTAGCTTTCTGATTAGTTTCTTAGTTCATCAGTTCGTATATTTTGAGTAATCGTGTCATATAGAATTTAGTAGTTCCAAAGCTTCTTTTTGTACCTGGAACAATAGAAGTGGGAAAAAAATCATTTGATACAGCATGCAAATCATGTAAAAATAGTTGTGTTAATTCATTCTGTTCTGCTAATTTGCCTTTGGTTATTTTTTAAGAAAATAGAGGATTACAGTGAAGAAACTGGATAAGTTCAATAACGTTTGAGGACCATGTTTAGCAGTCTATGCAGACATTGATCTCCAGGATTAGATCAGATAGAAATTGATGCAATGTGAAGGTAGCCTCCCCCTGGAAATCAGACTGGCTCTCTTTTTACGGCATTTACATCCGCTCTCAAAGGCCAGGCTTTTTTGCTGAACCTTCCCCAATTTGATTTGATAGTACCATCTTAAAAAAACACCTTGTTTTTATTTTTGTATGGGTTTTTTTTGCTGCATTTCTTTTTAATGTGAACAGCAAAGAGTTTTTCTTTATTGCATTGGTATACAAAGTAGTATTGGTATACAAATTGGTATACAAAGATGTTAAACAAACGAACATTGGGCACTGAGAGCTGGTTTCAAGTTTATGCTTAGTTACAAACTTGAGTGAATAATCATCACTCAAATCCGTTTACCACAGGGCTGCTATAAATTAAAACTGACAAGCCAAGCTTCCAGGTAAAATTCTCACAAAGTAGTAGAGTGGAACCCAACTAGAGTACCATATCAAGTTTAAGAAATCCTTTTTAACCCATTCAATTCTTTTCCCCTGAAAAAGGGACAGAAAGAAATCTACAGGAAATTATTCTAACCATCAATTGTAAAACTTAGCTTTGATGAAAAACATTAACAATGCTTATTAACAATGTTCATAATACACCAGATCTAACATTTCTATAATCATTTGATAGTCGGTTACCAATCTTAACGTTTCATAAAAAATTATGACTTATTTCAATATACATTTCCGAGATTTCTTTAGATTAATAATTTATTAAACTTAAATTAAAGCTGTCAAGTTCCCAGTAACCCTGAGATGATTACTCTCAGCAAAGGCCATATTGGCTGGTTAGTTCTGAAAGTGAGACAATTTATTACCAAGATCAGGAAACACAGCTTTAGGGTACAGTGTGAAGCTAATGAAAGCACTTATGTAGGTTCAGTAAGTGTTCTAGCACAAGAATACTTAAAAATGTTTTTTCTATATCTATATACGTATCTGACTGTGAAAATAGCTTACCTGCTTATCTTCCTCTGTATGTGGTAGCCTATCTCTAGCTTTTGTTAGCCAGAGAAGGGCCATCTTTTTATTATTTAATTTGATGTATGTCTTTCCTAAGAACAGCAAGTTTTTACTATAGAAATTTGGTTCAACTACAGAAATAAAAACAAACAAAAAACTTCTGGTTTTTAATTTATAATGTAAAGCTTATTTGCCTTATTTTAAAAAGTTAAGCATAATCTCAGTACATATATAGAAAAGAGAGATTAAGTGCTAGTTTTTACTGGGTGGTAAAGGATATTTGGTTCTATCTGCACTGTAATGTTTTCATTTCATATCCCTAGATCTACATTCTGTATTAAATCTATATATCTGATTTATATTAAATTGTTCAACACATTTTTAAGATGAAAATTACTTTGCTTCTGTTCCTCAATATGAAAATCACTTCAATATACATTTTTATAATGTAAATTCTGATGCAAGTTCGTTTATGACTGAAACATTTCACATTCCTCTTCAGAGCACTTTATAATGTATAAATAAGTGGTTTTAATTATTTTTTATCTTCTCATGATCAATAGAAACATTTTTATAAACAAAGAAGAAATGCTTGTTTTAACATAATAAACTCGTAACATGCTCTTGGGATGGTTTTATCAAACAATTATTTTTTAACATCCCTATTGAAAGAATATTAAGTAGTGTATTAAATAGTGTAATTAAAAGATTGCATATTCAATACTCAGTTTCAGTACTCTGAAACACTGTGTGTTTTCTAATTTATAAATTGAGTATTTCCCTAATGACTAGAGATGCTAATTTTTTAACACTACATTGATACCTCGATAGATATATCATTCGATACAGGCGAAGAGAATTTTAAGAACTTTTATTTATCTATATCCTTGTTTTATATGTTATAAATATTTTATACTTTCATATAGTATCTAACACATTTTAATTTTGATTTCAAAATTGTGCGATATGCTCTCTTACGTAACTTACCATTTTCAGCCTTTTGAAAGTACTGTAATGCCTAGAAGACATTAGTATTAACATTAGAATACTATTAAAGTAATCCAAATCCTTCTCAATAACTGCAATGTAACTTGTGTTTTCTAAGAAATACTGTTGAGAAAAGGGAATGCTATGCTTTATAATTTATATTCAAGATATATTTATTTACAAACGTAATTAAACTTATTTTATGAATAGCTTGTATATTATAATATCAATAAGTTGTTAAGTCATTTAGTAGATGGTACATTTATTTTTCAGAATCTCAAGTTTTATCCAAAAATATACTGCCTGACTATAGTCTCATAGCTTAAAGGATAATACACCAAAAAAGAAGAAGCTATATAAAATATTAGTGGGACACATACTTCTTCATAGGTAGAACTAGGTGGTGTTGAGAATAAAACAGTAGCTATGTTCCTCTGATACCATGGCATATCAGCAAATGTGTAGCACCTGTAACATATGGAAAATGTATTTATTAAGTATATCTCCTAAGGTCACAATATTTAAAATCACATGACTAGAGGATGTCAGTGAAGTCTTAACTTTAACCCAACTCTACAAAGGTGTATGCCTAACTTACTACTATACTTCCAAATCACTGCTAAAGAGCAACTAGAGAAGGCTGTAAGTTATATGCCACTTAAGCGAAGAAAGGCCTCACTGGCTGTTTTTTTCTGTATGAAAACTATTTTTTTGATTTCCAAACATTATGACTTGGCTAGTTAGATAAGTATATAAATATTTACTCTGAAGTGATTTTGAGACTAGGGAAAGTAAGCCAAACACATTCCCTTCTGGATCTATGCTATGCTTGCTGGGTAAGTTATAAGAATAGGATTAATTTAGCTTCTCAGTGGCAGAAGAAAGGCAGGTATAAAGATGGCATAAAGTATTAGAAACCTCCAGGACAACAAGTCAAGATTAGAGAGAAGAAACTGATGAATGAAAGATCAGCAGTGGCTAAAACAGACTAACTATTTGAATAATTGTTGAAGACACAATAATTATTGCTGTCCAGATTAAAAGTGGCTGGTAAATTACAGATGGATTGAACATTTAATTAAGATTTTTGGGATGCTGGATGAGATTAGGATAAGACTCACCAAAACATTCAAGAATTGCTGAAGAAAAGTGCCAAAGAGGAACAAATACACCCAATTGTGGGGACACTTGACTAGATGATCCTTAGCCAGGGTTGAAGATAGATGGAAGAAATATCTATTAAGAAGATATGTAGTTAGCACACATCATATTGTATTGTGTTGCATTGTTAATTTTTATGCAGTTATGATAATGTTTGGTTGCCTATATGAATAATTTGTAACTATTGTTTTTATGGTTTTAGAACTAACTGAATCAAGATGGGCAGCTATAGAAATGGAATAAATAAATAAAGATTTGCTTACTAAGAATGTTTTGAGAACAAATGACTGAAGTGTACAAGAGTATGCTTAGAGAAGTTGGGGGAGATTTATTCATGAAAGAATGCTGAAGCTGAATTGTAAAAGTCTTCATTTACTTGGATAAGGCTTGGCCAATACTCAAACTGCTAATAATATGACTAACCAATCAAAGCCTGTATCTGTTTCATTGTGTCTTATTTAGCCCTTTAAGACAAACATATTAATCATTGTGTTCGCAGATCTTTAAGATGTGGTGCTTCCTAGTTTGGAGTTTCTCAACATTAGGGAAGAAAAGGCCTTTTTAAAAAGGTTTTGAGCAAAATATTGCCACCTAGGATATAAATCAGTCAATAAGTTACAGCGAGAGACAACACTTATGATACTTGATCAGGAAAGTAAATGCTAATGAATAATAAATGCAATCTTTAACCATTAGGTAAAAACTGGAGTGGGAAAATATGTGATCTTTCAAATACTATCATATACAAGTCCCTGACTCCTTATGATTGTCATGTTAGCTAGGGCTAACAAAAGTTGAAATGTAGTAATCACTGAAGGCAAGATCAAGAGACCAAGTTACAGTGGGAATGAATGTACCGTTAGAAGACCTGAAGGATCAAGTGAGAGATACTGTTCTCTCTTAATTAGAAGGAAAAGAGGATAGATCAAATACAATGTTTTTAAAACACAACTAGTGGAGACATATTGCTGAAATTTATACATTATGTTACATATATTATAAAACAATGCTGATAGGGTAGTTCCATTTGTTCAGGAACTTATTACAAATACTAAAAACATTGTACAATTACTTCACATTCCACATTATCAGACAAAAATGTTGGCATTTCAAATATAATTTTGTTTAGAAAGATTGTCTTACCAAATGCCCATAAGATGAAGTGAAGTAGCATCCCTTGGATTCAGATCAATTGCTTTCTGTTTAAAAAAACCCACAAAAGCATTTATTCATCATTGCTTAACATTTACCTCCATAACTCCTACCTTCCCCCTTACCTAATCCCTACCAATAATGAAATTACATTTTGCATATCTTTGTCTGAAAAAAGTAATGAATTTCATATGGTTTAGGGAGAAATATCCTTAATATTTAGTGCACATATCTATCTGTAGCTTTTACAGATCACATTTACATCCTGATGGTTGAAAGCTAACATTAAGTTAAGTCTGCTGGAGTTCAACTTTCTGTGTTCAAGCTCACAAAACTATATTTGAAAATATCCTTCTGAAAGATATAGTTGAAGGAAAAAGGAAAGAAATTATAATCAGGGATATACAACAGTCAACAGGTGCTCTCTAGGATTTATATCTGTCCACTCAACTACCTAATTCAGGTATTTCAGGGTGGTTTGTATATTCTCAGAAGTACATCTTCTAAAAGAGAATGTGGTTTATTATATTTTTGATACCATTGGAACACCAAAAATCACCTCCAGGATGAAAATGAGACAAACTGTTCCATTTTGTATCTTAACTTATTTATCCACTTCAAAGGAGCTTATTAACCAGGACATAGGTAATCTTATGGAGTTTACTTTACCTATTATGTACTTTAAGAGAAATGGACCATAAAAGATCTCTAACAATGCAGGAAAAGGTCGAGACCATTAGAAATAGTGAATTCTTAAAACATGTAATATGGCTGAGCTTTAGTGAACTCAATGCAAGCCATACACAAACAACATTTAAAGCATGGATTAAGAAGGGGGAAATGGCCAAATAAACAAATACACTGAGATGAGTTAGTCTTTTCTGCTCTATATTTTAAAAATTAATTAAATAAATGTTAATTTCCTACTTCATAAAATTATGCTTTGAAAAGTTTAAACTGCTCCTTATGTTCGTTATTTCAACACCCCCTAAAACAAAGCGGTTTATTAACTACACTGAAAAGGATAAAAATGTAAAACCTAGACTACAGAAGTTCTCAGACTCCTGGGACTAGAACTGTGTCCCTCAGCAACCATGCAGCAAACATAAATTACTGCCTCTAGAAGAAGAATGGCAAGACTTCGGAAATACAAAGGACATTCTAAATTCATGCTCACCCTGCCTTTTCTTACCCTTCTTTGGTTCCTTAATATTTAAATGTATCCAATGTAGGCTTCAAAAATGTTACATTTTTGGATCATTTTTGAAACAAAAATGTATTTTATTATATGTTAGACAAAATCCATTAAAATATTTTAAGCATTCCCTATTAATGAAGACAATGACAATTCAATGATTCATATATAATACAACAATTAAAAACATTTCAGTTTCTAATTCATTCTTCATCATAAATTGCTCTTCTATCATGTTCAGGTTTATGTGGCAAGTTAAGATTAATACAAAAGTTGATAATTTTAAATACCTGGAAATGTTCTTTTATAACAAAAGCACTGGCAATTTTATTCTTTATTCCTTCATAATCTCCCACATCACTGAGGCATATTGCATACCACTAAATAAAAAGAATAGATTATTTAGCAATATGAAATTATCATACTGACAATAAATACATTTTTAACCATACTACACAAAGATTTGTTATTTCAAGCTTCAGTCAATAGGGAATGCTAGGTGGTTAACTGTCTAAAATGAACTATAGTTAAAACTCAATTGAATGGCATACAATTTCTTAAAAGTCCAAGCTGAAGGAGGTTTTAAACCAAGTAAAGATTACATAAAAGTCCTGAGAGAATAAATTATATAATTTTGGAAGAGTGAAGAACCTTTCCCACATTCTAGATTCAGACAGGTTTCCGAAAAAAAATAGACATTTAAAAGAAATTCTATTTTAATGTCTAGACAGGTTCATACTCAAACAGGACATGACTAGCTATAACCGCCTAAGCCATTCTAGGCTTTTAAAATTAAAACTTGAAATAAAAAATAACTGGCAATAACTTAGTTCAATTACTCTTCTATGATTTATCTTACACTATGCAACACTTGTGTTTTAAAAAGCAAAAAAGTGCTCTGGAACATGCCGGGATACCTAAGTTATATGTATCTTCATCTTTTAAAGCAACTGAATCTTTTCTTGGGATCATGCAGCTACTTCTGCATCCTTTTGCCTTTGAATATATCTTAGTATGTATCATTAGTTGCAATATTTTCAATAATATTGCATCTACTTTAAAACAAGTCAGTAGAAATATTACTGCAGCTAGTTTCTGGAACTTTCTAATCTCAATTCATTTGGTAGGCTGGTTTGAAATGATAATTGCTGCATAATTACTGTATACTAATTAAATGAATTGAATATAAGTTTATTATTTAAGATATGAAAGAATTGTTGCAATTTTCCTTTCAAATTTCTACAAAATGTAAATTATTTGTCTGACCTTGTGTACACTATAACAAGTGTTGTCTTTCTCAAGTGCCTTCTTTGCATAATCAAGGGCTTCATAAGCCAGCTGCTTCTTTTTTTCTGCTGAAGTTTGACTAAGCTGAGCAAGGTCTCGTAAAGCTCGTGCCAGACGCCACAACACTTGTGCATTTTCACTACATATTAACATATATAATAGGATGTATTGATTATGATGTACCATAGTAAGGTATCAATGTAAAGACATATTTATTATACATTTACTATCAAACAATAGTTCTGTGGGAGAACTTTATATAAAATAAAACAATTTAAAGCAATTTAGTAATACAGCACTGCATGAGACTATAATAATTGTAATTAACAGGTATTTTGCAGCAAACTGTATCTAGTGAAAGTAGAGGTACTCTACAAGTGTAATCAATTCCAGAAATTAAAGTCTGGGGATATTCAAATTTACCCAGAGAAAGTTTTTATGAACCAATTCCCAATCTCCTAAATGCATTTAAAAATTCATGTTAGAACTTCAAACTGTTTTATTGCTCATTTATTGCTCAGTGCATAGTGCCATGTATTGATGTGATATTATTTCATTTTGAGTGTTTTGTTTTCCATTGAAAGCAATTAGAAAAAAAATTTCTTTTTTAAATGAGAGTAAAGGACTCAAAAGGTCCACTATAATGTATTCTAAAATTCTGATTTCAACCCTTCCATGTATCTAGTGATTTTGTATCATAGCTGTGCGCTCTATGCCAACCTCAGCCCATTAGAACATGCCGAAATAGCATACTGTACCTGTTCTTGTGTTCACTCAACAACTGATAAAGCTTTTGGGTTTCTCCACTTCCATAGAGATAGTCTGCTTGATCTAGGATTTCATCAACTTATAATATAATAAAACAAGAATTCAGTGAATATGCCCATCTGTGAAGCAGGTATTATTTCATAGAAAAATATTTCATGTCATTGCATACAGACACACTAATATTACAAGTCAGGAATAGAAGACGGTTTTAATAGAAGTAGCATCATGGTAGTCAAAACACATTTCTATCAACAGCTCTATTGTATTATTGGCACAAACAACCCAAAGCAGGGGTCCCTAACCTGTGGGCCACGGCCTATTGGCCACCAGGCTGCATGAATGGCTGGCAGATATACACATGTGCGCACAGCCCCATTCATGCGAGCATCGCAGGCATTTATGGCCCATTTGCGTGTCACAGGTGTTCAGGGTCCCACTCGTGTGAGCGCCGCCACGAGTGCTCACGGCGCGCATGTTTACCCCTCCCACAAAACCATCCCTTCTCTCCCCCTTCCCCATGCTCCAGGCCGCAAACCCCGAAAGGTTAGGGGACTCTGACCCAAAGGAAACACATAAGTATTAGACAATATATAAAAGGACAAAGTCAGCCAGAGAAGGAATATGACAGGGTTTTGAATAAATATGTTAATAAGTTAAATATGATTTTTATATATGTATTTACAAAAATATAAACTTTTGTAAAGAAACAAAATATGCAAAATCCACTTTATATACATTTTAAACTATCCATCAGCAACAAATTCTATATCAATCTAGATACCTGTGCCAATCTTCATCTCAATAATCATCTTATGGCTGAGCTTCCATCTCATCAATATTTTTCTAAAGTCCTTCTATTTGATTCATTTAAATACATAACTAATTACTGAGCTTCAAAGTTGTTTAAGAGTGCTAATAGGAAGCATACAAAATTATAGTCCGCAACATTATTTGGAGTTTCCAAGATCTCCCAAAGATGGGTCCAATATTTTCAGACTCTCCTCTTTCGTATAGGTTATTGAGGAGTGAAATGGATTCTTTAAACCTTCAGGATTTTAAAATACTGAACTGACTGAAAGAATGAAACATCAGGCTGATATTCCCCTTTTTCATTTTAGAGAACAAAATCAGTATCTAAATATTTGCAAGGCTGAATTTTTCTTCAGTCACTTCAGAGCTAGGCCGCAGAACCATCAAATACCCTTTTCCACTTGATATTCCCCATAGGATCAAATAACTTTGACCTTGCTATCCTTTTATTGGGTACTGAAGACCTGGCTTTTCCTCCTGGCCTTAGGTAAGGTGGATTAGTGTGTTTTCTACTGGGTATATTGTTTCCCTGGTTATATTTATTGTATTGTATCATTTTGGACTGTATTGTATTATATAACCTGTATGCCACCAGAGTTCTTATGAGTTGTGTGGCTTTATAAATTTGATTTATAAATAAATAACACAGAGAGAAAACAAGTTGTATTTTTTACCAACAGCCATACTCAGTCCTTCCTCTAACGACAAAAAAAAATCAGATTATATTTTAGCAATGGAGGATTGGATTTGACAATTGTGCATTTTTAGAATTTTTTCTTACCTTTCACATCAGCCCAAACCATAGCAGACTGAGAAATTACTAGATAAGTGTTGTATCCCAAGTAAGACAATGCTGAGAATATAAACCCTCTTCTGAAAATTCTGGATTTTTCAAACACCTAATAAAAAATTCAATATAGCTATTTACAAATCTGATGCCAATTTTTTTTTATCTAAGCATATATATTCACAAAGTGGACTAAAGGTGGAATCTAAGCATTGGTATTGAGCACTATGGTAAGTCATATTGTGGCTTACTATAATATGGAATTAGGATCATTGTTTTTTATGGTATATATAACTTCACATCTTTCAGTGTGTTAAAAGCTATCTATTGTATGTCACAACTCTTTAGCTCATTCTGTTGATAAAACTCTATATTTCTGCCCCCCAAATAATTCATTGCTACCTTTGGTTCTCTCTCAGTTGTGACCATTTTATCAGGGCATCTTGTTTACAATGAAACAAAATATTGTAAGCTTAAAGACCTCAAGTATCAGTGTACCTTTTCCTCCTGTTAATATGCATGAAAAATAGGTATTTAAAACCAAGCAGGCATTCTAATCATGTACTTTACAATGTTTAAGGTTTTCTAAGAAATTTTAGAATATGGATTCTTTCTATTGCACTCATCTTGGAGAACATAAGTACAAACACACATAAGCTAGTCAAAGCGTGGCCTGAATTTACCAGTTTACTAGTTTTGCCTTAGGCACAAAGCCAACTGATCTCCGGTCATTCCTCTTAATCTTTCCGTCAGCCCTAGGAAGGAGGCAATGGGAAATCACTTCTGGAAATCTTATCAAGAAAACTGCAGAACTAGCCAGGCTGTTATCAGGAGTCAACACTGACTTGAAGGCATAAAACAACAATAAAACCATGAAACCCTCCAAGTTGTTTGGACAACCATTCTCCCTCCCTCCCTCAGGGGGAAGGGGATATTTGTCTAAGAACAAAATACTACAAGAATAAAAAACACAGACGTTAAAAACAATTTGAAAGCATCACGTAGTAAGAATGATTTTTTAATCTCTTTATGACCTGCTTCTCAGTAAAGCAAACATTCCCAAAAATGCCATATATTTTTCTCAAAGAAAAACCATAGGTTTATTATCCTAATTTTTCTGATTTTTCCCGCTCAGCAAATTAGGAAGCTCGCAAAAAGAGTATCGCAGCTCACCCTCACAGGCTTAAGTATGAAGGCGTAATTAACGGGGAGAAGGCGAAGGCAGATAAAAAAAAACATTTAAGAGAGCCACGCTTTCCCCCCAAACCAAGACCCATCATCTTCTCCTTTTCCGGAACAAACTCGGGCCCTACACAGGAGAAGATAAGAAGGGATGGGCCTATAAACCAGTCATACCTCGACTCCCCTTTTCCCTCCATGACCTAAAGAAAGCTGACGGCTGCAGCCGGATTTCATTCTTGTGGCCTCGCAAAAGAAACGGGTTTCCCAGAAACAGCAGCTCCGAAGCCAGCGTCGCACTGCAGTCCTCCCCAGCACCATGACAAAAACGTTTCCTTGCTATTTTTTCCGCCCCTCCCCTCCAAATCACCCTTTCCTCGCATATACCGGAAACAGGAACTGCATGTTCAGCTCCTCCAGAGCACTTTTACATCTCGGTGATATACACCGGAAAAGCCCCATGTTCTAAAAAAGTCCGGAAGGAACAAGATTCAAGTTGCATTCATTCCGCTCTTCCTTGGCAACCGCTGTCACAACCGTGATTTCCCAAGCACCTCACCGCCCTCTTGGCTCTTCCCTGCGGACTTAGTTTTTTTTTTTTCAACTGGCAGGGGAATTCTGGGAGTTGAAGTCTAGAAATCTTAAAAGTTACCCAGTTTGAAAAAGACTTCACTACATTGGCTTTCCACGCGCGGAGAAGCTGAGTTGCCAAAGTTCTATCACGTGACCCCGATCATTTTCAGGAGAAGAGGAGCATCCCACAAAATTTTGGTTGGTCTAGGAATCTTTAAAAAAAAACACCAACCACCTTTACAGTGGTTTACAGACGCAAAGCAGAGCGCATGCGCCTTTTGGTGCCAACAACTGGCTGGCTTTCCACGTTGGGAAAATTGCTTGGATTACACAATTGGGAGCGAGGAAGGGGGAATAGCAGAAGCGCCGCCCCTAAAATACCTGAGCGGCCTTACCGCTGCAGCTTGCATTGCATTGCATTATATTGCATTGCTTCGTGGAGCAGAACTGGGCGAGGCCGGAGAAGAAGGATCTCTGCTCACGGAGGCTGGTGTGATCTCTCGAGGTCGGTACATTGGCGAGTATGCCTTCCACAGTCTTCCCTTCCAGATGGGTTGAATTGCATCCTTTTTTTGGCCGGGGTGGCCGGGGGGATGATGGACCTTGAGGGCATCAATTTGGGCAACACTAGTCGACGTAGAAGAAAGTGGAGCTCGGAGGGGGCCGAGAGATAAAAGACGGAAAAGATTTGTTTGGGAGAGTGGGAGAATAACTGCAGAGAAAGAAAGTTTATATAAATAGGTTGATTATTATTGATTCTTAATATCAGTAATACATTGGTGGTAGATTACAGGCCGGGAGACAACTTTTGGGCGAATTAGTATCTATATTGTAGATGAATTTTGGAAAAAGAAGAATCTGCCAATAGGTGTGGCTCCTGGGACATATTGGGTGTGTGAGGAATCAAAGGCAATGATATGCTAGGTCCACTTAATGCCTTACCTGTACAGGTTATGACAAGAGAAAGGATGAGAAGGAGAAGATTTAGTACTGTTCAGATACTGCTGATTTCTTTTAGGAAGTTGGAGTTCACTGTTAGGAACAAAAACCTATTTGGCTATTTACTCTTTTCTTTCGTTTAGAAATTTGTGGGTGCATGCCTGCCTTCAGGTCCTGGTGACTGCCTGGACAAGACTCTCAATTTTCTTAGCAAGATTTTGGAAGTGGTTTGCCATTGCCTGCTTCCTAGGGCTGAGAGGGAGTGGCTGGTCAAAAGTCACCCCGCTGGCTTGCTGTCTAGGGCAGAACTAAAGCTGTGGGTTCCTAGCCTGAGGCCTTAACCACTACACCAAACTGGCTCCTTCAGAAGTATAAGGTTGCATTTTTTCTGAAAAGGATATGCTTACAGATATTTGTAATTTACTATTTTAAAAAGTGTTTCATGGGTCCCATCTATGCTGCTGCTGAGTCCTCTCTTTACCACCGATTGAGAACCTCTGGTTTAGACCATCACATGACATTATGAGACCCAGTGTTATCTTTGCACTAAAGTGCTAGTGCAGTGCTGTATTTTTTCCTTAGTCTTTACCTTTAGCTGGACTAAATATTATCACAAAACAGCCCACAGATTTTCTACATTTTCTTCCTTGTGAAAGAGTGCTTATGGTATCCCAGGTTTATAAGAGGAGGGGTATACAAAGAAAGGTGTTGTTTTTCCATCATGCTCCCTGTAATTTGCAAAACAGACTTCTGGAAGCTAGGTTGCTCCCCTCCATGATTGTGTTCTGGGAAATTTTGAAGACTGAACTCTTCTGGAAGGCCCTTAAAAATGACTATGCAGCATCTGAAACTGAATTTCTTTAGCTAGTTAATTGGTTGTATTATGTGTGTGGGCGTGCATAATTGTATTAAAGTTTTTAAAAATAAAAACTAGCAAAGAACTAATAGAAAAAGACAAAAGTGCAAGAAGGAAAGAAAAATATAGAAGCAGATTCCAATTTTCTTTATAGAAGTTATAAGTGAAAAATGTAAATTAACCACTTTATATAGATGTTCACCCTGCCTTTATTGCTCTATAAATAACTCAAAGTAACAAACATACATAATAGTCCTTTCTCTTATTTTACAACAACAGCCATGTGAGGTGAATTGGGCTGGGAGAGAGTGACTGGCCCAAACTCACCCAGATGGCTTTCATGCCTATGGCTAGACTAAAACTCACTGTCTCCTGGTTTTTAGGCCAGCATGATAACCACTACATGAAACTGGCTCTTGATTACAAAGTTTACATTTTTTTCTATAATCTATTTTTTTAAATCATCAAAACCATATGTCATAATTTATTTTTTTTAGTTTCATGCAAAAAAGTCTATAGGTTTCCAGTCAAGTTTACTGGTTGTATTCATGATGTGTTTATTTTGTTTAACACATTGTTATGGAGGATTTATATCACTATGCGATACTTAAAATTTGATAGGATGTAGATTTGATAAATAATTGGAAACAGTTCAAAGCAGGATAAACAATTGACTAAACATTAGAACTAAGGAATGTATGGAGTTTGATCACATCCTTAAGGATTGTGAAACTAGATAGCAAACTTTTACTAGATTAGATTGCATGAGGTGTGTGATTTTCAAGTTACATCTAAAGTAAAGCTATGTATATCAGTTGATCCCTCATTTCTGAACAAATAAAATTCATGTATTATCCATATCTGTCTTAATATGCTTGATTGAAAGAGTAAATATTTAGACAATATAAGAAAGCAGTAGATAACACGGCATGATATATTAAGTCTAAATGGTAAATTAAGTTACATTAAGTACAGTAACAGCTGGAGGGATATAGCTTCAAAAATTATATGTGGGTACAACTTACTAAATAAGCTAACAGATACGTGCAGGGTACATATGATAATTGATTTTCTCATTTCATGTTGCAGATGGCAGCGCAGTGTGTAACAAAGGTGGAGCTGACTGTTTCTTGTAACAATCTCCTGGATAAAGATATTAGCTCCAAGTCAGACCCTCTTTGTGTGCTACTTCAATACACAAGTGGACAGCAGTGGTATGAGGTATGTTATAATGGTCATTGGGATATTTAATACAGTCTGTTTGCTTTCCTATTGGGAAATCGCAAGTTCAGGAAGTCCTCTTTATTAAAGTATTAGGACTACTTTGTTTTTAAACAAAAATGCACCATTAACCATTTCAAATGGCAGTTTCTACACATTCAAGCAGTCTAAGAAGAGCTGTTTTTTTTCTTCCTTTTATTAGAAAATTCATTTTGCACATACAGGATTGCATCCCACTTTGCCATTCTTGACACAAAAACAGAATAGTAGTTCTTATGCCAGGTGTCTTGTAAATCTTTTTATCGGAAAATTGACTTTTCGGGAGATGGAATGTGCATGACACAAAGTTAAAGGAGAAGTGTGAAGGAACTCCTATTACAAAAAGTCTTTGACTTATGACTACGATTGGGATGTTATGTGGTCATAAAGCACAACATTTTGGCAATGGGCCAAAATGACTGCCATAACTTGAAACCGCTGCTAAATGAATGGTTTATAAATCGAGGACTACTTGTAATTGAATAGGTGTTCCTTGATAGCTTTGCTGTGTCTTGTGCAAAGAATAAAATAATGTCAGTGTAAAAGTACATATTTTCTGGTTTTGCTAAAATTGCATTTTATATTAAAAGACTTTGCATAATATTTCAAATGCTTCTGAAAAATACAAAAAAACTGGTATAATAACATTTTTCATATTTAGTTGAAAGTGTCAAAATAACGAATTTAATTATTGATGCAATCTAAAATTATATTTGTATTATATATTACTGTGTTACTATATTTACTTTCATTTATTCGATTAATAAGGTTTTTTTTATAACAATCTGCGAAGGAAAATCTGTCAGCATTCTATCATTGTAAAGATTTTTTTAAAAAGATTTCTTCATGCCTAAAATGTACTGTTTATACTTTACAAAAGTTTCAGCATAATCCTGTGTAAATCCATTTATACTTACTGAGATTTATGCATATCATTTTATTATTTTATGCCTGCTTTATTGCTTTATGAATAATTCAAGGAGGCAAACATATTTATTATTCTTTCCTCCAAAGTAATATAAATGGGCATGGGATTGCATATTTACCCCTATTTTCTTTAATTTTCTTGGAGAGAGTGCATTTTCCAGAATGCTCAAACAGAAATTTGAGAAATAAAAAAAAATTGTGATGAACTACTGTACTGTATTGCAGGTTGATCGCACAGAAAGGATCAAAAACAGTTTGAACCCTAAATTTTCCAGGAAATTCCAGATTGATTACTATTTTGAACTAGTTCAGAAACTTAAATTTGGGATTTTTGACATTGACAATACAACTGTTCAGCTGAACGATGATGACTTCTTAGGAGAATTTGAATGCACACTGGGACAGGTATGTGCAAACAGGTTCTGGACATTACTTAAAATATAATAACATTGGCCAGGGTGGGAAAAGACCAAAACCCATTGACAAGATACCTTTATTTTGAGAAGGGACATTCTGTTATAACCAGCTTGCCTGATTAGCAGATTTTTGTATAATTTCAGTTAATTTGTGCTTTCTGTTGGTTTCATTCTAGAAATTGTAATTTGTTCATTTACCATTGAATTTGATCCAGCAAATGACAAGACTTGAAATCCCATTTATGCTAAAATTAATGTATTATTCCTTGCACATACACAGTGAAAATGGAGGAAATTGCTACTTATTGTCCACCTCCTTTTCAATTAAAAAAAACCTATATTCTTTAAAAGCAATTTGAAGATTTTAAACCATTTTTAAAATCAAAACAGAAATTAAAAGCATGAAACTAGTAGGCTACTTAAAAGTCTTTCTAATTTAATGTGCGTGAGTGCATATGTTCAGGCCTTCAAGTCAGTCTTAACTCCTGGCAACTGCCTGAAGATGTCCCTGCACTTTTCTTGACAAGATTTCAGAAATGGCTTGACATGCCTCCTTCCTAGGGCTGAAGAAGAGTGACAAGCCCAAAGTTACTGAACTGGCTTCATGCCTCAGTCAAGACTACCGGTAGTACTCATAGTCTCCAGGTTTCTAGCTGGGTGTCTTAAGCACTTAAACCAAACTCATTCTCTCAGTATAACATACTCGGTTGATAAAATAGTGGATTTTGCACTGAGTGAGATTTGGACTAGATCTGGGGTTTCAAACCCGATCGCATCGCGGGCTATATCATGACATATCGGGACTTGTTATGCCCTTGTGGGGCTGGGGTGGGTGTGGCTTGCGCGGGCTGCATCTGGCCCGTGGCCCCCATGTTTGACATGCCTGGACTATATAATCTTCAAGGATCCTTCCTGCTGTTATATTCTGTGACTCTGCAGTTAAAAAAATAAGTATGGGTGCAGATGTCATTGAGACATCTGACTACTTTGGTAGTTGAGCCATAATAATCATGGCTTTTTATACTAACATTTATTAAAACAAGAAGATCTGTAAGGCAGATATAATTTTCTTTTTTTATCCCCGGATATATTGTAGCTTCTCTCATATCTTCCTTACTGCAGTATGTTCTATTCCATCTTAACTAGGAAACTAATTAAGTTTTAATTTAAATTAAATGTAAAAATTGAAGTATAAAAAGGAGCAGTGAGCAAAGGGGGCAGTGGTGGACATTATGGATTTGATTATAGTTTTTGACTTATAAAACATTGCATCTGGAACAGCCTTCAGTTACTAGAGGTGGTAATTGTAATAAATTGCTTTCTTTTCCTGAATATTTCTGTATTTTACAGATTGTTTCTAGCAAGACGCTTACCAGACCTTTATTGTTAAGAAATGGCAAACCTGC
Source organism: Azemiops feae (assembly GCA_023970755.1). Taxonomy (NCBI): domain Eukaryota; kingdom Metazoa; phylum Chordata; class Lepidosauria; order Squamata; family Viperidae; genus Azemiops; species Azemiops feae. The sequence continues at coordinate 637,662 of JALGBA010004083.1, forward strand.
AGGAAAAGGTGTAATTATGGTATGAAAACAAAGCAGAAGTTTTCTGATTGATTATTTTTTGCTTTTCTCTTTTCCACCTGCTTCCAGTATATCAATATAAGCAAGAGAAATGAATGATCTGTCATTCAGCATAGTGTGATTTACTTTTCTGCAAATAAGCATTTGAAGATTTGTAAAGTGTTTTTCCATGAACTTAAAAACTATTTATTGTTTATGTCTTCCTGATTTGTTCAACATTTTCTTCTTCATTTTTGTGGTCTGAAAAATAGGTAGCTATATTTTTAATCCAAATACTATTTTGCCTGATGCTGCATACAAGATTTAGGTTTATATTTTTAAATAGTAATCTTGTTTTCTAAATTCTTTTGAAAATTAAAAACATTTTTAAAATAGTTCCAAATAGGATGGCATATATGTCTTTTATTCCGATGAAAACAAGGCAGAATCTGATTGAGTAAAGCCAGGGCAAAAATGTAAAAAGTTACTTGCAACTGCATGATATATTATTATTGCTTCTGAAAATGATAGAAATGTCACATGTCCATCTTGTAGAATCTTCCATTTGTTTTCTGTTGTTTGATTTATAAAATAAGACATAGCCATAATTTATTAGAATGGAGTGTCTTAACGGTAATATTGGTCTGTATTTACTCAGATTAGTGCAGAAGAAATAAAAGACAACCGTGTAGTCCTACTTGAAGTTGAAGCAAGGAAACTGGACAATAAGGTGAGATAACTGGAAAACTGATACACTTGCCCGCCTTAATTCCTAAAATTGGTTTCCAGGGTTAGATATCTGCCATCAAAAAGGTGATTGTTAGCTAAATATGTTGCACTCCATTTTCTAGATATAGGTCCTCCAGAGCAATATTTCTCTCGACATGTTGCTGTATAAGTGGCTGTTTTAGAAATCACTGTATTCAGACTGTCACGCTATGGCAAGTTTTACTCAAAATTGTAAACCTGGTTCAAACTGTTGGCATAAGATCCTGGTTTTGGATTGTCATAATTTCTTAGTTTAGAATTACATTTTCCCATTCTATCAGGTCACCTAGGCACTCCTCCTAAATATTGCCATCTGATGGCAGCTAGGAAGTGTGCCTTTCCCATGGCAGCCCCTGCCCTATGGAACCCTCTGCCTCCCAACATTTGGCATGATTCCAAGCCTTCCCTAAAGCTTTGAGGATCTAGCTTTTTCTCCCATCACTGGGATATTATTGCATTCTGCACATTGGAAGTCTGACTTGACACCAGGTTATTTTTAATGTTTTATCATGTTTAGTTTTATAACTTTAATATGGTTTTATAGGCTGTTTTAATTTTTGATTGGGAGTCACCCAGTTGATTAAAAAATGGGTGGCTGTATAAATGTTTTAAATAAATAAAACAAATAAATGAATGTAAATTAATTTACTAAATTGTAGTTTACAAGTAAGTGGGATTCAAATGGGGGCGTTTTGGAGAAGGAAGCTCTATAGCCCAAATTATACCTAATTATGGCAGGACCATTGCATTTGCATTGTTCTAAGGATGGAATGTTATTTTTAAATATTCCTTTTTGGGGAATGAACTGGGAGATTAGTTCATTGAAATTGTAAAAATTGCAACAACTCTTGTTTCAGAAAGGAATGGTTATATTTACAGTGAACTTTAAACAAACATCTTGGTATTTATACTGATTTTTCATTCCTTGTTTAACCTGATTTTTGTTGTTGTTGCCTTTCTAGTTTGTTGCCACTGTTCCTTTTTGGAAAACAATATTTTATTGTTATGCATTCCCTGATTTTTTTCAAGGAAGAAAGTCTATTATCAAAGAAATTATACTTAGCCCTTTGCAAAGCTATCAGTGAGAGGAAACAAGTAGAATTGCTTTGGACAACAGGGCTATTACCACAAAAGAATACAAAGTATTATTTGGAATATAATTCAGGTAACTTATTTCTAATTCCAGGATTTGTTTGGAAAATCCGATCCTTATTTGGAATTTCACAAACAGACATCTGAAGGAAAATGGGTGATGGTCCATAGAACGGAAGTAAGTGTCCTTTTCTGGGTTGGTTTGGCTATTTAATATCACAGATTATTTCAGCATCTTTAGCTCTGATTTCAGAAACTTTGCAACTAAATTCTGAATGGATAGCGCTTTTAAAAAAAATCAGCTGTAAGTTTTAAGAAGGTTATTTTTTCATTAGATTTTTTTTCTTAATAGAACAATGTCAGTATTGGAATAAAGGCCAACTCTCTTATATAGCAATTTATTATATTCTTGGATAAATTTGTGCTAGTTGTTGGAATAATTGAATAGCAGGTATTATCCAAAATGATTTATTCGGAAATCATGCTAATATATCTAAAATACTTTTATAGGTTGTTAAAAATAATTTGAATCCTGTCTGGAGGCCATTCAAAATCTCTCTCAACTCTTTGTGTTATGGTGACATGGACAAAGCAATCAAGGTAATATTGAAGGAAAGTAGAAATATCATTGTAATTTGAAAGTATTTTGAACAAAGATGTTTTAATTTAGAACCTTAACATAAATTTCTGTTCTGTAGCTTTATGAGGTATGAATGAATTTGTACATTAAATAGGATTTGCTAATGCTATTCTGAAAATTAAAGAGATTCATAAATATGGTAGCAAAATACATTGGTGAGTAGTGAATGATTTGATGTCAAAACAAGCAAACATTCTAATCAATTACCAAATATCATAGATAGATCTTAGTTGATACAGAAGCTGCCTATTCAAGAATTTCCTTAGTCGGGTGGCATCTATTGTAGTAAACTATATTAGACTACAACTCCTACCAGCATCCACCAGCAGGCCTATTGGCCAGTCTTCAGCTGATGAAAAAGCAACATACAAGGTGGGGAAAGATAGTCTAGTTCAGGGGTGTCAAGCTTGATCGCATTGAGAGCCGTATCATGATGTATTGGGATGTTTTTTGCCTGTGCGGGGCCGGAGTAGGTGAGGCCTGTGCAGGCCACATCTGGCCCGTGGGCCGTGTGTTTGACATGCCTGGTGTAGTTCTTGTTTAGTGATACATCTGTAATTGAGTTTATGTAAGACCATGTTCCTTACCCATTTGTTTTTCTAAAATGCGATAAACCAGTAGTAGCTGGCTGGGTTTTACAAACTATCTTTAAAACTAGTCTTGCATATCTTACATCAAACCTGTTCTTGCTTCTATGCTTATAGGTCTGTTGTCTAATATCTTTAGGCCTTAGTTCTTTCTTTATTGAGAGAATTAATTTAAACCTTTCCCCCCCTTTAATAATGTTTTGGAATTTAAACACTACCCTGATAGCCACAATCAAAGACACCTTGCATTCTCTAAAAGTGTTTGCAAGAATGTATTTCATGCGACCGTATCTCCAGGGCTGTTTAATGTGACATGCACATAGTTTGCTTCCCAGAAGTTCTCTCTATCTCCCTATCCTCCACAGCCTTATTTACACTATTAGCAGTATTGTAGTGCTTTCAACTTAAAAACAAAAGAGGAAGTGAAGCATTCAATAGCAAATGCTGAATCACGTAGTAATCCTGGCAGCAAGTTCCACAACAGAAGAACACCAATGTGTCATCTGTTCACTCACATCTTTATTTCCTTGAATTCAAGGAGGAGTTTTTCAGCTTATTCATTTGGTTTCATCTTGCCTTGTTAGCTTTAATACTTTTTTGTTTATCCGTATCTTGATTTTCCACTCTCTCCCTATTTCGACTTAAGTATTTCCATAGGAAAGGAAAAATAATGAAAAAATAGTAAAGGTCATATTTTTATAGTTTCATTCCTCCTATCTGCCATGATTGCAACTGGTATTTTAACTTTTTAGGAAAATTACTTTTTCCATTTTCATTTTTGCATAATTAATATTCTTCAATAAGCCATTTAATGCGAATCTTACTTTTAATGGAGTAAAATCAACTGTAGTGAATGTTTGATGTGTGATCAGGCTTGCAGTCTAAACTTCCTTATAAAGTACATCTGAGAAAATGGAAAGTCTTTGATAGTTTCAGGAATTAAAAATCTGTTCTAATGAACAAGACAGGAAAGTATGATCTTATAATAACTGAACAATGCTTTCATACTTTATGCACACAGTGTCTTATATAGCTGCCTATTTCATTGTAGTAAGTAAAATAACTTTTCTATTTCTTCCTGACAGTATTGTCATTTTATGTGTTCAAATGGTTTGTTTCTATATTCAACCATAATGCACAAGCATCTCATTTGAATACCTCATTAGTTATCTCCAAAGTGTGTCTCTTTGTGTGTTGAAGCAGCAAGCATGAATTCTTTTTTTCTAATATGGGTGGGAAATGTAACTCTCAGTATGTTATATTAAACATTAAATTAATTAGTAAACATTACTTTGGGTGAATATCTCTTAATGATTTGCTATGTAATTACTATGTTAATCGTTAAACTGGGGAATGATCATAAAATACATATTGAAACATGGGTATTTGTACTGTCTTCCACCCCTGACTTCAGCTTTATTCTGTGTGCTTTCATTATATCAAAACTTGTTTCCACAAATCATCTTTGGTAATAGGAGTCTCTGCATGTTTGCATTAAAGGGAATGTCCGTGCATGTATCTTAAGAACATTAAAAATATATATTTTTGGCTATGTATTGGTTTGCAGTGTTTATATATTAGACTGGAGGTGACAGTGAACTCATCAAAAATGATAAATGCAAGCAATTGGATTTCCTTAAAATTTAATTTTTAAAGCATGTAATGGCATATCAAGTAGTAGTGCATTACTACTACTGTTGTATTCAGGCTTTGATGGACAGTGTTTTTAAAAATAAAGTTGACATTATCATAGTTATTGAATTATAACTATGTTTGAGCAGCAATGTAGTTTGATACTCTTAAATTTTATCATGATACCATCTATAATATTCTAGGCTAATGCTGTATGCTTCATTTTAGGTTGAGTGCTATGACTACGACAATGATGGATCGCATGATCTCATAGGGACGTTTCAAGCTACAATGTCTAAACTGAAGGAAGCCTCTCGACATTCACCGGTTAGTCCATTTATATGTCTTTATCATGTTAATTGAAATGAATGTGGAAGCAAACACTGCTGGTCCTTGACGCTTTGCTAAAATAAAGAGATGGACTCAAAAGGGGAGCCTATAAATGGACTTATCCGAAACGTCTCATTGCACAAAATGAAAACTGCCCCAGGGCTCTGTTCTGGGCCCAGTGCTCTTCAACATCTTCATCAATGATTTGGACGAACTCATCAAATTTGCAGATGACACCAAGCTGGCAGGAATAGCCAACACTCCAAAAGATAGGCTTAAATTACAGAAGGATCTTGACAGACTTGAACATTGGGCGCTATCTAACAAAATGAAATTCAATGGTGAAAAAAGTAGGGTTCTACATTTAGGCAAGAAAAACCCAATGTATAGGTACAGTATAGGTGGCACCTTGCTCAATAGTAGTAACTGTGAGAGGGATTTCGGAGTCCTAGTGGACAATCACTTAAATATGAGCCAGCAGTGTGCTGCAGCTGCCAAAAAAGCCAACACAGTGCTAGGCTGCATTGACAAAGGGATAGAATCAAGATCACGTGAAGTGTTAATACCATTTGGAATACTGCATCCAGTTTTGGTCGCCACAATGTAAAAAAGATGTTGAGACTGAGTACAGAGAAGAGCAACAAAGATGATTAGGGGACTGGAGACTAAAACTTATAAAGAACGGTTGCTGGAATTGGGTATGTCCAGTTTAATGAAGAGAAGGACTAGGGGGTGACATGATAGCAGTATTCCAATATCTCAGGGGTTGCCACAAAGAAGAGGGAGTCAAGCTATTCTCCAAAGCGCCTGAAGGCAGGACAAGAAGCAATGGATGGAAACTAATCAAAGAGAGAAGCAACCTAGAACTAAGGAGAAATTTCCTGACAGAATAATTAATCAGTGGAACAACCTGCCTCCAGAAGTTGTGAATGCTCCAACACTGGAAGTTTTTAAGAAGAGACTGGACAGCTATTTGTCTGAAATGGCACAGGGTTTCCTGCCTGAGCAGGAGTTTGGACTAGAAGACCTCCAAGGTCTTCCAACTCTATTATTATTAAAGTTGCTGTGAAGCATGATAGTATCTGTTTGCTTTCTCTTCCTTTTTCTCATAGGTTTGTGAGTAATTACAGCATTTAGCCCTAGACTACTGGTTCCAAAATGTTTATTACTTCTAAAAGTCTTGTGGTATGGGCAAGATGCTGAAATATTAATAGCAATAATATTTTAATAGCAGTCTAAAAATAAATAAATACAAAATGTTGCACAGATTTTCTTCTTTTCTTCCTCAAGTTCAAGCAGGCAGTCTTTCCATGCAATCTTCCATAAGCAATTGACAACTATGCTATCCATGACGTATGATATGAAGTTCAGAAGTAGATTTTATTAAACCCAAATCTGAAGAGGACTTGAATAAATGTTGCCAAAAATCATATATGTGAGAGCACGTTTCTGATTAAGCAGACTTGGGATCACAGTCTAAATATGTGCCATTTTTACTCTTGCTTTTCTGTAGATTGAATTTGAATGCATCAATGAAAAAAAGAGGCAGAAAAAGAAAAGCTACAAAAACTCAGGGATTGTGAGCTTTAAACACTGTGAGGTCAGTGCTTTCAAAATATTGTGTTCATTATGTGGACATATCCAGGTGTAATAAGGGAAATATAATAAAAGTATTTGATTTAATGGTTGTACTGGAAGAAAACATTTTTCTCTGCACTGTGACTAAATTCAACATTTTGATGCAGCTTCTGCAATTTTATGAGGTTAACAATTTGCAGTATTTTATTCACGTATCAGATTTTTATCCTACTTTTTAAAAAAGATCTGAACGTATTATTCCTCTTATTTTTTTTACGCACAACTACTCTGACATCAGTTAGGCTGAAAAAGTTGTTTCACTGGTGCAGAACTTAGTCTTTGGCACTAATCTGGTCCATTGAACTGACTTCCTTGTTTAGCAGAGAGGAAAGATTGCAAATACAGCATTGCTTCAGCCACTGCACAGCTTTCCTTTTTTGAAAAAGAAAAAGGGTAGTTGAAGCTAGTGAAAGTTGTGCAATAACTGTAAAATGCTTTTCTGTTTCAAAGGGGTAAAAAGTGTTCTGGAGCTCCTGTCTGCAGCCCCTTAGACCAAATGTCATTTTTTTGAGGTATCATAGAGTATAGTTGTGCTATCCCAAATAAAAATATAGCTGTTTAAAACTGTTGCCAGCAGATGTTATGTTTGCATCCTCACATGCTCTGAAGCATCCTTTGGCCTTAGAAACTGAGACTCTGCAGTACCTTAGTGGCTTCTATTGCAACAGTACTGTACAACATTGAGCATCAAATATCTTACTTGGATTTTGCATTTAGTCAATCCTTACATTTCTCCAACTAGGACACTGCTGTTCCCATCTCACAGTCCATCCCCATCCCCAATTTAGATGTCGAAAATCCTGCCTTTATCTTGTTGGGACAAAACTAGGTTGTAAAAAAAATGGATGACTTGGTTTATGTATCACAACATAACTTTTCTATAGGTCATCACAGAATGTACTTTCCTTGACTACGTCATGGGGGGATGCGAGTTGAATTTTACTGTAAGTAAAGTATAATTTCCCTGTCTTAAGTATTGACAATAAGCTCTATTCATTTGAGAAGGACTGGATACATGCTTCCATGCCAGAACTATTCCATTAGTACTAAAGTGCTGGCATTACGGAAGAGGATACAGGAGACATGATGTTCTACTTTCCTGCTGAAGGACAAGAGGCTTGTGTTCAATGCTATTCTGTGCTTTTAAATATTGCTTTCATTAAACATTGCAGCATTGCTTTGGGATTGAGTTTCTGTAACTTCCCAAGTCTGTATATTTATCTTAATTGCCTTTAAAGAAGCTCAAGGAAGTGCAGCCTCTTTTGAATTAACTTTGACTGGAAATTGGGTTCGCAAGGAAGCATTTTATTTTATTGGATTGGGGAATGTTTCCCTAATTGTTAATCTTCATATAGTTTGTGCAAACAAAATCCTGAAAAATCTGTTAATTCCATGGGGGTGGGGGGGTGGGAAATCTTTCACATTTTCTCATACAAACTTAGCTTGTCCTGTTGATTGGTATTACAACATGTGATATGGAACAAACTAATGTTTGTACCTGATAGTTGTTGTTATTACTATTATTATTATTACAGGTTGGCATTGATTTTACTGGATCTAATGGAGATCCTCGTTCTTCAGACTCCTTACATTACATCAGCCCCAATGGAGTGAATGAATACTTGTCAGCCATTTGGTCTGTAGGAATGGTCATTCAAGATTATGATACGTATGTGGTTTTATTAAATTGTTCTTAAACTGTTGAACATGATGAGTATACTTGGATTCTTCAATAAGTCAAAGCTTATTTTAAATATTTTAACTTATTGTTTACATATTTTTAAAATTTCTCATCCTTGGTTATATCTATAAGAGTGGGTTTTCGATATACAATTTCATTAAATGATATGGCTAAGCTAAAACTAAACATTCTCACTGATGTAGCTTAGTGAAAGAAAGCATAAAGGGGGGGGGGGTTCCAACAATTGCCGGGGTAATTGAACTTGCATTTTTAATGTCCCTTTTGTAAAAGTTCTGTAATTTGTTCCAGGGTGGTATTGTCCAATCTTTAGCAGACTTCCCTCTAAAACTTTCATTGTTCCTTCCTTGTATTCTTGCACCAATGTACTCATCAAGCCATCTAGATATTATTGAATCATCTTTCTTCTGTGAAGTATTAGCCAGCTATCCCATCTTTCTGTCTTTCTACTTAGTTGGCTTTTCTATTTTCTTTTCACCATCTTCCGCATTTTTCCTGCGCTTCGTTGCACTCCTCTGCCAAATTCCTGTTGCAGAAATGTTCTTCCTGTTCACTTGCAAAACCATATGTGCAACTGGTTCTTGGCCCTGATCAAACAAAAGGTTTTTTAAAAAAAAAATCTCACAATTTGGCTATTTGGAAATCAGAACCAGAACTCCAACTCAACTTCCTCTTCTCCCAAAGAAATGAGAGATTTCAGATTTGCCTAATTGTATTTAACCTTTGAAAAGTTTGTATCTTCTATGCAATGTCACATTAGGGAGGCATGTTGGGGCAGGGATATTGAAGAAATAGCAATAGCACTTAGATTTATATATCGCTTCATAGTGCTTTAGCATTCTAAGCAGTTTACAGAGTCAGCATATTGCTCCGAGCAATCTGGCTCCTCATTTTATTGACCTCGGAAGGATGGAAAGTTGAGTCAACCTTGAGCCAGTCAGAATTGAACTTCTGGCAGTGGGCAGACAGCCTGCAATACTGCATCACTTGGAAATAGTTACAGTTTTATCAGAGATCCTTCACCTGCAGATAAGTGATGGCATTAGGATTTCATAAGATTTTTCATTTCTTTGTATATAAATTATAGAACTGTTGTGAAATCTGAATGTTTTAGATCAGTGTTTCTCAACTTCAGCAAGTTTAAAATATCTGAACTCCAACTCCCAGAATTCCCCAGTCCATTCATCTTCAAGTTGCTGAAGTTGAGAAACATTGGTTAGATGATTGACTTAGCAGTATTCAGTTCAATATGTACACGTTGGTGCCAGTAAGTTATTTATTCTCCACCCTGTGCTGGAATTGATGCTGCAAGCAATATGCAATAACTCAGTGGTACGAGGAGATTAGAATCCTAGCTTTGCATCCATGCAGAATAATTTAGCAGATATTTGGGAGGAGATATGAGTCACAGATGCAAGCTTTCTGTCCTTCCAGAGTTGGGTAAACCACTTTGTTAGCATTGAGCAATTGGAGGAAACACTGGTAGGTGTCACTTTGAAGATCATATTGGATCTTTTTGCTTTATTACAATAATGATCTAACTTCAGTTATTGGATGGATTAGAAGTATGATTAATTTTCGGCTCCAGTTTGACTATACTCTTTTGGATAAATCAAATGAATGGAGTGACATTCAACTGAGAAGAACAATACACTTGGTTCCTAAGATAAGCTAACATAAAAGAGTAAATCAGAAAGGCTTTTCTCATCCTACTATATTGCCTCTCCATTCACTTACACCTCCTGAAATCTTCGGTCTGGGGCAATCCTGAACAATCTAGTTGGAGAACGGCTTGCAGAATGGTGGAAGAGTTGTCCTTCCATGGACTTCCTTTTCTGTGTCATTTTGCACATACCTACTTAGAATAAACACTCATCAATGCAATTAAACTTACTCTTAGATAATTTGGTAGTGGGTCCTAACTATGTACTGTATGGAAGTACAGTAGTCCTCAGTTTATGACCACAATTAAGCCCAAAATTTCCATTGCTAAGCAAGGCAGTTGTTAAGTGAGCTTTGCCCTTTTTTTAATGACCTTTTTGCAACAGTTGTTGCAACCACTGTAATTGTGAATCATGTGACCGTTAAGCAAGTGTAGCTTTCTTCATTGACTTTGCTTGTCAGAAGCTGTCTGGGAAGGTAACAAATGATGATTGCAAGACCTTAGGACAGTGCAACTATCATTAATACATGCCAGTTGCCAAGTGCCTAAATTTTGACCACATAACCATGAGGATGCTGCAACAGTCATGTGAAAAATGGTCATAAGTCACCTTTTTCAGTGCCATCGTAATTTCAAACGGTAGCTAAATGAATGGTTGTAAGTTGAGGACTACCTGTACTGTTCATGAACATATATTCTAATGAGTGCACAACTATGGATTTACTTATCATTGTTTCTCTAAATTGCTTACACAGAGATAAGATGTTTCCAGCTTTTGGGTTTGGTGCTCAGATCTCCCCTTCATGGCAGGTAAGCAGTATGCTTTGGGAAGATAATTTACTCTATAAAATGTTAAAGTTTATTGATTAAATTAAAACAATAGTGACATGATGTAGATTTAGAGCGTTGTTTCTCAACTTGACAACTTTAAGATAGGTGGACCTCAGTTCCCAGAATTCTGCTGACTGGGAAATTCTGGGAGTTGACATCCACCAGTCTTAAAATTGCTAAAGTTGTGAAAGGTTGATTTAGAGGAAAGCTACCTGGTGAAAGATTATTGAACCCATGAAAAAAATGGGTACCTTTATGTATTTTCAGGTGTCGCATGAATTCCCGTTGAACTTTAACCCATCGAACCCCTTCTGCAGTGGTAAGTTTTAATATACTACAAAAGTATGTCCTGACATTTCTAGGTGTGCTGAATGTAACAATAAAACAAGACTTGGCTCAGTGATTGCGTATTCTAAAATTAACACTGTTAATTTTGCATAATTGTTCAGAGACAGGTGTAAAAATAAAGATTTCTGATCAAAATTGCCTGCCTGCAGAGAGATTAGCAACAGCTTACACACTTCTGAAAATATGGAAGGAGTTATTTGTTTTAAAAAAAACCTTCACAAATATAACACTAATGAAGTGCCACAAAGGGACTTCTAAAGTGTATGAGTTTATTATGATTTCTTTCCATAAAGGAGTTGCCATTTGTGGATCTGTTAAAATTTTACTACAGGAATTCTCTTTGGAACAAGACCTGTGTTGCTACAAGTATTTTAATGTTGGGTAGTGATGAAATACTCTGTATACCTCAGGACATAACAATATGAAAAGAATCACCTTTGCAAGAAATACTGACAGCTCTTCTCCAAAGTCAAATGGCCTTCAAAAATCCTTGGGATTTAAGTTTCATTCACTGTTTGACTATTAGCTAGTCTGCTTACTTTAAGACTTAAGATAAGCAACTTTGTAGATCTTCTTCCTTAAATATAGACAGTTTACAATAGAAATGCTTATTGAGGCTTCAGCGTATAGACCTTCATAAACTAGAGTGGAGGGTGGCTGTGATGGATAAATTTTCCTCATTATGCTTTTATTCCCTGCAGGTGTCCAGGGTATTGTGGATGCATATCGGGTCTGCCTTCCTCAAATAAGATTGTATGGGCCCACCAACTTCTCTCCAATTATCAATCATGTAGCTAGATTTGCTGCTGCAGCTTCACAGCAGAGAACAGCTTCAGTAAGTACCTTTTTGCTATGCTTAACTGTGGTGAAAAGATACTGGTAAGGCAAAAGAATGAGTAGCTGAAAGAATTTCTGAATTATCTAAATTAATTGGTAATTTCAAAATATAAACAAACAGTTGAGGTTTTTTTTAATACATGTAAGCAATTACACCTGGCAAGAAGACTGCATCTCTACCTTGTTAGAATCCTTTTAGTACTTTATAGTAAGAGTGAAATGTTTCAAAAAGCAAAAGGGAGATTAATTATTTATGATGAGTCATGAAGAGTAGCATTAACTACTATTTGTGTAGAACATAAATATCCATACCTAGCAATTTCTTTCCCCTGAGATGCCCTTAAAAGCACTTTGGTTTTCATAGAACAAATTTATATCTGTTACACGTTGGGGGCGAATGCTGTATCTTGTTGATTTAAAAAGTTATGCTCTTTGGAAGTCATAATTGAGATATCAGCCTGATTCTAATTATCCAGGCATTTATGGCTTCCTATTAATAATTCTATCATTACTTATTTAGAAAACAGTAATATAAACTCAGTACATGAATCATGACTTTTTATAAGATTTCTGAAGCAGGTATATATAACTTTACTAATAATTTATCGCAACAATGTATGACTGGAAAAAAAAATAGAACGCTTATTACCATCTGTCCGGCTAAGAAACTATGTATATAACCAGATTGCCTTTCCTTGTGGTAGAACATAGCAGTTGACTCCCTGCATGTTTTGGGAACCCTCTTCACCTCATATTTACCATTTTTCTGTGTTGTGAGTTGGCCTTTGTGGATCCTATATTTTTCAGATGGGGTGATATCCTTAAAATGCTCTAAACCTCAACATGGTATTTACAAGAAGCTCCTGTATCTGGAGTATTACATGAGAGGATGGATAGGAGGAAATGAATGTCTAAAGAAGCAAAATGGTTGTATATAAAAATATGTTTCTGGCAACTAAAATGAAATTAATTAAATAGAAGTGAGTATTGGTGTTTGTCGTAAGAAACATAAAAGTAAATTGAATACAATTTAGTTGGGTAAAAAGATTGATTTAGGATTTGATGGAGAAAATTTAATGGCGTATTTCACTGTTAAAGTATAGGTAGTCCTCAACTTATGATCCAAAATTGAGCCCAAAATTTCTGTTGATAAGCGAGACATTGTTAAGTGAGTTTTGCCCCATTTTACGACCTTGCTTGTCACAGCTAAGTGAATCACTGTAGCTGTTCAGTTAGTAACATGGTTGTTAAGTGAATCTGGCTTCCTCATTAATTTTGCTTCTCAAAAAGTTGCAAAAGGTGGTTACATGACTCTGGGATTGTGCAATCATCATAAATATGAACCAGTTGGTAAGCATCCGTGACCGTGGGGAATGCTGCAACAGTCGTAAGTGTGAAAAATGGTTACAAGTCACTTTTTTCGCCGTTGTATCTTAGAATGGTCACTAAATGAACTGTTGTAAGTTGAGGATGACCTGTAACTTAACTACCATTGTTAAGTACAATGAGAGAGTAAAGAATACTGTTCTGGTAATTTATCTGGAGATAATAGTAGTAGTGCCTTTGTATAAGGATTGTTCTCCGGATGATGACCTTAGACACACATCAAATTGCATTAACCTTTTTAGTGTGTTGTTTTGGAACTTTTCCTTTCTGCCATTCTTATAAATTGCTATCCCAATCTATTATCTTTGGGAATATATTTTCCTTGTTAATTTTAACAAAGTGCTTTTGTTCAACAGCAATATTTTATACTCCTGATAATCACGGATGGGGTGATAACAGACCTTGATGAAACCAGATCTGCTATTGTCAATGCCTCTAAGCTTCCAATGTCCATCATTATTGTTGGTGTTGGAGGTGCTGATTTCAGTGCCATGGAATTTCTGGACAGTGACAGTGGAGCTTTGAGATCACGTTCAGGAGAAGCTGCTATTCGAGACATTGTCCAATTTGTGCCATTTAGACAGTTCCACAATGTAAGTATTGTTTCTTAAAGATGTGCATTGCTTCAGGTTCAATCCTAGAAAGGTGTGTTTAGAACATGCGACAAGATGACAAGATGAATGTAATAGGAGCTTTCCATAGCTCCTTTTAAAGCAATTGCATCTTTTCCCATCTAGGAAAATTATGGCTGTTTAAAAGGTGTAGGTTGGTGCTCTGTTGGCGCTCTTATACACTCCAAGCATTCCCAAGATGTTTGAGAGGTTCCCTTCGTAGATACATTAAATTTTGGTTAGGATATAGTAAACATACAGAAAATTCTTATTGAATTCTGCTTGAAACATTCAGCCAATTCTGAATGAAATCTATGACTATTACAATTTTCATCCCAAATGGAAACTTTTAGTAGTAGGTTGATGTGAGCATCCTGTTAAAGGAATATCTCTGTGGGGGAGAGAAAAGTAAGTACCTGCCTAAAATATTTATAGATATTATATGTCATCTCTCTGACCTATATCACTTCATTGAAGTAAACCTGTTTCGTTGCATAGATCTATTAGAGACAGTACTATATTACTAAAAACATTTAGTGCGCTAGTTTGTTGTATTATTTGTAATGCAGTGAATATAGTTATTATTGCAACAAATCTATCTCCCTTAGAAAAAGACCCAGTTAATCCTTACTTTCCATTGTTTCTGAAGGCTAAATGCTACAATGGAAAGTATTTGTTTTATATTCTAAAATTTTGCCACTGTGGGTTATGCTTTAGTTTGCTACTTAATAGGTGCTTGTATATTCCAGTATGAAACTGGATGCATTTACTTTGAAAAATGGAACTTGATTATAATACCTGTTGCTTGATTTCAAATACTTTAAAAAGTATTCAAATTGAAATGATTACTTTGGTAATTACATATTAGTTTAATGACCATATCAAATAAAATAAGATAAAATCATGCAGCAAATATTCCATAAAATCAAATAAGATCATCCTCTTGGTAGTTGACTCCAATGTGATCTAGATAAGGAACTCTCAGTTGAATGGCTGTAGCTATAAACTTGGTGGTTTTTCTTTCATGTGTTTGTACCTTGGAGGAAGTAAGATAGTTTATTGATGGGGTCAGGCTGTCAAGTATATAGTTGGCAGTCAAAGATGGATGCCCTCCATTTGCAGCTACAGGAAAAGTTTGGCTTTATAAATCTTTCAGAAATTCCACTAATTAAACAACTTACATTGCTCAATATTTGGTTATGACTTGCAACAATGCACGGTGGTAATTTTTATAGATGTTACATAATGTTTTCATTTAATTTTCATATCCAAAGTGATCTGCTACTAGCTATTTTTGGCTTTATGAAGCCAGTATAAAAGAAAGAACTCCACTATGACAGCTCATAAAGACAATCTTAATGGACAAATCACTTTGTGATAGCTATCTTTCCTTTGAAAAAGCGCTCCTGAGACCTTCCTAGATGAGCAGGAATTGAATCAATTGGTTTTACTTCTGTCTCTGTCCTTTGAATTAGGCTCCCAAGGAAGCTCTTGCTCAAAGTGTCCTGGCAGAGGTGCCACAGCAAGTTGTGAGCTATTTCAGCATGTGCAAGTTGCAACCACCAAACAAGCCTACAGCCAAACAAGAACAGCAGAAGCAAGCATGAATCACTCTGTGGGAAGTTTCTGTGCTGCCCGTCTGTGGTGTCCCTTGATTGTGATGCAAAATAAAAGCCTTTTCATACATTTTACAGAAAAGGTGCCATGCTATGATAGCCATTCCCTTTCTTGTTGTGAGTTGCCAAAGATGCTCTATGTTTAACCCCATTGCAAGTGAGATTGGAAAAGTATATATATATATATTCACTCTTTTGTCAGAACGATTAAGACCAGGGTGTTGAGTTAAGGTTATCTAAGTATCTTTCTTCATCCTTTTTCTGTGGTGTCTGCCCTTCAATTTCTGAACATTTGCAATTTGATGAAACAGTAAACATTTGAACATGAGTATTATCTGGAGACTGCAATGGAATTATATTACAATTTACAGCTTACATTGTACTATTAAATCAAGGTGGCATCTGACTGTGATACATAGTTGCCAACAGTTTGTGTCTTTCTGTTCCACATAAAGGATATAAATAGGATTAGGATTGCTTTTGTTGCTTATTTTATCACAAACCAATTTGACTTTTGAGAAATATAATTGTGTAAAATAAGAACATGGACATAGAAGCTATATATGTGTGTGTGCCTGGGGAAGCTTATCTGTTTTATAGCTGTATATTTAGAGATCTCTATGTGCTGGAGAAACTGTATTATTTTAATATTTCATAAATGGTTTCCCTATGGCTAGAGCTAGTTCCAGGATACCTTATCACTTTCATTCAGTAGTATAAACTGAAGTTCTCCCCACAGCTGATTTAGAGAAGCTAGAGAGTGTAAATTTTCATTTTAGCACAATGCCCATGGATTAGATTATCTTGTTCTGTATGTTTTTTCAGGTCCTCTGCTCTTTGGGGGATTTTTGCATTTATTTAGTGACAGCTAGTGAGTTTGTGATTGTGTTTCATCTGCTTCCAGTATTTTTTTCTTCATCCCAACTACATGCTGATCAGTAATCCAAAAGTTTTTGACATATTTTCTTGCTGTTCGTTCAGTAAGAAAGTAGTGTACATAACTTCTGTTCTTCTGTGTGTATATGCTAAGTGAAATGAAATTGGACTGTTCTCCAGCGTGAAAGAATGGAGAATCCACCAATGGGTTATCTTGGACCTCCTGCCCACTTAGACCAAAACAATCAAAGCTGCCACGCCTCTCTGGTTGAGGGCACGCCCCCAGTTTCGTTTTGGTCTTCAGCCCAGACAGACGTGGTAGTTTTGGCTCCCAGCGATTTGAAAATCAGGTTTTATTTAAAACTATTTTGAGAATCAGGCTTTATTTAAATCTATTTGAGAATGAGGCTTTATTTAAAACTATTCCATTGGTGGATTCTTCATTGTTTTTTCTCCTCTGGACAGCACTGGGATCAGCGCTGTTCTAGAAGGGAAAAAAGGTTTTATTCTTTGTGAGTGCCTTTTCGTTGAATTTATGTTCCCCCCCCACAGCTGATCGTCGCGGCTGCCGATCCCAATCGGTTTTTTCCTACTTCTCCTTGCTTGTTTAGCCTTCTAGGCTTCTCTGGGGGGTGTCCCCTGGGGGTGGGAGTGCATTCCCCCCCCTCTCCGGACTGCTTAGAGCCTTGGAAATTTAGGCCGATCGGCTGCTTTATTACAAGCCTGTGAGGTGCTGGGTCAATTTGGGAGAGCTGTGGATGTAAGGGGGCTGCTCCCTATTCTCCAGCTGTCCCAGGGTGCCCAAATTTACCTGTGAGTTGCGGCCTCCGTTTTTGGACCGCATGGAGCACAGACTGAATTAGTTTCGGTTTCACCTTCCCACCTCACCAGCTTTCAGGCCGGCCTTCTCCTGACTAAGAAGAGGCCGATCAGCCTACTTTCGTTTTCCCTTGGCCCATCTCAGTTCACTCAAACATAGACTCAAAAGGCCACAAGGGACAAGGGGTCCTCTTATTGTATATGCAAGCCAGCCTCAGCAGGTGGCAGCATTTTCTTGAGCTTGACTGATCTTAGAAGCTAAGAAGGATTGTGCCTGGTTAGTACTTGGATGAGAGATTGCCTGAGAGTCCCAGGTCTTTAAACACAATCACAGCCATTGAGCATTGCCAGTCATAGCCTGCTGCCATAGTCTGCATCTAGTGAAGGGTCAATACTGAGCTTGCCGTCACTAAGTGAGACACGTGTTGATCCCGTCACTAAGCGCGAAATTGGCCTCAAAGTAGGTCTCACGCTCAGTCTCATCATCGCTGGTGACCCGCGACAGCCGTCGCTAAGTGAGTCCGCGCTTGCCGGTGGGCCGGACCATCACTGATCCACGTGGAGGCAAGTCCCACTCAGGTGGGGAACAGCCGCATCTCTTGCAGACCGAGACGCTTCAGCACCCCACTGAAAACTCTCGCTTTACAATGGCAGATAACACCGAGCCACAGGCTTCCACCTCCAGTGGGCACGGAAAGCGTAAGTCCTCTAGTCAGGAGGCAGCCGCAAAAATCAAGGCCAAGGCCAAGGCCGGCCCAAAGAAAGCAGCCTCCAAGGCGGCCGACAAACAGGCCATTCGTAGGCATCGTGCCCTGGAGAGACAGTTCTCACGTGCGCAATAACTGGCTGTAGGGGAGACGGTTAAGCCGCCCCCTACCACAATGGTGGCACTCCCTTGTGGCCCTCAACCTGAGCCTCAGGCCCCATGGTCACCAGAGCGGGATTTAGAAGGGGCTCCTTCAACTGGTCCTTATCAGGAACTCCTTTCCCTCTTTGAAGAGGAACAGGGACTTCAGGACCCTAAGGCTCCAGAAGCCACATTTACATGGGCCTTGCCAGTCATAGCCTGCTGCCACAGTCTGCATCTAGTGAACGGTCAATACTGAGCTTGCCGTCGCTAAGTGAGACACGTGTTGATCCCGTCACTAAGCGCGACATTGGCCTCAAAGTAGGTCTCACGCTCAGTCTCATTATCGCTGGTGACCCGCGACAGCCGTCGCTAAGTGTGAGTCTGCGCTTGCCGGTGGGCCGGACCATCACTGATCCACGTGGAGGCAAGTCCCACTCAGGTGGGGAACAGCCGCATCTCTTGCAGACCGAGACGCTTCAGCACCCCACTGAACACTCTCGCTTTACAATGGCAGATAACACCGAGCCACAGGCTACCACCTCCAGTGGACACAGAAAGCGTAAGTCCCCTAAATGTGCGACTGGTAGGATACAGTCGGCTCAGCCTTCGGTACCTGAACAGGTGCCTGAACAGCTTCCTGGCCAAGACACGGATCCGCTGCTTTTAGAACCAGTGGTGTTACACAAACATATACCTTGCCCCCCCATGTTTAAAATAATAATAATAATAATAATAATAATAATAATAATAATAATAATAATAATAATAATAATAATAATAATAATAATAAAAAAAAACATCCATTAGGGGTCAATGGGAGGCCCCAGGTGCTCCCCCCCTTCTACTGGGGGAATAGACTGCAGGCTGCTTGACACGGAACCAGCTCTGAATGAGGCCCTGGAGGTGCCTGAGGTTGATGAATCCTTACTACCCTTATATTCTGATTCCAGGGTACCTGGAGATATGGTGGAGGCGTTGAAGCCTGAGGATAAAAAATCCGAGGCTTCTTTCCGCAGGACACACCAAGCTTCGGCTTGGTCTATAAGAGCTTCTACCCCGGCCTCATTCTTCGCCAGGGTCTCTCTTATGTGGCTCCGCCAATTGCAGGCTAGAATTCCCCCGGAAGAGGTAAGAGTCCACCAGGACTTGATAAAGCTCATGGCCGCATCACAGTACATGGCGGACGTGTCCTTTCAGGCGGCAAGATTTTCTGCCCGGGTCATCGCATCCAACGTCTCCGCACGCAGGCTTCTATGGCTTAGAAATTGGAAGGCTGAGACTAGACACAAATGGCGCGTAGCTTCCGCCCCGTACCGCGGTGCCCGCCTCTTTGGGGAGGTCCTGACCCCCTACTGAGTCGAAAACAAGGAGAAACGAAGGGTTCTCTACCACCTTTCCAGGAGACCAGGCCGTCGTTTCTCCCCGTACACCCGTCGGCAGCCCTTTCGGACGGGATCAGATTCGGCCTCAGCACAGGTCGCCCGGCCATTTCCCGCAGGCTCGGACCGTTCTTTTGACCGGTCCAGGGACAGGGACAGATACAGACAGCAGGCTCAGGGTAAGAGACCCTTTCGAGGCAGAGGCGGCCGCCCCTTCCGTAGATCCAGGTGACTCGGGGAGGGAAGCTCCCATAGGCGGCAGACTAACTTACTTTCTCCACCAATGGGAGACCACCACCTCGGACTCTTGGGTGCTAA
This sequence comes from Azemiops feae, assembly GCA_023970755.1. NCBI lineage: Eukaryota > Metazoa > Chordata > Lepidosauria > Squamata > Viperidae > Azemiops > Azemiops feae. The sequence goes on from JALGBA010004083.1 coordinate 657,579, forward strand.
GCACCATCAGGGACGGGCTGTCTCTGGAGTCCGTGGCCAGGCCACCCTGGCGCCTTGTTTCCTGTCCCCTCCTCAGGAAGCCAGTCAGGAAGACCCTCCTGGGGGAGGCCATCCGGCATCTATTGCACATACGAGCCATTGAACGGGTTCCAGTCGATCAGCTGAAACAGGGTTTTTACTCCATCCTATTCGTGGTTCCAAAAGCCTCAGGGGGATGGAGGGCGATACTAGACCTCAAGGGCCTGAGCTCTCACCTGTCGTACCGAAAGTTCAAATGCAGACGCTTCGGTCCATCTTGGCAAGCGTACGACGGGGGGACTTTCTATTCATCCAAACCATCGGCAATATCTCCGGTTTTGTTATTCCAACAATCATTACCAGTACAGGGCCCTCCCTTTCGGCCTATCCCCAGCGCCCAGGGTCTTCACCAAGATCCTGGCGGTACTTGCCGCACACCTACGACTAGTATCGGTGCGCGTCCAATGTTACCTGGACGACATTCTCATCCAGTCATCCTCCGCTCTGGCCGCCCAAGCGGAACTGGCCCTCACCATAAGGACCCTCCAGGGTCACGGTTTCTCAGTCAACTTTCACAAGAGTCAATTGACTCCCGCAACACGCCTACTACACTTGGGCGCGATAATAGACACAGACCTTTGCCGGGTCTATCTATCTCGAGACAGACAAGACGACATTCGAGACATGGTTCTCAAGATCCGCAGGGAGCGTGTAGCAACACTGGCTGTCTTCTCCCAGTTACTGGGAAAGATGATATCTTGCCTAGAGATAGTGCCTTGGGCCAGGCTACACTCCAGACACCTTCAATGGTTCTTGCTCCCATTCCAAAGACTGGGCACAAGCTCTTCCAACCAAAGGGTACGGGTCCCCCTTCAGACCCTAAGATCCCTTCTGTGGTGGGCCTCCCCAGAGGTGGCAAAAGGGTCACTATTCAAGGAGCCCAGCAGGCTGACATTGACCACAGACGCCAGTCTGTTTGGTTGGGGGGCCCATTTCCAATCTCAGTTGGCTCAGGGTCGGTGGTCCAGAGCAGATCTGGCACACAATATCAACTGGCTGGAACTGAGAGCCATTCATCTGGCCCTTCGCCACTTCTGCAACCAGGTGACGGGGCAGCACGTGCTGGTCCTCACGGACAACGTGGCGGCAAAGGCCCATGTGAACCGTCAGGGCGGTACCCGATCCCGATCTCTCATGGCCGAGGCCATGTTATTGGGGTCTTGGGCAGAAAGCAATCTCCTCTCCCTGAAAGCCGAACACATCTCAGGGAAGGCAAACCGTCAGGCGGATTTTTTAAGCCGGGCATCAGTGGACCATTCGGAATGGAGCCTACATCCGGATCTCTTCAGGGAGATATCGGACAGATTCGGGTTGCCGGTCCTAGACTTATTCGCCTCTCCGGCGAACTCCCAACTTCAAAGGTTCTGTTCCAGGTTCCCCTCTCCGGGGGCGGAGAGGACGGACGCTATTCGCAGCCCTTGGCCAGGGGGACTACTGTATGCCTTCCCACCTCTCCCTCTGATCCCAGCAGTTATCAGGAAGGTATTGCAGGAACAGGCAGAGGTCATATTCATTGCCCCGCACTGGCCGAGACGACCGTGGTTTGCCGACCTCGTGAGCCTCTCCATGGTCCCTCCATGGAGGATTCCTCCAAATCGGATTCGCCTAGTGCAGGGGGCCATACAACAACCGGAGCCTCAGTGGCTGCAGTTAGCCGCTTGGCACTTGAACGCAGGGCCTTGACCCAAGAATCTTATTCCTCGGGAGTGATTTCTATGATTCAGGCCTCCCGGAGACCGGCGACCAATCGCATTTATGACTCCACTTCGAGATATTTCTGCCGTTGGTGTGACAGCAATCACTTAGCTATCTCAGAGGTAACCATTCCACGGATATTAGACTATTTGTTGGAGGGTGTTGATAAAGGCTTGGCGCCCAACACTATTCGCCGACTGATCTCGGCTCCAGCCACGGTGTTTACCTGTGACACCTTAGAGCCACTGGCCCATCACCCCAAGGTACGATCCTTTCTAAAAGGGGTCACCAACAGTAGACTGCCGGTAGTACATAGATATCCCTCTTGGAATTTGCCCCGGGTCTTTCAGGCCCTTACTCAGGCGCCTTTTGACCCCCTTAGGTCCTGCACTTTTAGGTCCTTGTCTCTTAAGGTTGCTTTCTTGGTTGCAGTTACCTCGGCTAGGCGCATCTCGGAGCTTGCAGCTCTTTCTGTCAGAAAAAACCTGTGTGTCTTTCACACGGACAGAGTGGTCCTACGCCTGGACCCCTCATGCGTTCCTAAGGTGAACACCATTTTCCACAGGGCACAGGAGATCGTGTTACCGAACTTTTGTCCTAATCCGTCTCATACTTTGGAAAGGCAATGGCACACTCTCGATGTTCGCAGGGCATTGCGCTGTTGCGTCAAGCGGACGGAGTCCTTTCGTAGATCTGAGGCCTTTTTTTGTTTCCTTCCACCCGGCCTCCAAGGGTAAGAAGGTATCTTCCTCTACCGTTGGCAGGTGGATTAGGGCCTGTATTTCCAAAGCGTATCAGACATCTTCTTTACCAGTTCCAGGTCACTTGACGGCCCATTCTATTCGCAGTGCTGCTACCTCAGCAGCATGGGCCACACAGGCCAGCATTGAGGACATTTGCAGGGCGGCGACATGGTCCTCGCCTTCCCCTTTTGTGTGCCATTATCGCCTTGATAAGTTTGCCTCGGCGGAGGCATCCTTTGGCCGCAGGGTACTGCAACAGGTGGTGCCGGCGGCAGGGACACTGGCCCAGTCTGCTCCCCTCCCATTGGGACAGTAGGGCTTTGGTAAGTCCCATTGGTGGATTCTCCATTCTTTCACGCTGGAGAAGGGGCGTTGTCTTACCTGAACGCCTTTTCTCAGCGTGATGAATGGAGAATCCACACCCATCCCTTGGACGCAATCAAGTCCAGTGTTTAGGGTCTGGGAGCCAACACGTCGTACAGTCATTGGCTTCGCCCTTTCGAAACTGGGGGCGTGCCCTCAACCAGAGAGGCGTGGCAGCTTTGATTGTTTTGGTCTAAGTGGGCAGGAGGTCCAAGATAACCCATTGGTGGATTCTCCATTCATCACGCTGAGAAAAGGCGTTCAGGTAAGACAACGCCCCAACTCTCTGAAAAGGATTGTTAATTGAACAACATAAATTATGTAGGCCCCTATCAAAAGGGAAAAATGAGAAATCAGTGTTAATAGCATAGAATCTGATAGGTATGTACTTTTCTAGGAAAGTGAAAGCTACCAGCCTTCTGTCCTGCAGCTTTGCATTACGATCATATTAAAATGGAAACTATCTGCAGCTTATATGTCCAACTAATGCCATGTTTAGAACTAGCCGTGTATTTAGAATATCATCTATTCATCTAATTAAAGATATTTTTATTAGGAATATTCTACGATGCGCAAATCTTAAGCGGGTCTCTTCTAGCATCCTATTGGAAAACTTTTTTTCTTCGTTTCATGCATATGTATAGGTGACTATTTATTTAGATCAGGGATTTGTTGCTAGTGGTTCAGTAAAAAAAAACAACAACTAGATGCCTGGAATGTGTAAATGTATTGTGTAATGGTATACTTTGTGAATATTACTTACTGTATTGCAACCAGTTTGCATCAAAGGTTTATCGTGTTGGAGTCCCAAGTATTTCAGGATCAAAAAATACAAAAGCTATATTTTGTAAACTCTTGAGATATTTGCTATGAGCTCTTGTAAGAAAGACTGAAATTTTATTTTTGCACTTTGTTATTACCTTATACTGTATTTTCTGACTTACAACAAAAGGGATATGGCAATATCTCAAACAGGGGCCACTTCCTGCATACTTTTCACTCCCTTCAACATATGATCTTAAGTACATATGCCAAGCTATGCAACTTTTTAAATAGATTATTTTTTTAATTGAAAAAAAGTTTGCCTTCTGGACCATGATATTTTGTGACTAGACTTGCCCACTGTGGCAGCCTTTCTTCATAAAATTCAACAGGTTCTCAGTATTCCAAAAATTACTGTGTTGAACTTTTCCTATCTTGAAAAAGGATAGCATAGCCTACAGCTGTGCAACTGAATCCATAGGAGCTAGGCAACTTCTACATCTAATGCATTGCATTTCTTTAAAAAAAATACGATTAGATCTACAACCATAAAATATAAATAAAGTATTTGCTTAGTAATACTTTTTAATGCTTTACTTAAAACTAATACTTTTTCTAATCTATGTTTTCAGCATAATTTTTCTAGCCAGTTGCTAGCACCACCTTGTGATAGAATTTGATATTGGCTTATTTGTACTAATACTTTTTTTTTATTTTTCCTATTTGATATTTCTGTCATAAATCTGTATTTTGCTTTGAAAGTACAGTATCATATATGGCTTGCACTGTATTTTCACTTGTTGCTTATGCACCGGAGACAGATTTCCTTGTGTGTCCAGTCACACTTGGCCAATAAAGAATTCTATTCTATTCTATTCTATTCTATTCTATTCTATTCTATTCTATTCTATTCTATTCTATTCTATTCTATTCTATTCTATTCTATTCTATTCTATTCTATTCTATTCTATTCTTTATTGTATTTTCTAAATAATGCTGTTTTGTATGTGATATTGAATCTGACTTTGAATGTGACATGGCATATTTTAGTGGCATATAAACCAAATTTGTTATATGCCAATAGTTCTCTTGTGTTTTAACTTTTTCCTCGAGGAATATGTGTTTACTGACCTAGTGATAATATTATAGCAGAAGAGAAGAAACACTTTTGCCCATATGTTTTTCAAAACGTATTCATTTTTCTGCATTATAAAAAAATATGAATTTGGATTGTCTGCGACATTATTGTCATGGTCATATAAAGTAATAATATACATTCTGGTAAGGAAAATTTCTTTAGTTTTCATTGGATTTTATAACTTTTCCAACAAAAAGTTTTATTTATTTATATCCCACCTTTATTATTTTTACAAATAACTCAAGGTGGTGAACCTATCTAATACACCTTGCTCCTCCTATTTTCCCCACAACTACCACTCTGTGAGGTGAGTTGGGCTGAGAAAGAATGACTGGCCCAAGGTTATCCAGCTGCCTTTCAGGCCTAGAAATCACGGTCTCCAGCTTTCAGTCTGGGTGTCTTAACCACTGGATCAAACTGACTCTTCTACAGCTATTTCTTGCACCAAGGGTGATTCCTGACTCCCTCTTAATTGGAACAGCAAAAGTTGATGAGGTGTTCCTATTCACACCATGGTGTAATTATTACCAATAATATATCCACAATATAATATACCTGCCCATCTTAACTCAAGTTACCAGACTGAGAATATCATTCAACAAAATAACAATAACAGAGTTGGAAGGGTCCTTGGAGGTCTTCTAGTCCAACTGCCTGCTCTAGCACCATTTCAGATGAATGGTTGTTCAATCTCTTCACAATTGTTGGGTTCATATAGCAAGCTGAAGTCTAAACAATTCACATCACATCACTTTCTGAGTTGAGTAACACTTGTCTTTGTTTTAGTTTCTTTATTCTGCAAAAGGGGCTATTTCTCAACCAAGATTCAAATAGATATTTTATTGGGAGTAAGAGTAACCATGTAAAATTGCATTCTTTATCTCTTGGCTCAATTCCATCATTGTTTATTCTACTAGTGGCCCTGGAGCAATTACCTTTGAGTTTAAGACCTGCTGCAGACCTTTTAATCCTTTGAGGCACTATATAAAGAATGCAAAGTCTCAAGGCTACGGATGTCTCCTGAAATCCTCTCCCTAATCTATTAACATTAGAACAAAAAAGGCTCATAAAACATCAGAATGAGTTTAGAAAAGCTCAGTACAGCAGGAATTGACCTTTCTGCCAGCAATGCTTTATTAACTAAAAAGGAGTATTTCCCTGGAAGCTTATTGTTATGAATGAAACAGTGGAACATGATGGATGGCCATAACAAAGGAAGTCCAGTGAAGAAATCTATTATTATTTCTTATTCATAAGTCATTCCTCTTCAAGGATTATGCAGACATCCCAAAGCATTTTTTCTGGCAAGTAGGAAAAATTTCAAGGAAGTGAAGAGCGTCTTCTGTTGCCACATATATTGCATTGTTTGGTGACTGCTCCCAGTCAAACATGATAGCGGTATTCCAATATCTCAGGGGTTGCCACAAAGAAGAGGGAGTCAAGCTATTCTCCAAAGCACTTGAAGGCAGGACAAGAAGCAACGGATGGAAACTAACCAAAGAGAGAAGCAATCTAGAACTAAGGAGAAATTTCCTGACAGAACAATTAATCAGTGGAACAACCTGCCTCCAGAAGTTGTGAATGCTCTAACATTGGAAGTTTTTAAGAAGAGACTAGACAGCCATTTGTCTGAAATGGTATAGGGTTTCCTGCCTGAGCAGGGGATTGGACACTAGAAGACCTTCAAGGTCCCTTCCAACTCTATTATTATTTTTATTATTGTTGATATTTAGTTCCCAGTGGGGGAAAAATCTGAAGTATACTTTTAACCTATCAAGATTGCAGAGGTGCAGCTTTAGAAGTCCTGGTATTTTTGTTCTCTTGATAATCCAATAAAAACTCATTTTTATATTTTTAATAAAAAAGCGCCTTAATTTTGTGGACTGACCTCTCCTGTTGGTTTTTAATTTCATGTTGTTAGGTATGAAACAACCTTCAGAGGAATTATTTGGAAACCAATGTCAATTATGTTATAGAACCTTTAACAGGCTTATGTTTAAAATGACAGTCACGTTATTCTGCCACCCCTATTGTTTCATTACCATTCTCATTCTGTAAAGGCTCCAGAATGACTTATGCATGATTAGTAGTATCAATAAAACAGAATGGATTTCAGTGTTTCAGTCCTGTAATCTTATACAATCTCTTTTGTTTCCAGCATAGCCCATGCAGGTAATCATCGATTTACAACAGTTCATTTAGTGACCATTCATAGTTACAAAGACACTGAAAAAAGTGACTTATGACCATTTTTTACACTTATGACCATTGCAGCATCCCCATGGTCATGTGATCAAAATTCAGATGCTTGGCAACTGACTCATATTTGTGACGGTTGCAGTATCCCAGGGTCACATGATCATCTTTTGTAACCTTGAGACAAACAAAATCAATTGAAAAGCCAGATTCAATTAACAACCGTGTTACCAACTTAACAACTGCAGTGATTCACTTAACAACTGTGGTAAGCAAGATCATAAAATGGGGCAAAATTCGCTCAATTAGCAACAAAGTGTGGGTTCAATTGTGGTTGTAAGTTGAGGACTACATGTACTATTTTAAGACTGCTTATTCCTGTTCCAGTTGGCTGAAGAGGAAGGGAAAAGATAACTGAAAATACTGAAGATTATATTTTATTTGTACTAAGTTAACTTCTTAAATCATAAATTGTCCATTTACACCCAGGAGGAGAATAATTTGCATCTTTATATATATATATATGTATATTTAAACCCTGTAAGTTTAAAACTATGTCCTGTACAAGCAGAGAAAATGTCTTTAGTCAATGCTGAAAGATAGATGTTTCTCTCGAACTATGAGAAGTCATATATACAACTAGTCCTTGCTTAACAACCCACAATTGTGGCCAGCAGTTCCCTCACTAAGTGATGTAATCATTAAGCAAGATATCACATGAGCATGATGGACTTAGAACTTCACTTCTACCAAGGTCATTAAGTGAGACATCATTTGTGATTTCACTGTTAGCTTCTCCATTGATTCTGAAGCAAAGATCAACAGATAGCAAATGATGTTAAAATGTCTAAGTTAACAAAATAATTCTGAAAAGAAATTCTATTTAATAATGCATAGAACAAAACCCAATTATCCAGCACTTTCTAAAGTAAAATAAATTATAATCATGGAAGCTAACAATTGTTTAAAGGATAACATTATATTTTACTGCCTTCTAAAGAATTTACACTTGAGGTACCATTAGAAAGAAAGAACCATTTTTCTTATCAGTTTCCAGATATTCTTTTCAAAGAACTTTTACAATGTTTGTTGAGTTACAAACCAACCCAATGGTCTTTATTGTTGCTACTTATAAATTATTGTCAATGTCCTCATGGAGTTAGACAAGCAAAAGTACACAATAATGTGGCAGTTTATAATCTAAAATATTCAAAGCCAAAATCCTTGAGTACAAATGTCAGTTTCCTGTTTTGCATGGCAAAATCTAGCTCCTCTTATCATAATACATTTTCTGAATATTACAAGGAAGCTTTTTGGGTTTGAAATTAGCCAGAAAGCTAGATTTTCATGTCAAATAGGCTAGTTTACAGTCTGCATCAATTAAACTATTTTGGATAATTGTGCAAATCTTATATTGTGTATTTTATTTATGCTACTTGTGAAAAGCACCCTGATCCTTGGGAAATGCCTTGTCAATCCCTTGCTTCTGGGCATTGTTTGGCATGTTTTCATGCTATATTTGACACCCTGCAAGCCAGCACACTGCATAATTTTCAAACCTGTGGCAATCATTAAGAAGATGCAGCCAAAGAACCTTTAGAAGTCTCTCCTTTTCCAAGGTTTCTAGTTGCATGGCTCCACTGGTATGTGTTCTCCCTGGAGTTTAAATATGTTATTTTTGTTTAGTATTCTATGTAAGTAAGAGATCTGTAGAAACCCAAGTACAATTTTAAGTGAGACTAACGGTAAACAGTGACCTCTAAGCTCAGTGTTTCTGTATTTGTTGTGCTCATAGCTACTGCTTCTGTAAATTTTGGAAAATCTACACACTTTAAACGCTAAATTAAAAATAGATACAGTAAGACACATATTGATATAAATATTAGATTGGAACCCTCTATGTCAGTGGTTCTCAATTTTTTCTTCACCACAGATCCCCTTTAAATACCTTTTGTGGCCACAGACCACTAAGACTTTTAACTCAAGATTTAAAGCACTAGACTGCATCACGCCTTTACGCACCCTCTGTGACAACATTGTGGCCTCCCCAGGGATCCACAGACCACAGGTTAAAAACTACTGCTATGTTGTTATCTGGAAGTGTGTTTTATTGTAATCAGTGGCATTTATTTTTGAATGAGTATTAGCGCACGCTTAAACACAATCCACCACAACTTATTTTTAGTTGTCCCTTCTAGATAATATGTTTGCTGATCATAGCACAGTCTAGACTTCCTGGTCAGATATATGAAACTTTTTCCTCTCTTAAAAAAGTGGACCCTAGGAAAAAAAAATTCTCTTAAGATTACTTCAAGGTCTCACGTCTTCCAATGAGATGAATAACATTTCACGCATCATCATTGGAACACTTGATTTCAAGATCAACCTAATTACCAGATACAGTCCGAGATTTGGGAAAGAAGATTGACATTCCCAGCAGCAGCAGGATTAGTGACTTACATGGCTGTTATGGAGGTGAAATGAAAAATATGATGGGTAATTCTGGAAGCTCATCATTTACCCCAAAAACTATACTTTTTTTTTTTTTTAAATCAGATATTTATTTTTAAAAAGGTAGATTTGCAGCATACACTTGCAAAGTGCAAAGGGCAGCATGCTCCTGACTGGGTCACTGAAAGACCCAGCATATCATAGAAATCCAGAAACATGGTAATTTCTGCTTCAGGTCTGAGTCTGAACAACCCCAAATAAGTATAAATTAGTATTAGGTTATATTTTAAGCCAGCCAGCCAGCCAGCCAGCCAGCCAGCCTGGACTAGCGAATGAGGTGAAAAGATTGCAAATTATTTGACCAGTAATCAGCAGGACAATGATCAAATTTTGTACTTTCAAATTATTTTTGAGGACATATAGTTGGTATTCTCCTTATAACTTACAATGAATGCAGTACCACTAACTCTACTAGCCTTTTTATTTATGTTTGTGGAACATACAAAGAAACCTGAGATGAGCTACACTTTTGAACAAGAAGATAATCTGAGAGCTGCACAGTGCTTGAGATGTCACATATATGCAGTAAAAACATCCACTGGTTATGTTGCTTTTTTGTCTTTGACTTCAACAGTAAGGATCTCTCCTTCCCCTGATACATTTGAAGGAGTCATGCTAATGACAAGGGACTGTTTATTGATGCCTTTGAGCAGTGATGGTTGTGGTGAACTTTGTGTGACTGCCTGTTCTTTAGGAGCACTTGACTCTGCTTTGGTTTCTTGGACTTTAATCTTGGGCTCTTGAGCTGATTTTTTTCTCTGTAGACTTGGTTTGACATTTTCTGTCTTCTTTTTTTCTGCCTTTTCTTTTTCTTCATTCTCTTTTTTTGCTTGTTCTTTGGCTTCAATTTCTTTCTAAAAAAATAAATAAATATTGACTGATCTTTTTCTATCATCTTTCCATGTTTTTTATTCCTTTTCCTGCTTATTCCTCCTCCCTATTTTCCCTCTAAATATAGACTAAATGTATTAAATAATAATGCTTAATTGAATCTAAGTGTAACTTCACAGCTTTATTCATAGTGACTCAAGGAACACAGTCATCCAAGCACAGTAGACAACCCATTCTCGCTTCAAAGTGGTTTTCTGGTCATAGAGTACAGTAAATGATTGACTGATTGATGTAGCACCTGGAATCCTTCACAAATTCTGCTAACTACTAAGACAAGAGGTTGCTACATAAACAGTCTCAGAATTTCCCAGAAGTGAATTTGAGCATAAAACATCTCTAATACATCATTTTCTACCAGAATAATTAAAAAACATTTTATTACTTTTTATAACCCAGTCTCTTCTATATCCATTTGCACATTTCCCAATATCTATAAATCTTGTGGAAATATTCAAACATTTTTCACTGGTATAACTGAAAGATTGCATGCCTTCTATAGCATCAGTAAGGTATTTTATCTAAATGTAGTTTTACACTGAGATCAACCTCTTTCAAAAAAATTTCTTGTAGACTACAAAATAAGTTTTATATTCAAAGCAAATTAGACCACACAATTAGTTTTATATTCAAAGAAAATTTCAGGTGTCATATATAAAACATGCTCTTCAACCTGTAAATATAGTTGCAAAATTAATTTCTGAAATTATTTTTACTAATTGCTAGTGTCCTGAATTTCAGGTGTTACTTTAATTTGACCCATTTTCTGCCTTTCTTATTTTACACTGCATTAGCACCATGGAAGATACATACCAAGGCCTCGTTCGCTTTCTTCACCCTGTTAATTACGGCTAAAATACCTCCTTTCCCTCCAGTTAATGCTTTGAGCATCTTAGGTGCTTCCGCTTTAGCCATAAGGAGAGCTAGGCCCTTTACGGATGGTGGTGGTGGTCCAGCAGGTTTTCCTGCCTTCTTCATAAGTGCTCTAGATTGTAAAAAAAGAAAAGGGTGGGAAAAGTCATCAAATATAGCATAAAATGATTCTTAATAATTATTCTACTCCCCATTAAGTCTTCCAATCCTATTTTCCTAATTAGTCAATGAAATACAGCAACTTCTGCTGGACATTTGGGGCTCATCTTATGCCCTATCTTTGTTTCCATTATTTTTAACATTTAAAATTTTATTTTATCTCTCCCTTGTTTCCAAGTGAAGAGAATATGGTTGTCTTCTCCTTTTTGCATTGTCAGTTATTATCATAGCAGTTCATCGCACAGTCAGCTAGCTGGTTTAGACTGGATTTGTCATTTTTGCCTATCTATCAAGTCCTTCCTAAGGACCAGGGATGTTTCTCTTTCATGGTGTTAAAGGTATCACCACAGAATGTTAGCTATTCCAGATAAAGGATAGGTATGTAAATTCTGAACAGAATGAACTAGCATTCTAGGCTATCAAAAGTGCATTATGTGTCTAGCATGTGTGGATTCTTGTGACACTGTGTGCCATATGCTAAATTAATCTAATAATTTTCTATTTTATACTTCATTAAAAGAGTATTTTACATGGATTCTTTTAATATGTATATGGTAGGTAGACAATTTGTGCATTATTACTGAAGCTTGGAAATAATCCATTTAGTTTGAAAGATGGATACTTAAATTTATATTTTTAAAAAATCTATACCATCCAAAAAATGCAGTTCTTAGGCAGTTTGAAACTGCAATAAATAAATAAAATTAACATAGTTGAAACAGACTAGAAGTAGTAAAAGAAAACCTGAAGTATCTAGCAAGAAGTATAATCTCTCTTGTTCTAAGGCTATATTTTGAGGTGAAAAAATATGTGTCAAAAGTGAGTTTCTTAATATTACTCAGAATATGATCCTACTTTGCTTAGTAAGAATCTCTAAATAGCCCCATGTACTGTTTGCATAAAACAGTAACTTTAAAACCTTTTGTTTAGAATGATTTTTTTTTTTAACTTGGCAACTTTAAGATATACAGATTTCAACTCTCAGAATTCCCCATCCATCATTTTGGCTGTAGAATTTTGGGAGCTGAAGTCCGCACGTCTTTAAATTTATCAACTTTGAAGAACTAGGTTTAGAGCTATAGTTTTTGACATATTAATCATGGATTGCCTCTCTTCCAGCACTAATCATACCTCTTCTTTAAAATACTGTGACTATAATATTATGATACATTAATGTATCATAGCACAGCAATATTCTTTCTACACACAGACATAAAAAACACATACTTTCCCTTCTTTTTCAAGTGCCTTTCAGATTCAGGATAGGACACCAGGATTTCATTCAATGTCTTTTTGTCAAGAATAAAAAGATTGGCAAATCCATGAGCAATCACATTCGCAGTTCGCCGATTTCCTCCACTGGCTGCTAATAGACTGAAAGGGCAAAACAAACAGGAATGCCTCTGTTTCTAGTTAGCCATCCTATAAACAGCTTCTACACTTTGAATATATTGCTGATCTTTAATTTGAATAAACTATTTAACAGGTCAAATGTCTTATTCTTTAGTCTGTGCTTTATGGACATGAAAAATATCTATTCTCCGAACTTTTTCTGATACTTTTAATGTTTGAAAATGCTACATCCAGATATATCAAGATAGACTTATTGGGAATATAGGGGAAACAGAATACTTTTACAATCTGACGGATTGGGATGTAATTTTCTGCCGGCCAGACCTTAAAGGTGAGCTGGACTTGGAAAATGCAAGTTGGCAAAAGGCCTCTGAGAAAGGTTTGGATTTTAAAGACTCAAAGTTGACCAGTTATGAGCTCGACTTTTTCAAGAAGATTGAGGAGAATTGGGGAATGGATTTATCATACTCAATCGGAAAACAAATGTTAAGAGATGTTATGTTACAATTTACAGGATACTTTTCTGTACAACAAATTCTGTGGAGATATATACAACAGGAACTTAAGATTTTGGGGAATAAAATCCAATTGTTAGAAAAGATTCCAATTAATATCTTAAGGAAAAGCCTCATTATTAAGAATTAATCAAGAATATTTGATCCTGGATGGACCAGAGACAATAACTATGGTGATCTATGATAGACCAGAAGCCATGTAGACTTTCTGCATGTGAAATACAATAAATACACTGTTAATAGAGGGTTTTAAAGTTTAATTTAGCTGTTGGTTTTACTTATTAACTATGTTTCCATAGAGTGGATAAATATCAGGCTAACTGGATTGGGTAAATACTATTCTAGAAATTTATAAATTGTGTGCCTGCTTTGCAAGGTAGGTGGAGTTATTATCTTGGAAATATATCAGTATTCAACTAAGGGGGACAATTTATATGTCTGTTTTGGTTTTTTATTTATTATTTTAAGCACTCTTTTTGTGTAGTCTTGTTATTTTTGTTTTGTATTTTTTTTTATTTTGTAGTTTATTGTTTTGAATAAAAATAAAAAATTGTGAAAAAAATGTTATATCCTCAAATGGGATCTTCTCTGTTCCAGTTCTCTCTGATGTTCTTCACATGAGCTATTCATCGGAGTTTAACTTGAGCTATTTCTAGCCTTGAATTTAGCATTGAATGATGGGAAGCAGAAGGCTAGCATTCTTTGGAGTAGACAATCTTTTTTGGAGGCTAGCTACCACTATCAGCAATTAGTAGTTGGTAGGAAACTCCTTTCTCTCTCTTTTTGCTTACATCATTCATTCATACATATAAATTATCCATCAATCAAACAAAGCACCGTATAAGACATGCATCGCAAGAGGGAAAAGGTAACTGCATTTAGAGAAGCCAAGAGCTACAAATGTCCCACTTCCTTAATCTGTGAGTTATTCATATAAATCAGGGCTATTCAAAGTTCACTTTTGTTAGTAGAATATTGGAGTAAAAAAAAATCATTTTTGAAAGTATTAGATCAAACCTGAATTATTTGTGCCCACAAATCTAAATTAAGCCTGGTAGTTCTTTATTCTTGCATGTGAAACCACTTTACATGAAAGGCAATTTACGTTCAGCCTATTGGGAAGATATCACAATCTGATCTCATTAAGATAAAGACATTTGAAAGAAGGTAAAAGGGATAAGATAATTGGAATTAAAGAATATCGTTGTGAATAAGAACCTATTACTGGTCTCTAATTACCTTGTTGGTATATTGTTCTGATTCCATTTATTTTTTATTTTATTGCAAAATAAAATGGGTCTAAACTATCCACCTTAATGCTGTCAGATACACCGGAACTCTCAATAAGATGGTCTGGGAATTATCTCAACATAATTGGAAGCACCATCTTTAACTTAAAATTTATAGGAAGGGCCATAGCCAGTGATAGACAATATGCTCTGAGGGAGATGGGCATTTCAAAAACATGAAAAATAAATAACATAAAAATAAATGCTTAAAATCTGAGTTCATCTGCATGCTCTTTAGAAGAAAAAGATTTCTGCTCGAGAATTGGGGAGCCACTACCAGACAAAACAGATAAATAATCTGTTATTATTATGTCAGATGGAATAGACATTAAAAAGTTTTTTAAGTTTTATCTGTTTTTATGGATTCATTGGTTTTGTGTGCCACCCAATGTCCATCAGAATTGGGTAACTAAGCTAAATTTAAATAAATAAAAAATAAATAGGAAAAATCCTGCTAGGTTCCAGTTATTCTGTATAATACTAGAACTAGTACAAACAAGTCAGAGCCCATGCAAATGTATATACTCCTATACAAAATAAAAAGGGACATATTTACTGAAGTTATACACAGGCGAAATATTACTTCAAATAAGACGTGACATCCTTTTATAGTCTTTTACAAGTACTATAACTACAGGGACAATTTACAGCCTGATCTGATTTCTACTGGCCAGTATTATTAGAAAACCTGTTCTGACTCATTCCTAATGCTGACACAGGAAAAACATAAATGCCAAATGGTACTAATATTTTTTTTGTGGGGGGATTTGATTAGAATGGGATGAAATGTTCCAGGAAGTAAAAATATGCAAGGATTAAGTTAATTCACTTTCACAGAAATCAGTATAGGGGCTCTTGCATAATACTCCTTTATAATCTCAGTTCTTAAAAGTTATGATAACTTTCAGGTTAATAAGAATAGTGGGATGATTACAAGGGGATGAAGTGTGCCATATTTCTCAGAATTAGTGCATAGATTTTCAGGTTTCATCATCTTCTGAACATCAATTGCTTCTCAGAACCTTTCTGCAGTTTTCTGAGTAATATTTGGCTGGTTACCTTGATGGGGGCTAGGACCCTCAGTTTCTCCAATAACTCCGCCCCATATGCTAAAGCGCACACAGACCAAATTAGTCAAAGCAAAATGGAAAAAGATGGTGGAAGATGTTGCTTACAGATTAAAGACAGGAGGAACTCAGTCAAGAACTTTATATCTTGGTTACCATCAGATAGTAGGGAGAAACTCTTACTTGCACTGATCTGTGATGGCAGACACATTTCTTCCCTGGAAATGATATTCTTGTAAAAATTTGTTAAAATAGGCATTTGTTTAGCTCTCTGAAAAATTCACAAGATGAACAAAGAAGAATACCTGATTTCTCCAAATACAGCTCCTGCTCTCAAGGTGACCAGGACTTTAGTGCCATCAGGACCTCCAAGTACTTGAACTTCACCTTGTTTAATGATATACATTTCTCTACCAATTTCTCCCTGAATGCACATGATGGGGCAAAAAACATATTATTCATCATATCCAATTATGTTGGATGCTATCTGAAGAGGAATAATAGTTGACATAAAATCCCATTTTCAACTTGGTGAGCTTCCCACAGACTGAATTCCTTCTCTCCACAGTAGTGTTTTTCAAGCTTGGGAACGTTAAGATGTGAGAGATTCAACTTCCAGAATCATGCTGGCTATGGAATTCTGGGAGTTGAAGTCCACACGTCCTAAAGTTCCCAAGGTTGAGAAACAGTGCTCTACAGTATTGGCTAATGAAACAACTTTCTTTTATGTGGTAAGGCATTTCATCTTTTTCCAAAGGTTATCTTAGATGCTATCTTAGTTATTCATTATAACTTTAGGTGAGGACTGAGACTATTCTGGATTTCTAAATTGGATTATCTATGGTAATCTATAGAAATACAATACCACATTAATTTTCTTGGATAGCTCAGCAGCTTTCAGTATCTTTGACCAATTTAGAACTGTTGAACCTAGAAAACATTATACTGCAATGGACCCAAACATTTTTCTATACGAAGCAGATAAGACTTCCCCTCTACTGTCATAGGTACTTGGTTTAATTACTATTACTTTGTAATCTGCTTTAAGCATTCTTTTCGTAGGTTGGTCTTTATTTTTTTCTTCTACTAGCCTCTGTTATACATTTAATGTTATATTTTGTTTTCCTGAAGATGCATGCATCTGAGATTTTTTTCTTTTTAAAAAAATTAAGTTAATTTAATTATAATGGGAAATGAAGAATTACTTACAAATGCAGTAACCACAAGGGCTATTATGTCTGGGTTGCAAATACATGGATGGCTGTTAGAGATGTGGCAAATTCCTTCTTTACTGGTATCTAATATGGACTTTTGCAGGCGAGTTAGGATAACCTAAATAAAATGAAGCTAATGATTACACTGTAGAAAGAGATGTGAAGCTGAATAGGAGGTACCTTTCTGACTGTCAAAAGAACTAACCAGTTCATTCTTTTCAGATACTGAAAGCTGCTGAGCTGTTCAAGAAAATTAATGTATTTTTTTCTGCCATATGGAAAAATTGGTGGCTCTGAAGCTTAACATTTGTACCTTGCCTTTAAGTCTAAACATGCATTGTCTAACTCTAAAGAAATTCTCTGTTTTAAGAAATGTGAATTAATTTGATATCCCCCTTTTATAGTTTCTTGTTAACTGGGAAAATTAACCTTCATGGAGGTTATTCTAATTGAGTGAATCAACCTTTTACTAATAGATGGCAGTCTGCAATAAATATCTGTTTAAATTCACCTTCTTTCAGTGTTCAAAGCAAGAACAGGAATAACAAAGCTAACAAATGAAACAATTCACACTCAAAAGTAAATCAGCATTTTAAGTATTTTCCTAATGATCATTTGCATAATTTGAAAGGGGAAATCAAGAATAATCAACCAACCAAAGCATCTGCTGTTTCTTGCATATTTACCAGCTCATTTGTGAGCTGATTAGCATCCAAACGAAGCCAATTATACCTGGACAAATAGAACTGAAAATTCTAAACTTGTGATATATATATATATATTCCAATCAAAGTAATTGAGTGCGCTATAAAAGAAAAATAGCATGCAACTGGGAAATTTCTATCATATATATAGTTAGGATGAGCCAGTGCCTTGAACATTCCTTTAGTGCCCAATGGAGTTAAATGTTTAACATATGTGTTACGCTCTGAAAATAGCAGCTATGGAATACCTGTGAACTGGGACTCTACCATGCTGGCTAGGAAATTATTATATTTTTCTAATATGCTGGCATCCCAGTAAAAATTATCTTCCCAAAGCTGCTATTTGCTCTTGGAAATATGCTTCCATTGGCATCAATTGAAGCTTCTTCTCTGTGCCAAGCAGGTGAATAGTAATTTTTCATGGAACCAGAGCCAGAGTTAGGAAACTGCTGAGCTACTGAATGCATGAATATTAGTACTGATTATTCTTGGCAGAACACAGCATATCTGTATCTCCATTTTTTTTTTCAAATGGCAAGTGACAAAGTTTTATACCTCAGCCTTATATGTTCTCCTGGGTATTATAGAGTATTTATGTGCAAATTGTGCATTCAATATTTCACCTCTAATGATGTGCCAATATATAATTCACATTTAAATACTATACATTCATATCCTTTTTTAAAATCCTGTAAGTAAAAAAAAATCTATATTCTCTGGAGCAAGTAAAAAATCTGAGGACATATGGTGATGATCATGCACTGTATTATATACAGTATGTATGGCATCTAATTTTAATATTAATATTGTTCAAATATCATTTTTGATCTACAGCAGAACTTATTTGTTTTGATTTTTAAAATAAATAGGTTGAATCACCTTTTTGCACACAAAATCGCCAGGTAAATACACAATGGATTTCAATCTCAGCAGCATGTCGCATATCATTTGGGATTCACATTCCTATTTAAAAGGGGAAAAAAAAACCTCTTTCAGGAATATATTTAAGTGAAATCCTATCAGCAATACTAAACAGCGGGCAGCTTCTGGTGGGGAAATTTGGTGGGCTAATGTCTCTGAAGGAGCAAAGAGACATCATAGCTGAGAACACCTGTTGGAAGATGGATTCTGGCTTGAATAATCTCCCTGGATCAAATACAGATTGTGAGATTTCCATGTGCATTCCGGACAGCAGCTCCTGATGAGTAAACTGCAGAAACAGAAAGTTTTTGCAGTCAGATAGGGAGTTGAGCTGCTGGCAGTGCTGGAATTCCATCTATGCTCACCGTTTTTAAGAAAGATTTAAAGGAGAATTGGAGGAGATGCAAATGGAGTGCTCAGAAGAAACTACACAAAAAATCACAACAGATGCAACAGGAACTGGAAAAAGATGATAATGAAATTGGTGCCACAGGGGTATTGATCTTTTCAAATTTTTGGCCTGATTATGGATTACAAAAGTTTAACATGGAATACAAATGGAGCAAAAACTCCTCGAAAGAGGAAAAACACAATTGTTTGAAAAAATTAAAGACATAATTTGCTCACAAGCGACTCCTACCAGGAAAAAAAAGATGCAAAATATTTGGCCTATAAAATTTTGGCTCTCATTTTCTGTTGATTAAGTTTTTGTGTGTCTGGTAACTATTGCATAAGACCCACAAGCAGCTAAAGTAAAACATTGACAAAAATTTTACTTTTGCAGTTATTTTTTGTGAGAATGAAGCTAAATGATGGAGAACAGCTTGGACATAGAGAAGCATTGTTCTCTAGTAATTCCAAATCTTTGCTGCTATTAGATCAAGCTCAGTCACTATTTCTATGTATCTTGCAGCTTTCCTATTTTAATGTAAGTCAACATAAAGAAACAGACGGAATGGGAAGAGTTCAGGAAATAACTGTTTGCTATGTGGGATGAATTAGGCAGGTCTTTGCTTTACTGAATCTTCTGGATGGATCAGCATCTTACATGACTCTAGTATCATCAGTGTCATGACTTCATGTGATGGACCAACATAATAACTGCAATATCTCACTCTGATGATTAAATGTGTTTGTAGAACTTCTATAGATTGTTCTTATTAAGCCACTAGTAAGAACCTGATGATCCTCATCAAGCCCATAGTAATTGTTGCAATTTGATTATATCTGTTGTCCTACAAATTGAACACGCTTGCTATAATGGCTTGCTTTACAAAAAAAAATCTTGCCAATGTTAGTTGTTATATTACACAAAGTTCTACTGACTTTGAACAAATCGACTTTGCGGACAATAACAAAATTGACATCAGTTGCAATGTCTAACTGCATTTTTCCAGGCATTTGCTCCAGTAATTCTGATTCATCTGCAAGACAAAATGATAAAAGTTGGTTTATGCTATTGGCTTACACTGAAAAATGACATACTCCCCCCACTCCCAAGTGATTTGAAATAATGGGGATTCATCATATCATCTGAACTGGGTTGTTTAAATGATATTATTCAGATAATAATAATAATAATAATAATAATAATTAATAATAATAATAATAATAATAATAATAATAATAATAATAACAACAACAACAACAACAACAACAACAACAACAACAACAACAACAATAAAGTTGGAAGGGACCTTGGAGGTCATCTAGTCCAACCCCCTGCTCAGGCAGGAAACCTATACCATTACAGACAAATGGCTGTCCAGTCTCTTCTTAAAAACTTCCAGTGTTGGAGGCAGGTTGTTCTACTGGTTAATTGTTCTAACTGTCAGGAAGTTTCTCCTTAGTTCTAGGTTGCTTCTCTCCTTGATTAGTTTCCATCCGTTGCTCTTGTCCTGCCTTCAGGCGTTTTGGAGAATAGCTTGACTCCCTCTTCTTTGTGGCAGCCCCTGAGATATTGGAACACTGCTATCATGTCACCCCTAGTCCTTCTTTTCATTAAACTAGACATACCCAATTCCAGCATGTTTGTGCCAACTTTCTATTCCTTTTCAATCAAACCAAATGAAACTGATATTCCCAAAATAGCGGACTTTGGAAAATGAAACATTCTGAATTTTACCTAGCATTCCTTGTGAATCCCACGTATACTCATACCATGTTCGAACACGATTCTGAACAAGCCATGGAATTGTATTAGAATTCATGTAATCAACTGTGTCATCCATACAGGCACGATAATAATTTTGCCCTGCTGTTGCTGCTCCAATAATATCACGCATCTGCAAACATCAGCTATTATCATTACATGTTATATTATAATAGGTTGTTGCTAACTTAATTTTTTTTTGATGTGAATACAAATTGCTGTCTATGTAGTTTGTACTGGCTTTTCCAGGTTACAGTATTAATTATATTTTATCTTTAAATATATTTTAACAATTAATTCACTAGTTGAAAAGAAGATTATTTAATAAATGGAACATAGAGATCTGTCATATAGCTGATTATTTTCTATCTGAACTCAGGATTTTCTATTTTGACAGTATTTATTTCCACAACTTTCCCCTTTTCATTTTGGATTTAACCTGAAATCTGCATGCAAAGCATATGTAATGCAAGTAAGAGCTCTTTTTCGCAACCAAACTAAAATGTTGTTCACCACCCTTTGAACTAGCAGAAAACTATACTGGCCTAAAATTCTTTATCTCTTATGATAAAATGGAATAATAATAAGGAATAGCCTTTATTCCTTAAAATGCTTATCCTGCCACAGGCATAGTATCAGCCAATTATGCTGTTCCTATTTATTGTCCACAGGACAGCATCCAAGAAAGGCAAGGATCTTAGGAAGGAACAAAGAATTTCAACCACTTTTAGAAGAGACAAGAAGCAGTATTACACAACTTTTGTAAAGATATTGAAGATGGAAACAGACCTGGGAAAACAAGGATCTTGGGACTGACAAGATTGTTCAAATCTCAGTTTGGCATGCTAAAGCAACGGTTCCCAACCTTTTCTATATCCCGTACCCCTAGAACACTTCTGATATATTCTCGCACTCCTTACAAAAGTTCAACGGCAACGAATTATGCATATACACTATAATTTTGAAATTTCTAAACCCAAGTTTGTGAGTACCCCTGGTTGCGAACCCTGTGCTAAAAGATGTCAATAAGTATTTCAAAGAAGATCAATAAGAATGGAAGGAATGTACTATAGTAGAGAAACCGAAGTCCAAAATAACTTGGAGGATAGTCCATATATACAAGAAATCCTAACACTAGAAGATGAAGTTCAGTCTGCACTGTGGTCATTACCAAGTTGGAAGGCTGCAGGAATTGATGGAATATCTATATAAATGAGGCAAACACAGTAACACAATAATATTTTTGTTTACCTGGCCAATCAAACCGGAAAATACAAAGACGCCTGAGAAATAATTCATAAGCTGAAAGATTATTTCAAACAAAGTGACTGGTTCTGGTAGTCCACCAATAGTAATCAAAGTGCGAACAGCCCAGTAGTAACATCTTAGATACCTATAAATATAAAACAATTACTGATATCATTATTTTTCTACAGATGGTTGTACTGATTAATGTTCAGAATAAGGAATAATGCCTTTTTTCTAAAGCAGTTAATCATAGAAATAATAATTAGGTAATGAAGTACAGAGATTTTTGCCACTATTTCATCTAGATAAAGAGTAAATAAGAAATTGCGTGCCCTATAAAAGTAGCTGTCTAGTTGTACAAATCTGGCATTGTGCATACAACTGATAGTGCAGATATGTTCTAGTCAGTTACATGGATCTAGGATTTTTTGTAGAACAAAATTTAAATTGACCAAGACAAGAAAGGGATTTATTCCTGGATTTATTAATCAAACTAAGCCATGCTTTCAAATTGGCTTCTAAGCCGTGGTTCCTGATTTGTTTCCAAATCAACCTGCATTCTTCTGGATAAGCTCTTAGGAAATTGCCCAAGTCACACTGTGACTGAGTTCACACACATACAAAGCCAAAATTTGTTTTAATCATAACTTGTTAAGTTAATACTGCAACATGCTAAGCCATAAACTTTAAGTTTATAAATCAGACTGTGTTCACATAATCAAAGAAACTGTTATTGGTTTGCATGCTGTGTGAATGTAGCCAATGAGAAGACACAACTCCTAGTTCCCGCAAGATAATTTCCTAATTGAAGGGACCTAGACCATGTTGTCCCTGCTAGATGAGCAAAGACTATGAGGCAGGTGGTCCTGCAAGTACCTGAGCCCTGAGCTTTGTGGAACTTTATACAGCATGTTATGACCAGCACCTTGAATTGCACCCAGAATACTGGTAACTAGTGCAGCTCAAGGGTCAGAGGTACTATGTGGGTGTGTAGCAAAGTGCCCAGACTACCCACTCTGCTGCATTCTGGACTAATTGTAGCTTCAAAGGCAGCCATATGTAGGGTGTATTATAGTAATCAAGCCAGCTAGCAACTAACACATGAATTATTGTGAGTAGGGTCTCTCAATACAGAAACAGATGCTAATTTAATTTAATTTAATTTAATTTAATTTAATTTAATTTAATTTAATTTAATTTAATTTAATTTAATTTAATTTAATTTAATTTAATTTAATTTAATTTAATTTAATTTAATTTAATTTAATTGCTACTCAAATGTGACTATAGGAGGCTTACAACAATATAGATAAAATACACAATATAAAAATAAAAACACATAGCAGCTGAGCATCATAAAAACAATTCCCGACAAAGCCAAGAGACAGGCTACATTGCACACTCAGGGCCCTACGCCTGGATACAAAGCCAAGGTTTGAGGGCCTTGTAACAAGCCAGCAGGATCAGGGCTAGTCTAATCTCAGGTGGCATGGTGTTCCACAAGGTAGGCATCATGGCAGAAATGGTTCCTTCCTGTCAGCTGACACTTCTTAGTCAACAGGACCTGGGGCATGTCCCTCCTGCCAGTCTAGGTTGTAGAAAAGTCCTCTAGTCATGTCTATTACCTGATGAATTAGAAGCAGATGTGAATGCAAAAAGACCCCCAAATTATATACCTGCTGTATCTGAGGAAGCACTACTCAATTCAGAAATAAAGATTACAAATCTTTGGATCCAGGGGACTTCAGAATTGTAATATTTCTCTGAATCTGGTAGCTTTAGACTTCTCCAAGTTGATCTGTACTGCAGAGCTGATCTTGCAAATCTAATTGTGCTTTACTTCTCACTTCTCCATTCTCCCCTCACATTTCTGTGAAACTAAGTTTCCTGAACCTAAGGAGGTGTTTATCTTAGCTGTTTGTTTGCTCCCTCCCTCAGATTAGTTTTGGGCTTGAGTCATGCTGCTCACAGTGTTGCTTTGAAAATGGATCTTGCTTATCTCTGCCAAGGTCATCTTCTTTATTCTCCACAAAATGGCATCCTGTGTGCTTATATTACTTGACTGTTCTCCCAGGGTGTTGTACAAACATGGTTTCTAAGGTCTCCATTTCTTCAGCTGAGGGCTCTGCATTGTGGATGCTTTTACTGAATTTTCAGAATAGTTTGATCTGCTGCAAATGTCTGACATTTGTAGACTGTAGGGCACAGGTCTTGAGATTTAAGCTGTCCTTGGACATTTCCGTAGTAACTATTCACTTTCTTAGAAATATATACTTCAGAGCATGTTATCCTCACTTCATCCTGCCCACCCATTTGTTTCAGTTTTCCTTGTGTGAATTTTTGTATAATATGGCACTTCTTCCCTAGTCACTTCAAGCAGACAATTACAATAAATACAGTTATCTTCCACAGGACATTATTTTTTTTTAGAACACGTTTGCATATGACCTTCACCATAAGTAATTCCACTATAAGAAATGGTCGAATTCAATCCTGTGAAGCCTCTTAAAAGGAAAGATATTGTCTCTTATGATCTGAATCATGCATTATTTATTGCAATTGGACTTCTTTGATCTTATCCAAGTGGAAATTTCCTTATCATTCAAGGTTTCTTTACACAATGAG
Organism: Azemiops feae; assembly: GCA_023970755.1. Taxonomy (NCBI): domain Eukaryota; kingdom Metazoa; phylum Chordata; class Lepidosauria; order Squamata; family Viperidae; genus Azemiops; species Azemiops feae. The sequence goes on from JALGBA010004083.1 coordinate 682,073, forward strand.
TCAGTTTAATTTATGGAGCCATAATGACTAATGACTGAGGAAAAAGATGAAATCATCAAAGAAATAATTAGCATTGACTGATAAAACAAGCAGAATGCTAACATTCAGTATACTAGTCTTCCATTTAATAAACACATTTTACTCCTATTAAAACTGGAGGTAAAAGTTACCAGTGGAAACACTTATGAATGTTTAGCATTTAATCAAGATTACAGGGGCAAGATAACACAAAACCACTTGCATGTTTCCTTTGCCATCATACACCCATTTGGTACTCCCAAGTCCTTGATAGGTTGAAGCCCAGTAATATAAGCATGCGTTAATATGCAAGATAAACAACAGGTATCCAATAGTTCGAATGACCCTGTGAAAGAAAGAAAGAAAGAAAGAACCAATGTTTATGTAAGTTCTGAGATGCATTTTTTTTCTGTGTTTGCTTTCTCTTAGGAAATCTTAATTTTGGTCTATAGCAACACTGACAACCACTACTTCTAATATTAACAGGATAAAAAAAAATCATCATCATCCCAAAATACTAAAATATTTCTGAGCACTGTACTATGTGATACTATAACATTTGTAACACATACCTGTAGATATATGCTTTATCCATCACTGCCTCTAACTTGTCATTGAATTCAAAGAATGTGAGATGCTAAACATAAACCAAGAAAAAACAAAGCCAGCTCTATAATGCATTTTTGTCATAAATTATCTACCTGTTCCCTTTTCTATGTGGGAGGTGATTTTTTTTCTGATAGCAAATCAGTGTTTTTGACAGTCTTATTTTATTCAGTTAACTAAACTTTCTTGACTAAGTTTTGCTGATTATGTATTCATTACTTGATTTCAATATGATTGGCTTTTTGAAAGGGAGACAATTGTCTGATAACTTCTTTTTAAACTTTGCAAATTAAAGGGCATCTTTAATCCATTAATTTGAAATTAAATTAGATAAACAGATCATAAGTCAGGATACCTCTCCCCCCAAAAAAAGTACAAAGTGTTAAAAATCATGAATAAGTACTTAATTTGCAGCATTTACATAATGAAATCATCTTACATATATAAATTTCCCCTTGACCTCTTCTGAGGATGCCCATGCCTATCCTTCCTGTTGCTTTTCAAAGATTTATTTATCTATTTATTTTTAAAGGAAACTGATATATTGCAGATATGCAATATCAGCCATAGTTATCATACTTTGCAGAAATAGTTTTGGGACCCACAGGCATTCTAAGAAAAATAATAAGTGGTTATACCCACATGCATCTTCATTCCCTCCTCAAAACACAAACAGGCAAAGAATGAAAATCAAAGATAAATAGATTTGTAGAAAGCATTCTGGAACAGAAATTTCTCAGCAACAATTTTGTAAATAGGCGGTTCTTAAAAGGTCTGCATTCCAAATGTACCAAATGTACCGATTAATCTAAAGTAGTGTTTCTCAACCTTTTCAAATTTAAGATGTGTGGACTTCAACTCCCAAAATTCCCCAGTCAGCATGAGGTCCACATATCTTAAAGTTCACAGGGTTGAAAAACTCTAGCTTAAAAAGAATATCTTTGTATAAGTGTAAATCTAATTGAACACAATTACATTAATACTGATTGTAAATTTACATTAGTGTTAATTCATAAAATAAATGTCTCCTAGTCTAGTGTCCAACTTTAGTGTATAAGCTTTTAAAAGAGTTACTCATCCAGAACTGAAAGAAATGAATGCCCCCCCCCAAGAAAAATATTTGAAATATATAGTCAGAAAGTGTGTGGCATGTTTTTATTTTGAAACCACCTCATCCCCAATGTGATTAATGAATTATAAGAGGTATGAATTTTATTCCAGGATTAAGAATAATAATAGATCATCTCTTCTTACCTTCATCATCCTGTTTACTCTAAATATTGCACTGATTCCAAATATAACGCATAAAACATCAAATGGAATTACTGAAAATAAATCAAGCTGGTGAAGCAAACAATTCAGTTAGTCTTGCTTAAATTAATATTAGTCTGATACTTGTATTAAAAGTTACTCAAATTTAATTTGGCTTATTGAATTCTGAATATTTGTCAGAAATGTGTCTAATTGAGAAGCAAAGTAGGAAGAATAAATTATTCTCATTATTACTTGTTTCTACTGAAAATATTCACAATTTTACACAAATAGGGACTTCTAGTTTTTGACGACTAATCTAGATGGTTACTAAGAAAACGAACACATCAATAATGATGTAATGTGTCTATCTTTGCAAGATGTCAACAGAAACCTGGGATGATCTACGTTTATAATGTTTTAATTTATTAATTTATTTTATTCATTTGTCAAGTTTAGGTACCACCTATTTCACCTTCACTGAGTGAAGCTATTTCTTCGGCCTACGGTTAAAATTTAGCAAAGTATTCTGGTTGGTTTTAGTCTATTCCATTTCTAGAGATCAGTGACAGAATAAGGGGTTTCTGCATTACAGCCTACCCCATTTGACTCCCATGCTTCCCACAGATATTTCTTAAACTGGTTTCAGAAATTTCAGTCTGTAATCCAGTGGAGTGGCATTGGGGCAAGCTGGCACCAAAGCTGGACTATGGCCACTGTTTGGCCATGATCTTTCACCCATGTAGGAAAGACAAGCCTCACTGACTGGCTCCTCTATGGGTTGTTCTCCCAGTGACTGCTTTTTCATTTAGGTACTGTTCCTTCCTTACCACCCCTATGTCTTTCCTTTGTTTTCCTTTGGCAGTAAGTACGTTCCCAGAATGCCAAAATAGAAATCAGTTGATTTTTGAAATATTTTGATTTCTTTTTCCAGCTAATAATTGTTTCATTATTTGTAAACTGTTGGTTTAAGTATTTTATTTATTGATATATTTTTGTTTTAGTCTGTTTATTCATATATAGGGTACTGATTCATGACATACAAAATTAAAAACAGTGCAGTTCAAATCAGTAGAACAATGTCTACTAGAAAACACAAACGGGGAATATCCATAAACTAGAGATGTACAAAATCAGCCCTATAGTAGATACACACCCTATCCCAGCCTAAGGGCTGTGTAAACAGACAGGTCATCAGGACTTATTTGAAGAAAAACAGTATATGATAGTTTTACTTCCAGGGGGATACTGGTCTAGAGCAGGGCTTTTCAACCTTTTCACCGATTGTACCACTTTTAGGATATGGCAATATTCGAGTACCACCTAGTAAGGTGTCAAAAACTTGATGACCAAAAAAAAAAACCTGTTCAAAGTTGCAATTGCACTGAAATGACTTATGACCATTTTTCACACTTATGACCATTGCAGCATGCCCAGGTTCATGTGATTTATATTTGGATGCTTGGCAACTGATTCATATTTATGATGGTCACAGTGTCCCAGGGTCATGTGATCCCCTTTTGCAACCTTTTGACAAGTAAGTCAATGGCAGGGCTGCTGGTGGCCAAGTGCTAAGGCAGGACTTCCCTCCCTCCCTCCCTCCCTGCCTCCATCTTTCTCATGCCCACCTCCTTCTGAAGGAAGAATTTGACCCCCCCCCCATATTTTCTCTCTTCCATATATTCATCAAACAAGGAAAAGCCTCTAGAGACAGAAAAGACAAGCTGCTGAGTGAACTAGCTTAAAAAGGCACATTCCCCTTTAAGAATTAGCTACTGGCTAGCCCTTAAGAAAAAAAAATGTAGTAAGTACTGGCTGCCGGCTAAGGCAGCCTCCCCAAATGGCTCCATTCATAAGTAATGAATGCTATAGGCAAAATCCATTCAGGAGAAAAATACTTCAAAATCCCTTGCAGCAAAACTTACAGCTAATAGCAGAGCAATAGAAGCTAACAGGAGACATCAGCCATCAGCCAAATAGAAATTGCCAAACACTCCTTAAGAACACAAAGCCTACATTGCACAAATCCCAGAACTTCAAAGTCACAAAAGCACATAAGAATCCTTCCACTCTCCATCTCCCTCCCTCCGTGTCTCACCTCCAGCTGATGCTACCTTTCTTCATTCCTCATGGAGGGCAACCCCTCCCCTGCTGCATTTCTTGCCTGTTTGTTGCTGCCAGCACAGGTGGCTGCCACAGCAATTGTAGATTGGCTCATGGCCGGCCTGCTTGATCTCTCCTTTCCCCCCCACCCTCCTCCTTCCCCTTCGGTGCAGCTAGAGCTGACTCCGCCTCCTCCCAAGGCTGCTGCTTTTTTTCTCTCTCCCTCTTTCGCCCAAACTGCCTCCTTTAATGGCCTCTCCTGTCTCCACCCCCCTCCTCCTCCTTTCTCATGGGGGAGGGTGAGCCAGAAGTGAGCCTGGGGCCTTTGACTGCCCCAGCCAATCTGCAGCTCCAGAGGACTCTCTCACTGTAAGTCCTTGCCTGGCTCTTTCCCTCCCCCACTACACTTGGCTAAGTAGGGCTGCGTACCACCTGCCACTTGTTAATGTACCACAAGTGGTACGCGTACCACCGCTTGAAAAGCCCTGGTCTAGAGGACAGGCACTGTGGCAGAGATGGAAGGTCTCCTGGATCCTATAAAGTGATATTAATAGATGGGACCCAGATGTTGCCAGTTTTACCAGCTCCTTTGGGATTGGCAGAACTAATGGTTAAGCACAGCCTCTCAAATAACTAGGCCCTCTGCCATATAGGCTTACTAGGAAATTACCACCATCTTAAATTGTACTCAGAAACCTATTGGTAATCAGGGCTTGCATAGCAGAATGTTACACAGGCATAAAAACTTAGAATAGAGTAGAAGTAGAAGGGACCTTGGAGGTCTTCTAGTCCAGCCCCCTGCTCAAGCAGGAGAACCTATACCATCTCAGCCAGGTGATTGTCTAGTCCAGGCATGTCAAACTGCCGGCCTGCAGGCCGGATGCGTCACGCTGAAACCGTGCCCGCCCCATTGCCGGCAATGGGGAAAAAGTCACGATACGTCACGCGACGTCGCGAGTTTGACATGCCTGGTCTACTCTCTTCTTAAAAATCTCCAGTGATGGAGCACCCATTATTTCTGGAGGCAAGCTATTCCACTGGTTGACTTCATTCTGAACCAGTTGTAGTTTCTGTGGAAGTGCAACTTCATTCAAAACTACAGTGGGAAACTTTTCAGAACTCATGGTCCATGAATTCACAGCTACTCAGTCTTGTTAGGGTTCAGTCTAAGCCTCAACATTTCCATCCAGATCTTGACAATTTCTAGGTACTGTGACAACCAGATATTGGGACAATATCTTGATAGCATCACTTGAGATATACAACTGAGTATTACCTGTGTACTCATATTTGCAGCCATGACAATGCATGCTGTCTCTCAGCAGCTTTGCACCACCCAACAAACCAGGGATTTTGGACTCAATCTCTCCCCCACATCAGTATTTTTTTATAACTGGACATAGAAAAAGGAGAAGAATGATTGCCATTCTCTATAGTTGGTTCAAAAGGATACTATGTTTAATTAGAAAATGATCAGGAAGAACCAAGAGAATTGTACCACTTCTCACACTTCATTCTAAAGTATAATCTTTAACGGTTAATAAAACAAAGCAGCAAGGATGCTGCATTCAGGATAGTTCAAACATAACACAGCTGCCTTTTCCCATCAGAAAGTTGTGGAAAAAATCAGTAAAATTCTCCTTAAAATTCTTATTGAAGTCTTTACATATCACCACTGTAAATAAAAGAACTAAGAAAAATATTTCATTTATGCAATGGATGGGTTGAATGTGTATTTGATCACATATAAAAATTCAATAATTAAAACTTGTGAAAAACCTATTATCGATTGCCATATTAAAAAAAACATATAATAATAAAACCATAGTCTCTCAAATGAATTAGAGTAACTGATACCTTATCAAGCTTACCCAATTTACTCATCTCACTTACCCGAAATTTTAATGAATTCCGGTAGGACTTTTTTATTTCTACTTTATCTGTCTAAAAGTAGAAACAGAAAGAGGAGACAGTCAAAGTTCAATAATCTCAATAACATATGAGAATTAGTAAGTGGTAAAGGATCACATCATAATCACTTGCAAAATATAATATATATTTATATTATTTAAACACTCCAAAGTTATTTATCTAAAGAATACAGTGCACCCCATGCATAGAAATTTCCTGGAGGTACTCTTAAAAGTATATTGCAGCCCAATAATCAGCTACATCTTAGCTCTGTTGAAAACAATGGGTCTTAAATTACAGGTAGTCCTTGACTTACAACAGTTCATTTAGTGACCATTCAAAATTACAACAGCACTGAAAAAAGTGACTTTTTCACACTTATGACTTTTATGGCATCCCCATGGTCATGTGATCAAAATTCAGACTCTTGGCAAGTGACTCATATTTATGATGGTTGTAGTGTACCTGTCAACGCTGCTAACATCGGATGTTCTTGTTTTGACAACAGATGGAAATGCAGCCATTTTCTCTATTGCTTTTAGAGTTAGTTGATGCTGGGAGGGGATGAAAGTCCAGCTAGTCATAACAATAATACTTCAGCCGTGGGAACCCAAGGTCATTGGGCCCAGAGTTGATAAGAGTTTTGGTGGGCTGGAGAGCTGGAGAGAAAGCCCGCGCTTCAAGCTAATTGGGGAATGTGATTTATGACTGTTTATTGGAGGAGGGAATTGTGCTTTGTTACTTTATATCCAGGGGAGGATAGTTTTTGGTTTCAACTATGTAGTGCCGATACTTTGTTTCTCGAATAAAAGATTCTTTAAGGTAAACAATGCCTTGAAGTTCTTTTGAAGAGTTTCATCTGTTGGAACCATGATAGTACCTTTTGTCACTTTCTGACAAGCAAAGTCAATAGGGAAGCCATATTTACTTAATAATCATGTTACTAACTTAAGAACTTAGGTGATTCACTTAACACTGTGGCAAGAAAGGCCATAAAGTGGGGGACAAACTCACTTAACAACTGCAGCAAGCAAGATTGTAAAATGGGACAAAACTCACTTAACAAATGTCTCACTTAGCTACAGAAATTTTGGGCTCAATTGTATTCATAAGTTGAGCACTACCCATATTCACAGGGACTTTATTGAAAAGCTCATTTGGTTGCTTTATGCAGTCTCAGTTTATCTCTCAGCAGAGACCTTGTCTAGAACTCCTAAACCTGATTATAGATTTGAAGGAAACTTTGAAAATTATCTAACTGCCAGCTTAAGTTGTCAGAAATCCTGAGACAATATTGAGACTAAGGCTTTATAATTATGGCATAGATTCCTTCAAATAACAACATTATTTAAAACACCTAGAAATATAAAACAAGTGTGATTTCAACCACTGTTAAGGCTTTCCGTTGATGCATTACTTGTTCTTAGACTTTGAGTAATATTGAAATATTGAGTAATATGGAAACATCAGAACTTCCTTCCACAGGTACCTAGGTAGGAAACAATTAATTCAGTATTGCCTATACTGTTGCTAAGTGCCTTTCAATGTTTTAAGCTTGTCTTTCTCAGCCCTGGAGATACAGGGCTAATGCCTGGAGATGTTCTGTAAGAATACATGGACTAAATGCTCTTAATGAGACTTAGAGAAACAATATGCTGAACAGGGAGGAGAGAAAAAAAAGATCATCCTGCTGAAATATTGTCAGAAGAGGGCCTTTTTCAAAACAAAATATGAAAAACAGGCTGGAAGAAAAATAGAGAATAAAATGCGTGATTTTGGATGAGAAATCTTCAGCCTCATTTTAAATCCACACTTTTTTATTTTGAGTTTTGTTATGTTTTTTTAAGGAAAAATGTAATGATTATTGTAATCAATCTTTGCTGAAATCTATTGGTAGCAATTGTAGCAGGGATAAGCCATTGGAAGTAACGCTATTGTACAAATGGTTTCATTTAGGAGCCGGATAGATGTGCTCTCATTAGCATTAGAACTGTCAGCATTGCATCTATTAAGAATGATTAGTTGTTTATTTTTAAGTTGTTCTCCATGGGAAACGGTGCTATCTCCTTATCAGAGAAGTTTAACAGAACTCTAAAAATAAATCTAGGCTTGGCAACAGCCTGCTTATAACTATAGCCTTCCATGTGCATTTTAAAAGAACTGATTGCATGATTGGAACTGTCTTCTTGACTGAAAATGAACAGGATTGTTCTTGAGTTGATGGGCTTTAAAGGAAGTTGATGGGGTTTAAAAGACTCAGTGGCCAAATTGAAGGTTTTACATTGCAGTCCTGGTTCCTAGCATGTAAGAGCTGTAGGAAAATTGATACTAGCCAGTGGCTAGGAGAAAGAACTGAAACCTTTTCTAGTAAAGAGGAACCAGGAAAGAAGGTAAGCAAGAGCTCTCAGCCAAGATACTGCTACGAAAGGCAGACTAAATGATTTATATTAGCATGTCTCAACCTCAGCAATATTTCAGGCATGGACTTCAAATTCCAGAATTCTCCCAGCCAGTTTTAAGAGTCCGTACCTGTTAAAGTTGCTGGGGTTGAGAAACATTGGTTTACATAATAGCAATTATGACAATATAATAATTACAACATTATTGTAAAAAAAAAAAAAAAAGCTATTCAGCAGAAAGTTCCAGGCTAGTTTATTAACAAACGATGCTTCCTGTTCGTGATGGAATGAGCACTTGGAGAAACAGTGGAGGAGAGTCTTGGCAGCACAGAGTTTTCCCAGGGAGGAGGCAGTACCTTTCATTAGAGAGAAGGCCAAATTAAGAGACTTTGCAGTCCCAAGCTAGATGAGGAAGCGGGGAAACAGTTCAAGGTAGCCACACCTCAGAATCCCTCAGGACACATTTATTAGGGTAGAGGGTTATAGATTTAGTATCTATTTAGGTTAGAAGGTTTAGCAAGATTCTGTCCATTAGGTGTAAACAAATAAAAAATTGGATCTGATTCAATTTCACCTTTAGGCTTGGACCTGGCACTGTTAAACTAAAATGGTCATCACAGCTAATAATGCAGTGTTAATATTAGTTTTGTTATTCTGTTTTTTTTTACAAATGGAAAATCATTCTTGAGTTTGGATTGGGTGTACTCAGTAACAACACTGGCAGCCTGCATTATGAGTGAAGATAGCTCTTGCACTAACAGGCAGACATCTTTTTCTGCATTGTAGCTTTGAGGATTTTTTTTTTTTTTTGCCCATTTAAATCCTGTTGAACACATATAAATATCCCCTTTCAGATTAGAAAAGTAGTTCCTCGGGGTCAGTAACAAGTCAGAATTCACCTATCTGCAAGAAATACCATTTGCCTTTAGGCAGGAACTGGTGAGACCATAGACAAAGTAACAGAAAATGAAGAAATTAAAGTGTTCTTGGATTTTGGAATTCAAACAGACAAGCGCCTGCCATATAACAGACACCCCAGACATAACACTTGTAAATAAGAAAGGCAAAAATGTCTGGATAGTGGATGTAGTGGTACCTGGAGACAGCAGAACAGAAGGGAATGAACTGGGGAAAATCACAAAATAGAAAGACCTGCAAATAGTAGTGCAATGAATTGTGGCAAAACAACGCAAAGATAGTAGCAATAGTAATAGGTGCCCTCCAATGGTTTTCTGGGTTCTGCTTGTAGCACAAAAAGCACTCTGTTCTAACCCCCCAAATAACATGGAATTTCATCACTGAGTGGGCTTTTGAATCTAATGTTTTCTGGTAAGAAACATCAACCCAACCCACTATGCTTCAGGGTTCTCAGTTCTTCTTCTTCTTTTACTTACTATTATATCTCCCCCTTTCACAAATTGTACTCGAGGCTGAAATAACAAGAGATCACAGATGTAGCAGATGTCACTTAAGATGTCTACAGCAATCCAGTATATTGTGTTGCTTGATGTTTGAACTGGGAATACTAATCGCAGTGGGATGAACCAGCAGTTCCAGTTATAAGCAACAGTAACTAGGAATAACCACATTATATAGCGACGATCTGGAAAAAGAAAAATAATATGCTTGCTTAAATTACTATCATTGGGATTTGGGAATGCATTTCTCGAGAAAAATAAATGAAACACCTAAGGAAAGTATCACAATTTGCTATGTTTAATTGCAGTGTGATAACTGATGCATAGTTTATTTATTTGTTAACCTGTATACTAAAGTTATTTTTAGAAGGCTCATCTTCAGCCACTATCTTCAAACAATTAATAGATTCCATATTTCAGGGAGAACTAATAGTTAGTCTAGTTAACAAAAGAGAAAAACATGCTTACTTATCTATAGAGCAATAACACTTGATGTCTGCAAAGATCTTTACATGTCTGAAGATAATCACTGAGAATTTCACTATCTCCAGAGCATTTCCTTCTAACCAGAAGAATTGGACTTATTACCTGTGAATGCATCTATGGTTTCTGGCAGTTTAAATTTTTTCATATATTCTTTCATGGATCGCTTCTTTACTGCAGAACTTGGCTTCTCCTCAGGTTTACTTTCTTCTTTCTTTTCCTCTTTCTTTTCTTCTTTGGCAGCAGGGGGTGGGGGCTGCTTTTGGGGTGCTAAACAAATTTTAGAGAGTCAGAAAGTTAATACTACTTTCTCAAATGCAGCAGTTTCACTGAAACTACAGAAGTGGTCCTTATTTAGTGACTACAATTGAAAATGACAACTCAGTTGTTAAGTGAAGCAGATGCTAAGTGAAACCATGACTGTGCTTATGGTCTTACTTCAGTTTTTCTTTGCTTTACAGAACTGCAATGGTCATAAATGCGAGGATTAGTCTGAACTTACTTTTTCATCACTGTCATAACTGAATGGTCACTGTTCAAGGCAGACATAAGAGTACCTGCAATTGTGTCATGTAGCTTCATGATAAAAGAAGTATTAACTTTAGTGTTGAACTCCAAAAGAGTTTTTCTGAGACTGATGACTAATCAGCTTCTGATTAGAGGTAAGTTAAATTGTAATGTGTCCTTACATTTTTCAAAGTGTTTATAAAACTTTCTCCTGAACATCTGGTCTCTATGCCATGTACAGAGGCTAATTCCTACCTAGGTGTCCCTGAATAAAAGACAGAACAAAATATTTTTTGTGTGAACTGGGTGAATAATGCTTCAGGAGTAAAAATACTGAAACATTTAGACAGCATTTTAAAGTTTAGGCTTCTACTTTTTTTTCTTTTTACAAAGTTACAAAAAGAGATATGACATTATAACCTCAATTTTCCTCTATATATTTTGTGTCTTTTAAATTCAGTTAATTAAATTTTCACTGAACTATAGAATATGCTACAGATATACTTGTAATTTTTTTGGGAAAGAGATATACATTTATTCTCCCAATTGTTAAATATGATGAATATTGATTTCAGATAAGATTCACATCTTACTTTGGTGTAATGAAACTATTCAGCATAAAAATGCATTTGAATTATTAATAACTAAATGAGCAGGATAGTAAATAGGGAGGTTATTTTGGTGCACCAAAACTTATATAATTTTATTTTATTGAAAATATCTCTGAATGTCATAATAGGTTGACTTAAAAATATTTTTAGAGTTTATGTGGTTTTCCAGCTACAACATTGTGACTCTGGGAATCAAAAATGAAAAAATAAACAGAGAAAAAGACAAACAACAATTAATAAGCAACCTTCACACCCTTCACCTGGTGGAAACTGCAAATACAGTTAGTTCTTGACTTACGACCTCAATTGAGCTCAAAATTTCCTTTGTAAAACAATGCAGTTGTTAAGTGAATTGTGCCCCATTTTACGAGCTTTTTTGCTACCATTGTTAAGTGAATCACCACAGTTGTTAGGGAATCATGTGGTTGTTAAGTGAATCTGACTCCCCCCATTGACTTTGCCGGTAGGAAACTGGCTGGGAAAGTCACAAATGGTGATCACAGGACAGTGCACACAGTGCCAGTCACCACCAAGTGCCCAAATTTTGATCATGTAACCATGGCGATGCTGCAACAGTCGTAAGTGTAGAAAAATGGGCATAAGTCACTTTTTTCAGGGACTAAATGAATGGTTGCAAGTTGAGGATTGCCTGTATGCAGGATTGTCTTCTCCCCAAAATATCCTGCTACCCTATGTGTTTCCATGCTGTGGGTGTTCTTGGAAGTAAATTCAGTATTTCAGGTTGGGATCACAGGCCTACTGAAACTTTTGAAGAACACTATTTTACAGAGCTAAATACTTATGACCCAGCAAAATACAGGCAGCTTACTAATTATACTGATACTGATATTTCTTTGAGGCTGAATAATTAAGACTCTTGTCAAGCATTGGATAAACTATAAAAATGACTAAGTAGGTAAATAACTTCCTGGGTTAGTATTGTACATATCTGACCAGGATGGTAATACCCTAGAATTAAACCAGCTGGAGAACCTGGCTCACAATCCCAATTCATTATCTTCAAGCCACTCGTAACCAGTGGTGGGATTCAAATATGTGAACAACCGGTTCTCTGTGTGGATGCCGCTTCCGGAAGTCCATTCTGGGCCTGGGCAACAAAAAATTACCTACCGGTTCTGCCGAAGTGGTGCGAACTGGCTGAATCCCACTACTGCTCATAACACAATGTAAGTTAAAAGGATACAGCTTCCACAACTTACATGCAGTTGGACTGACTTCAGGTGAAGAGATTACTGGATTAGTCACCTTTTCCTTATAAGTAGCTGTTCTTTCTCGCATTTTTTGGACCATGTCTTGCAGCTGTATTTGTGCATATTCATTGATAATGACTTCCGGTGGTTTATTTTCTGGGCTGTTTATGGGGGTGCAAGTGATAGGACAATGATTAAGATCTTTGAAAAATATGACTACATCCATGTCTTTAGATAAACTTAAAAGCATCTAGCAAGAACACAGATGGTCCTTTATCTTGATTAGTGGAATAATTTGATTATTAAAACAGCAGACGCTGCAGAAATAGAAGGTTAGAGATGTTGCCTACTCTGTATAGGAAACATATGGTTGAGTAGGATAGTGTAGTCTGCCAATAGATTTGTACCTTTGGCTATGCTGAAGAACCAATTTCTTTATACCATAAATTATATGGACCATTCCTCATTCTTACATAGTTACAGGCAGCAGCCAAAATTCTATCCTCTCATTATTCAATGTACAACATTTCAGCTTTTCTTTTGCATCCAATAAGCCTAAACAGGCCAATTTAAACATTGCATGAAAAATAATTGATTCAAATAAAGCACACTTGACATCAACTGCATTCAAAAGTACCAGGATATCACTATTACTTTTGTCTTTTCTTTCTGCTGGTATGCTAGGAACATAAGTCATTGTTTCTCACTGCCAGTTTATGAATCATAAATTGGGAAATTAAGACTGCAATTATGTGTTTGCACATTTGGATTATTTTTTAAAGAAGTGAATTGTACCTCTATTTTTTATTCAATTCATTTTCAGAAATACAGTTTGAATCTTTTATGCTGCCCTAATATCTGGCTCCACACATTTCATGGAAGGGGCCATTTAGATGGCTAATGTAAGGTTACCAACAAAACATCCTCAGCAGGTGGATGTTTTTCTAACTCATACATGCAGTGTTATCTTTTATGTGTCTTGTTCACAGGAATGTTAAGGCCTCTTGATGAAAAATGTATCTTCTCGGTTATCCTTTCCCAAAGCCAAAGATACCTACTTCTCTCAAATATCATTCATAAAACTTAATTTCCAGTACCCTGAACATTATTATCCTCATTCACACAAAAAGCAAAAGTCTAGTTACCATATCTCACTCTTACATACTTGATAGGGTTGTTGTGAGCATAAAATTAAAGGACGAAGCGTCATATGCGTCAACTAGAGCTCCTAAAGGATAGGCGGGATAAAAATCTATTAATGTGCGCATTGTTGGAGTACGTAAAACTCTACTGAAATTAAAAATTATATTAGAAATGCTGGTTCTAGAAAGATGCTTTGTTTGACCTGCCTTGCTAAGTACGGCAGCAACATAGTTAGAAAGAACTAACTTGAGTAAATATATAGCTCACCCCTCCACCCCCAGTGCAGATACTGTAAAATGAGGTTAACTGCAGTGTAACCAGAGAATTGAAGATCTCAATATACACTCTAATTCATTCATTCCCTTTTTGGCATAACATCCTGACTGATGACTTTCACCTGCAGACCAGATACTCCCACAATTCTGATCATCTAAAAGGATGCAGATAATAAATTCATTAGCTTTACCTTGTTCATACTACCTAGTTCATAATGTCAATAATGCTATTGCACTAATAAAATAGGGACAATCTGCATGGCTTCTGTGTTTCTGATGAGCTAATGTCTATATACTATAAGCCACTGGTTCTCAAAGTGTGGTCTGGGGACTGTCAGGAGGTCTATGATGTCAAATAAATATTTTAAAATGTCTCAGTTTTAATTTCTAATACAGTAAATATAAATAGATATAATCCACAGAAACCAAATCTTTTTGGGATCCTCAATCATTTTTTAAGAATGTGAAGGATTCCTGACACCAAAATGTTTGAGAACTGCTGTTATAAGCCATTCTGCTTCCTTCAGTAATACCATCAGCAAACTTTATCTAAATTATAAAGTAATTATCCAATTACTCTATATTCCTTTAATTCTTTGCAAATATGTATAAGATCTGTGCTAATTAGTCTTATGACTCTTGGCTCTTCCTGGTTAAGAGTCCAGTAATCAGCTTAATAAAGAAACTAGTTGGACCTGTCTAATTGCAATGATTTATTTCTTAAGGTGAGTTTTTGTCATCACAAATTTGTGTGGGGTGCAGGTTAGGAAACTTGGGTATTGGATGTGCGTGTGATTGCTTTCTAGCAAGACATCCCTATAAAGATCTTTTTCAGTACTGTCTGAAGTTGTAAATGGAATATTTCAATGACCTTGGGGAATGAGGGAAGGAGATGCTACTTAGGAAACAATCAGACAAAAGAGACAGAAGCTCCCAGTGGCTTAATAGTCAGAGAAAGAAACTTAGAAAGGACATGCCCTAATGAATCAAGCAATTAAAAGTAACTGTAGGAAGTTCATACTTTCATACTTGCAAGATTCTGTTAATGTAGCCTTACAATAAAGTAGATTTAGTTCATCTAGTCATGTCTGGTTTACCTGGGAGGGCTGACAGAAGGCCTCCTCTCTAACCCAGGCCTTTCTTTCTAGATGTCTTTTTGAAGATCTCTGGAGAACAATCCTGGCTAGCTGATTCTGCAGTGTTAGATTGCTGAACAGGGTCTAATGTACAGGTCTGGTGCTGCTCTATGTAGGCTGGTCAGGAACCCCCTAGCAAAGTGTAAGAGAGTAATTACTGGGCTCAGGATGTATCTGGGCTCAGGAATGTATCATAGCTCAAATCAGGAAAAAAGGATCATGTCCCAACTGCTGGAAGTGTGATGCCTTTTAGAGAACCTTTGCAGAACCTTTGTATCTGTGGAAGCATCCTGACCCTCACAGAATGCAGTTTATTAACTGCCCTAAAAACTCTGCATCCTATTAAACTGGTTAGTGCAAGATATCCAGTTGCAAACCATGTCCAGATGAGCACTTGGAGAGATTAGTATGGGAGGCTTATACAGAGTTTTGTCAAATATTCTGAAAACAAACACCCACTCCCTCACTGACTAACACAACTAAATTAGCTAGCCCTTCAAAACAGCCAAAGGGTGCTGCTTCATTATTCAATTTTAATACTGCCCTGATACTTGATAATTCACTTCTGATGAGGTAAGGCACAGCCCTTCAACAAAAATGAATTCTTCTGAATAACCGATTTTTGATTTATGAGATGAATTTCAGTTGCCTAAAATACATTAAAATGTGCTGAGCCTGCAGTAAGGCTGTACATTCTCCTGACCTTCGTTCACTCCTCGCATGAAAAGAAATCTATTGGGACATAAGTGAAGTACTGCTAAAAGCAGCTGCAAAAGAGAGTCTGCATTTAATTTAAATATTTCTAACATATTCACTTAAAACAAAAATGGTTCATGAACATGAGAGATTGCCTTTAGTTACCAAATACTTAGAGCTTAAAAACAATCTCAAAGGCCTACAAACCTAAACACAAAAAGGAATAAGCAAAAGTGTTGCTCTAACTTTGAACATTTAAAAAGAAAAATCTCATCACAATAGATGGCACAAATCCCTCATGTTTGTTAAAATTATTTCTATAAAATCATGGTCAGTCCTTTTGTTTGCTTACTTTTTCCATATGTTATTTATGATTTCTACCTCCCCAGGTTCTTCTCTAAAGAAGGAGGTTGCCCATAACAACCAAGGGGAATAATATCCAGCATGCCTGTGAGAGGAAGTATAAGCTATTTATTTGTATTCTCCTTTTTATACAGATTAGAGGATGCAATGGCTCAGTGGTTAAAGATCCTGAGCTTGTCAGCTGAAAAGCTGACAGTCCAAGTCTGGGACCTGAGGGCCATGTGACTGGGTGAGCTCCCGTTACCTGGCCCAGCTCCTGCCCACCTAGCAGTTCAAAAGCCTGCAAATGTGAGTAGATAAATAGATACCACTTCAATGGGATTGAAACAGCGTTCATGCTGATTGCATGACCACAGAAAATGCTGGCTCCCTCAGCTAAGAAATGGAGATGAGCACCACCCCAAGATACGAGTGGACAGGGGAAACCTTTGCCTTTTTTATACAGATAAGAATAAATATGGACACTTGTAGAACTTTTGAGACATTTCTTTTTATAATCAGCTGTTGGTAGCATTGAAAAATATTTAATATGATTCTGTAATCTAATAATGCCATTTCTAACAATCATGCATTTTCATTAATATTTGGATGAATTTCATTCAGTGAAATTTCCCACAACATTAATTAAAAGCCTTCTTATAAACAATAGGTGAATTTTATTGCTTCCTGATTAGGTTTGCTAGTAAGTTAGTGATGATATACACCAATTGTTTCCAACTTGTGCTCTAACATCCACTACTAATCAGTGAATCTTGAAGTGTTCAAAAATAAAATAAGAGAAAAATTAAAGACAAAGATGACAAAGATTCCAGAAGATCATGAAATATTGTGAGTTGTCATACTTTCCCCAAATCTCACAAAATTTCAAATGAGGGCATCAAAACACATGAATTGTGATTATCTTACAACAATTCAGTGTTTTCTGAAATTATTATTTAAATTATTGAATTTTGATTCCCATAGTAGACACTATATGGAGCACATATGCTATAATACGACAAGTGCTGAATTTTCAATTCCTGTTATATAATATTGTTTAAAAACTTTCAGGACAAAAGAAAAAAAGAAAAGGTTAAATAAAATTTTTGGGAAGAGTTTACATTACTCTCTCTTCTTTCCTTCTTGAGAAGTCCATAAAAAATAGCATGAGTCCATTGAAATACTATGAGAAGGGATTGGATTCTTCATCCCTTTTATCTAAATGCCCCCATTTTAGTTGGAGATACTATTTGATTACTAACTGGCTTGAGTAAATTTATTTTCAGAGTTATTACTGGAAAAAGGGCTCTCTATCTAGAAAAGTATTTTTTTCATTCTGCTTCACTCCTCCTTCATCCAGATATGACAACATTTGATTCCAGGAGTTTGCAATCCTATTTGATTTCAGCATTTAGGATAGCAGCCTTCTAATAGAAGATTCCCATGGTACTTTTTTGTTTGTTTCCAAATTACATTTCCCTATACAGTGCCTGAAAGTTCCCTTTAACCATGATCTAGAGAAGTCATCAGTTTAGCTTCTTGCTATTTTGTGGAAGGAAGTATGAAATTTAAAATAAGTCCTAAAATAAGATTAAGGCAATGTAATTGTAAAATCTTCTTTAAAATTTGCCCTATCCACATAACAGAGTTCCTCCTATTTTTAATCATCAACCTGTTATCTGTTGTCCGGAACTCCCTCCCCAAATATTAAATGCGGAAAAGGAAACATATATTCACATATATTCACAAACACAATTAGATTTTGAAAAATAAACTTTGCATAACAAAAGGGGTACTAGCAAATCTTTCCCATATTATGCTTGACTAAAACCATCTCCTCAATTTGTCATAGTGTGCTCATTTTTTCACTTTTCTTTTGTACCATCACAACTTTAATACAGCCACTTAAAACTTGTTTCATGCTCCAACAGATAAGCTGAATTTAGATGGATGCAATGTTCATTTTATTAGGTGATTCTCTTAGGGATTCCTCTTTGTTATAATTAATGAAGGCACAGAGATTAATAGCATAATTAATTGCTCATTTAATAGCTCTGATTATGTGCCTAAACAATGTCATAGTTATTCTTGAGTGAGGCTAAATTATGGGCAGGCTAAAGCAAACTATCCATCACAGTAAAGCTTCAGATCAAAAGGCATCTTCTAATGCAGACCTACACAATTTATGATCCTTCACTGCGGCCTGTACCTAACCCCACTGTGTATTCCATAGGGGAAAATGTATCAATGCAAAATTTTAGATTGCCATCTTATCTACTCTGACCCTGAAACTTGGACTCAGTAGATACTGAAAATATCAATCTCATTAAAAAAAATGTTCCTTTGAAAGTTCTTTGTCTTTATCTTTATTTATTTATCTTTCTATGCTTATTAATCCATAGTAGGTTACATTCCTGCTGATTCAATCTTTTATTCCTGTAATTGATTCTTGCAATAATATGTGATTTGCATAGTAATCTCCTTTTGCATGTCTTGTTTACCTTTTTGACCTTGTTTCTTGTAAGAAGAAATATTTTTTTTTTACCCACCCACAAAATGCATATGTATTATTTGCTACATGCATCTCACAAAAGGAGTTGCAGTCCACAAAGCTCATGCTGCAATACGTTAAAAGTGATCTCTTTAAGATTATCCAGGATGCTTCATTCATGATCTGTTAGCTTTCAGTCATCTGTTAAGTGAATTGTCAGTCTGTTTTATCATGTTCTGCTGGACTGTTGTTCCTATCCTTTATATAAACTGCCTGGTAGGGTGCCTAGTTCAAGAGCACATCATCAGCTCCTGATCAAAGCATGATCTTTGAGGGGAGGAGAAGAAAGCAATGGCCCTAATTCAGTTCACTCCAGCACCTGGCGCGGTAAGAGGATCCATCAAGCCCTTGCACAACTCTTGAACTCTGGACCTCTGTTCCTGTCATTCTGGCTCTTTGACCTACACTCAGTCTCTTGCAAGTCTTAAAACTCTGGCTAGCTATCTCTGATTACTCTCCAATAAAGACTTTCAACTTGTATTTACCTGACTCTCTGTTTTGCACTGTTTGGCGTGGAACAGGCTCTGATAGGCAATTTGATTGAGACCTTGGGAAGACAGAGTGATGGTGGCTGAGACAGGATTGCTCCTGAACTGCCTCTCCCCATGTGCTAATTGTCATGGCCCACTCTCTGGGGAATTTTGGAAGATAAAGGATTGCAAAAAGATGCTGAAAGAAAGGCAGTAAATTCAGCCAAACACATGTACGAGTCTATATTAAGGCCTAATTGTGGAAATAAGTGTAGTAAAACATAATTATTTATCTGCGGTTAATGGTGTCTGCATGGTGATTTATGACTCTGAATTTTAATCCTTATTTGATTTATGCTGTTTTTCCCAATGTGAAGTTTAATGCAGCTTTTCTGTTATTATTGGTTGATTGGTTTGCTTTTGCTTTTAAAATGTATTCATTAGTTCATTGCACATTACCTAAACTTACTTTGTTGATTGAGGCAGCTTATAACAGAATAACAGAGTTGGAAGGGACTATGAGGTCTTCTAGTCCAACCCCCTGCTCAGAAAGGAAACCCTATACCATGAGGATGAAGATTTATTCCCCGAGCTTGTGGGTTGGTTTCCACTGATTTCATTACCAGGCTAGGTAACATCTTCAGCAGAGTTTAGGGGTTGTCAGTGTCAGTGTTCTTCTGTTTATAAGGGCTTCAGGAGTGGGTGTTTCGAGTAAGTCACTTCCCAATGACCCGGACCTGATGTAACCTCCCCATCACAAGACCCATCACAAGACTTTCACTGAAACCAGCCCACAAGCTCAGAGAATGAACCTTCACCCTCATCCTACACCTGAGCTACAGATATTTGCTACTATTGCAAACCTGTACCATTTCAGACAAATGGTTGTCCAATCTCTTCGTAAAAATTTCCAGTGTTGGAGCATCTACAACTTCTGGAGGCAAGTAGTTCTACTGATTAATTGTTCCACTGATTAATTGTTTGCCATCGTGGCGTGACGGATGCAGGAAGACAGGGCCCCGTCTTCCGTGTTCGATTTCACCCCACTGGGGACCCTAAAAAGGGTCAAAAGTCACCCCGGAGAGGCGATGAAGAAGGAGGGGACCCTCGTTGATCGTGGGAGGGTGGAGGCCCTTCCGTTTGATCTGAGGAAGCCCTCCAAACTGGCGGGGGAAAGACTGGCTACATTCATGTGGCCAGTCAGAAGCTGCTGATAACCGAAGAAAATAAGCACTGACGAGCAACCTTCGAGCAATGTGGATGGAACTGGGTGAGATCCTATCCTCTCTTTATGACTTTAAGATTTTTTCCTGTAAAAAAACTGCCCAAAGCAAAGAATCCTCCCCGAGGAGATGGGGAAGGGGAATTTCCACCCATTCCCTCAGGAAAAGAAAAGTGGCAAATTAATTGCTTGGGGGAAAATAGAGGAAATTACAAGATTAATTTGGAATCAATACACACATATATATAGCTTTGAAATTTGGGGACTAAAAATGCTTTTGAGATTTTTTTGTAAAAAAAAAGAGACTCGAAAAGCTTGTAATATAAGTTTGGACTTTAAAAGCTGGAAGACAGCATCAGCAACATCTAGTGGCAACCCACAGCACTACAATTTATTATATTTAAGGGAAACCTGGCTTGAAGCCCAGACCCAGATAAGACTTGGGTTGTCCTTGGAAGCTTTTACTTTTCTAGACTGCAGCTGGGAAAAGGGAAAAAAAACTCTTGGGTTGCTTATCTGTGTAGCAGAGATGATAAACTATTTTGAAATAGGCCTGATTGGACCACGAATGTAAATACTAACTGACTTTTAGAGCTGTGTCATGGAGCTAATTACCTGTAGAAGAAACATGCATTATGGATTGAGATGATGGAATACTTTGGATTATAAATCTTTGACTGATGAACAACTTTTAATTGCTTTTTTCTCTCTGGACAGAAAGGACATGTTTTTCATTGGATGGAAAAGCTTGAATTTAGCTTATATTTGCTTAGGGGGAGGCTTAAGGATGGACTAGTAGGCTGGCTGGAATACTTGGAGCTCAAATAATTGACCGAAACTTTTTAAATCACTAAATAGATTGGACTATAGAGACCACATATAAAAACAAAATGGATCTTCCATACTCAGCTTTAAATCATCTCTAACACTTATCTCCAAAGTCCCTAGCTTGACATATCAACAAGAAAATGTTGACAAAGCTCAGAAGGAAATTCTTTCTATGTTAAAATTTATACAAGAGACAATTGATTTAGCTCATGATGAGACTAAAAATAACACAAAGGAGATAAAAGAACAATTTTCTAATTTAATTCCACAAATTGAGAAAATAACTATAAAGAAGGAACTAGTAACCCAGAAAATTGAAGGAAAATTAGAGGAAGCAGATCCAACGATGGAGGACCTAAAGGAAAGAGTTAACAAAGAGACTCAGTCAAATGAAGAATTAGAAGACGTAGCGATGATACCAGAAACGGAAAAGATATCTTACCTGTCAAGATCTCAGAACACTCTTGAGGATAAGGAAGAAGAGCCAATCGAATGGAAGATAAAGCTGTTAGGAGAATTGTGGGAAATTGGAGAAGGAGGGAGGCTGTTTAATGAATATCAATGGGCTGAGCAATCTTCCAAAAATACTTTAACCAAATTGTCTTACTTATTCCAAACAATATACACAAAGATAGAGGAAGAACTACTTGGTGATTCAAAGGCATTGACCTGGAAAGTTACTTGGCAAAGGAAGAAAGCTAGAGTAAGATTAAAGAAAATAGAGGTCCTGACCCATTAGATGGGATATCATACTATGAAAGAGATATTTGAATATGGCTAAGGAAATAGATAATTGTTAGAAATAGAAGTGTTATTAGAACTAGAAAGGTAGGAATTATAACTAGAATTTTACATTTTGGTATGAGAAGGGAAATATGAAAATGCTAAGAGGGTTTGAACAAGGGAAGCCTTTGGTTGCCCAAATATAATTTATTATGAGAAAATTATAAGCGATAGAGATACTTTGAACACTGATGGGAAATCATTTTTTTTTTTAAGTGGAGAAAACAGGATATTGATTGAACAAATGGATATTAAATGCAAATGCAGTTGAGATATGTTTTGGTTTGAAAAGATATTTTAAACTGACACTACTGATATTATATATAATATTAGAAAAATGTAACAAAGATGCTGATATTCAATTGTATATTAATAGCAATAAGAATTGTATTTGCCTAGAATAGAAAATGTATAATACCGGAAGAAGAGAGGAAGCACTGGATGGTGTAATATTGTATCTAGATTGAGGAAGTTAATATGTACCACTGAATTACTGATGGACCCAGACAACACGTTGTTTATTAAGTACTTACGATTGTAAAATTAGAAAATTAATAAAATATTTATATATATAAAAACAAATTTCTCTTTAGTTTTAGGATGCTTCTCTCCTTGGTTAGTTTCCATCCATTGCTTCTTGTCCTGCCTTCAGATGCGTTGGAGAATAGGTTGATTCCCTCTTCTTTGTGGCAATCCCTGAGATATTGGAACACTGCTATCATGTCACCCCTAGACCTTCTTTTCATTAAGCTAGAGATATCCAGTTCCAGCAAATATTCTTTATATAATTTAGCCTCCAGTCCAATATTTAAGAGATTGTCCACTAGGACTCCAAGATCCCTCTTACGATTAGTACTATTGAGCCAGCTACCACCTATACTATACCTTTTCCAGTGCAGTCCTTTATAAATTGGTAAAATATTAATGTTAAAAGGCTGTACAATTTTAAATTATTTCTAGGCTTCTTGAATTTTTTTCTAGAATTTTCAGCTGCAGTTTTGATTGGGAAAGTCGTGAAGTCAAGGGGTTAGGCAAATTCATGGAGAATGAAGCAACTAATGGCTCCTATTACGATTCATCATACTATTTCTAATATGAAAAATAAGCTCTCACAACATGCTAGTTTTTCTTTAAACTATTTTAATTTCTAAAAAAACCCATAAAAAGTTAGATGGAGCAGGGAGTCTAAAGTGGTGACAAAGTTGATGCCCCAGTTACAAAGTAAACAGATGTATCCATCAGTTCTGATGAGTTGCATTGCCCAATTGAACTAAGCTGATCATGAAAACATGATCAACAAGGGTGCTGTCTATTCTTTATTTTAGTTCCTGAGAAACTAAAAATTTCCTCTGAATCTGTAGATATTGTGCTATGAATACAATAGGGAAGGCTTACAATGAAATAATCAATAGAGGAAGGGAATGAAAGAAGAAATAAAAAGAGAAGGAAATGCAATGTAGCTATTCCAGTTATTATAAACATAGACTTTTTGTGGTTTTATAACGGAAATTATTTCTGAGTTGAAATGCATAGGATTTTGATTGCTAGTACCAATATGAAATGGGAGCTAAGGTGAGTATGACATATTGCAGCTCAAAAACTATCAGTGCAAGCTTTGTTGCAAATTAACAAGTTTTGTAACTGATTTAAAATGATTGCTTCAGGTTTTCCAACCAACCAACCAGCCAGTTTACTATAACTGAGCCTAGAATAACTCAAATAAATTATGCTAAATTGGGCCAGATAAGCCAAAGATTTTCACAGATTCTGTTCCAATTTCCCATTTTTATATTGGGAGATATCAACTATACCCTGCTATATTTGAACTTTTGAAGTTTGGATTATCTTGAAAAAAGTGATTTTCATTTGGCTCAGTTATACAGAAAGTAACTCTGAAGCTTTGAAGATCATTCATCTTTAGGGAGTTTAATTCCCTAAGGACATTTTTTTTAAAAAATAAATCCTGAAGAAAGGTACATTGTATAAATAATTTGGGACAAATAGCTGTGTTTGTATGAATTAATAGTAAGTGAAAAGGGGAGTAATGTGACATATAAAGTTTTTGTGCTTATTTCATAACTTTTTATGATATACTGTTAGAATTTAAATAGAAAGAACATAGAAAAGAACATTGGAAGTTAAAAGCCTTTGATTTGCGCCCGGCCCCCTTTAGTAACGTCCATCCCTTGAATAAACATACAGTCCTAACACTTAGAAGATAAGGGAAGATGCCAGATTCCCTCATAATAATCCACACCTAGGAAGGTTCTTCCCAGACTTAACACATTCTCAGGGCAACAATCCTAACACATCTAAACATACACCTCACAATCAAAGCCTAGGGCAGGAACATCAATCTGCATATCTAAAGATCAAAGCCCACTTGTCTTAATATATACCTCTAATAGTGCATCCCTAACGTTGTAGGCTACCTTCAACAATTGTTTGTGGATGGCTGAATAAACTACTCTACTTCCAGCAACTGCTTCTTGTGTTTATTTCTAATCCGGCTCAAGAAACGACCCAAGAAAATTCTTCTAACAATTTAATCCTGTGACTAAATAGGTCAGGACATATAGCTAGCCAGTATGAGCCTTTCAACCTGTTCCTTGCTGAGGTAGTATCTCATTGATCTCATTGATGTCCTGAGTTTCTTCTCCTATGTTTTATGATTCATGAATTTTGAAACAGAAACAGATATGTTCTTCTACAGATTTCAATATTTTTGGGTAGTCAGCCCCAAACCTAATGCCTCCAGTTGCAAGATAAGTATAATTTATTATAGAGAATGCATTTCCTTAATGTTCCTTAAGCTATTATGTGATTAGATTAATATTCCCTTCCCTTTCCCTTCAGGAGCTCAAGGTGGCCAATGTCTGCAAGGGACCAAATGAACAAGTAATCATCTACACTTATAAAAATAAATACAGTAAAAAATAATGAAGACAAATGATTCAAACCATTATTCCACATCAGTAGTTTAATGTTAGCATCACAAGAACTCATTTATGAAACAGAATTATTTTCCTGAATAATGGTTTTAGTGGTATGTTTTATGTGTTATATTATTTCTGCAGGCTCTCTGCTTAATCAGCAAAGAGAGGGGGGAATTGCAAATTAATAAGTAAGTTAGTAGCAGGCTGAATGCAGCTTATTGTCAATTTCCTGCAAGTACCATCACCTACCCTCTCTTTGCAATCCAGGTTGCTTCCAGCAAGTGGCTGCTCATGGTTGCTCTTTCATCACACACAACTATATGAGACTTTCCCCAAGAACTGGTAGTTAGAAACATTTGTAGTACCAGAGAATGCATAGACATAATGATTACTTATCCACTTTTCTACTTGGGACAGGAACAACAGATCATTTTATTTCTATGAAATTGTATAATCGCTATGGAGTTCTTGCTTGCAGAAATTTCCCTGGTGATTGTTTGTCTGGTGATGATCCCTGCTTATCTGAGTATGGGTTGTTGATATGCTACAATATTTTTGTTTCCTTTCTAGGTTTTTTATTGCCTCTTTTGAATGGTGTATGAATGTAATTTATATCTATGTGTCTATTGATGGCTGATTTGTCTGAATGCCAAGCTTCCAGGAATTCTCTAGAATTTTTGAGTTTGGCTTCGTCTATGATGTGAATAGTTTCCCAGTTGAAACTGTCCATGTGTTGTGAGATTAAGGTTTCATCCTGTCTTTGGACAGCTAGTTGGTGTTCATATATAGTATGGTGTTATGTATGTTCTGTGTAATTCCTTTTTGAAGCTATCCATCTTGATGGTTGTCACATTGCTGTATGCAACATAGTATAACTATTTGCTTCATGTAGAAATATTTTTATTAGCCCTAGAGTTTATATCACCAAATTTTCATTCAGTAACTTTTTTTTAGTACTGACTTAAAAATGCTCTTTCTGTTTTTTTGTATACTATACTATGTTATATACACTTTTCCCTCTTATGTTTACAATACAGTGCTGGAAGATCTATAATATGTATAAATTTGAACCAGTAACAGTTGAATCAGAATATCTGATCTGAATTTTATAGCTTAATATTTCAACATATCAATGTTTGCATGATTGCATTGTTTTTCCCCACTCTTTCTATGCTATGAAGAGTGACTATAAGTGAATGCATTATTAATTTGTTTCTAAATTAAGTAAGAAAATAAATAAATGAATATAATTGTTTTTACTTTTTTCATTAAAATTACATCATATACATTCTTTTTCTCAATGTAATTCACATCCTGTTTAAATGTATTGCACAATTTCCCTCTCCCTGCCTTTCCCTGTCTTATATATACCATTATCATTGTACAATCTCTTGGTGTAACATCAGAGTAATTATTGTGCTAGTAGAGGAGCCTTTTTGGATTAATTTCCTGAGATTAGATGCTTGTTAATATGTACTGACAAAATGATCTGCTAATCTTGTTCTTCTTACTTTGAAGAAAATTTATGTATGCATCACTCAAAAGCTGCCAGTGACAAAATATAGATATCCTGAAAAGCTATTAATAGGGATATGATTGTACTGTTATTAGAGGATAGAAGGGAAAAAAAAACAGGTTGCTAGACAAGCCTGACTCAGAGTGAATCTTAATTTAAATTATTAGGAAATTGACATTAAAAGACTTTCATTTGCTCAATCAACATTTTTTTTCACATATGCCAAACCACTTTTAGACCTGACAGATGTGACCAGGCAAATTGCAGCTATGTCTGCTGCTATTTGCCAATGCCTAACACAATGTATTTTTGTGTATTTAAAACAATGAAGTACTGAGATGGAAGCCAAAAGGGGGTCATTTTTTCCTCACTAATGGAGTGCAAGGCTATTCTGAGGTGATCACTCTGTCTATTACAAGTTGAGTGAGTCATTTGACAAGATAACAAATTGATTTTTTTTCATCCTATGATGATAATGGTGAAAAAGGCAGCATTTTCTTTGGACTTTATATAAAGTCATAAGCAGAGGTTGAGAACTGTTATATATTTGAGTACTAGTTATCATAACCCTAGTAGCACCAGGTAGTGTATATAAACATATATATACACTATATATATATGGGTTAGATACGTCGATGACACTTTTGCGGTCATTAAGCGGTGTGACACTACTAGATTTTTACATAAACTAAATTCGTTCCATCCAGACATTCAATTTACAGCAGAAGAAGAGAGCAACAACTCCTTACCCTTCCTGGATGTGTTAGTCCATCGCCTCCCAGATGGAAATTTATCAACCTCCATATATCGTAAAACCACCCACACAGATAGAATCCTTCACTACTTAAGCAATCATCCCACATCACACAAAGTCAGCTGTATAAGAACATTATTCAAAAGAATCAAGACCCACTGCAGCACAGAAACAGCAAAATCTAAAGAGAAAGCCCACCTACTCCGCATATGTAAACAGAATGATTACCCACTAAGTTTCATTAGACGTTGCTGCAAGGATAGGACACCACACTCAATCCACAATTCTCCAGCTACTACGACTTGGGCAACAATCCCGTATATCAATGGAGTCTCAGAAGCCATTGCCAGGATTCTTGCCCCATATAACATCAACATCAACATCGCACACAAACCCAACCAAACATTACGCTCCAAGCTGATGCGGCCCAAAGAACCATTACCAACCAGTGATTTATCCTCCATCATATACAAAATTGAATGCAATACATGCCAATGTAACTACATTGGAGAAACATCAAAAAGACTTAAAACAAGAATACACGAGCATATTTTAGCAATAAAAAGGCAGGAACAATGCTCCCAAGTCTGGACCCATATATCCGGACATGGCCACACTTTCAACTTTAAAGAGGCAAAAGTCATCGCTCAAGATTCCACCAAAGGCGGCTGTCTTTTAAAAGAAGCTTGGTTTTCAGACTGCCATTCCATCAACAGACACATTGACCTACTACCCCCTTACCAAACCCTAAAAAGTCACTTACAGCAACACAAAACACCTAAACACTTCAACTCAACCAACAACAACACAATAACACCACCTCAACCACATGCCAAACCCCTAACCAACATAACAGGCATCCTTTCTTCAACACAACCCTTTTCATCTAATCCAAATAAAGAACACAACTCTAACACAACCATGACAACTTGCACAACCAACACAACACATTCTGACACTTTCACACACAGAAGCAACAACACTACTGACCACAGCATCCATGACACAAACATCCAAAACATAAATCCAATCTCACAAGACACTCACACACAACAAAACATACACACACAAGACCTGAATAGAAGCAGAATATTAAGACCTAGACCAGAATTGACACCTGCAATAAAACAAGCTGTTACAACCCAATTCCAAAATTCTGCAAAACCACCCACAACAGACAAACACAACAAACAACCACACACAAACATTCCAATTGAGTATACACAACAAGACATACACACGCAGCAACCTTACTCTGGAAAAACTGTAAAATCCAAAAGAGTGAGTCCTATAACAGTGACGATTTCACAATGTTCCCCAAAAAAGGGGGGGGGGAATAAAGAATAAGCAAACCACTTACATGCCCTACGAGGGCATCTACTTTCTCTCCCTGCAGATCCGGTCCCACAGCACCTGCACGTGAGAGGGCAAGACGAACATCAAAACTGCTCTCTATGGAAGGAATCCAGCCGGCACAAGACCTCACGCAACGCCCCGAAAAACCTCGCGCCGAACAGCTGATGGGAGCGATCCGACTTACGCGCCAAACAGCTGACAGATCCAGTCCCACAATACCTGCACGTGAGAGGGCAAGACGAACATCCAAGCTGCTCTCCACTGAAAGAATCCAGCTGGCACAAGACTTCGCGCGGCCCCCTGTTAACCTCGCGCCGAACAGCTGACAGGCACGATCCGGCTTGCGCGCCTAACAGCTGATAAGCGCGACTTTTAAATCTTGTCGGGAGACTTACTGCTGTATACCTGCTATTGTCAATGTGATTTTTCTAAACGAGCTTCCTAAGCATGCTATGTGCACATGCCACAATGTAACCGTTTTTCCAACTGTTATGTGAATTTATACACATGCTCCCTTGCCATTTAGCCCTTTGCTCTGATGATGTTAACAGGTTGTTAACGAAAGCTCAGCAATAAAGAAGCCTTTTTCTAATATCCCGGAGTTCATTATTTTATTTAATTGACTTTAAATGTCCATACCTGGGATTCCAATATTTAAAATTATTAAAGACACATATACATATATATATGTTGAGAAAAATAGTCGAACACTGGGATAAATATAAAAACAACTGTTTAATAAACTAACAACTGTTTGATAAACTTAGCTTTCTTTCGCTAACTGCCAACGTCATCAGAGTGGAGTGACGGAGGTTCGAAAGACTGCTTATAAGACTGCTTATAAGACTGGGCTGGGCGCTGACGATGGAGCGGATCTGGGAGCGATCCAGCAGCCACTCTAGTTGATCGAGTATGGACGAGGCAGGGGGAAAGGACATTGCAATGGGCGCGCATGCCCAGGCGCGAAGAGAAACCGGAGGAAATAGGACTGATAGGGATAAACAGCAGAAGACAGGAACAACAGGTGGACACACTGGGGGGGGGGAAGAAGGGAGCAACAAGGGAAGGGCACCTATAATTCCAGATCCAGATGTGCAGCCCACAATGACCATGGGGGGGCTATTGGAAGATAGACCAACGGCAATAACATCAGATAGCCAGGGGCAAGAAGGACAGGCGGGACAGATGGATATGCCAGGAAGGGGGGCACGGCAAGGAAAGGCAGGTTGACAGGAGTGGGAAGGACAGAGAAAGGAACAACAGGAGGAAAGAAAGTTGTAAAGCTGGAATGCAAACGAGGGGAGGTGGGACAACTGAGGCAATTACATCCGGTTAGGACGGCCGGCCCTATCACACGATCAATGGGCAGAATACTGAGTCAGCAAGGTTTATAAGAAAACTCCCCACCCCTAACACTCACTCTGATGACGCTGGCAGTGGACCAGCGAAAGCTAAGGTTGTTTTTTAGAATTGTGTGTATACACACACACACACACACACACACACACACACACAATACACACACACACACGTGCACAGGATAGGATAGGATGGATAGATAGATAGATAGATAAATAGATAGATAGATAGATAGATAGATAGATAGATAGATAGATAGATAGATAGATAGATAGATAGATAGATAGATAGATAGATAGATAGATAGATAGAATATACTACCTATATACTACTAAAACTCTTATGTCTGTAACCTTTAACTGGGTGAAACAGTTCATCACAGAGCAACAATTTTTGAACCAATGTGCCTCAAATGGGCTAACTTACAGAATGCATCCCAAAATCTGGGATCCATAACTCTCATAAGATTGAAATTTAATAAAGTTGTGATCTTTCCAGAGTTGCTAGGCCTTTATAGGTGGAGCAGTCTCACCATCGACTGCCATGGTTGGTCAGCCCCAGTCAAGTTTTTTTTTTGCCCTTGGTCATTCTGATTCTCTGTTTAGGTATGGAAATTTATTATGAATGAAGTGCTACTCACACTGTGGTCTCTCCCTTCCCCCTGTCTGGCTGTGCCTCATCCTTCTGAGTTGGTTCCTTTGATGCCATTGGTTGTTCAGCCTTAGAAAGCTCAGGTCCTCGTTCTGGAGTTCTTGCTTCATCTAGCTTTAGGACAGAATCTAAATAAGCAAAAAACAAAAACAAAAACAAAAAGAAGGATATTTTGAGGGGTAATGACAGATTATTGTTGTAGAGTTTTCCTGAGGGTGACAGAGAAGGTTCATCAAATTAAAAAAAAAAAACTTCAGGCAGCTGGTCAAAGAACTGTTCCAGGTCAAGTCCTTGGAACAAAGTCCTCTGCTGAAAAATGGTAGAAGCTGAGAACATAACGATAGAGGAAGGTAGTACGGAATGCTGATAAATCAATTCACAATAACTCTCTTTTTTCTGCATGATGCCCAGAGAGAAGTATCTGTAGTCCTTGTATCATGAGGCATATGGAGGGAAGAATTGGTTTTTGTTTTCCATAAGCTTTATACTCCAATATTGGCAAGCCCCATGGAGCTGGGAAACCCAAGAAATGAGAACCATACATATTTCAGAAAGGATCTTGAAAGCTAATCAGCGATTAAAAACATAATCTTGAAAGTGAGAAGAGAAATTCCCAGGCAGAGTTATACCAAGTCAGTTATAGACTTTGTTGCCTCTTCTTCCCACAACAACTGAATTCCTTCTCCCCCATTTGCTTCCTACAAATGCCTGTCATTCACAGTTAATGTAGAATAAATATTTCAAAAGAGGAACCAAAGGTGGAGCTGCATTTTTTTTTTAAAAAAAATAGAGATTATAAATCTCTCTCTGTGTGTCAGGCCCAAAACCAAGAATAACACATGGTGATTCTTCCAAGCTGAGTTCTTTATTGTTTTCACACCTATAGACAATATGTTGCCAAACTGACGACTCTACTACGGTATCTGCATTTACAAAATACTCTGTAAACTCTTAGGGAGGGGCTGTCTTTACCATCCTTCTTTCACATATAATAATATCTGAGCTGAGTTGCCTCTTATTTCTCTGGCATGCTGCTGGAAATCTATCTCTATCTACATTACATCCCATTCTCTCACATATGTAAGCAGAATATGGATGGACATATTTAGTTTGCTCCAGGAGAAAGGGATAAAATAATTGATGGAAACTGAAGCATAGTAGATTTTATGTCAACTTCAATCAATGTTTCTAAGAGTGAGATTTTTTTGACAATGAGACAAACTATCTTGGGAGGTAATGGATTCCCCTCACTTATTAAAGATTTATTAAACATTAACTCCATAATCATATGTCAGAAGTGATGCAGTTGTAGCCTGCATTATATGCTCTGCTTTATATAATCTGCATTATATACTATACTCTGCAGAGGGCTGGATTAGATGAAATCCAGGTTCCAACTCTGTAGGCACATCTGCACAACTTCTTTGCCTAGATATGAGGATGGTCTGATAATTATTTCCAGAGGAAATATGTGCATGCTACCACATGTATCTCATCACCCACCCACAGCTGAGAATTAAAAGTAGGTTTTGGTGCTTAGTTTTGGAAGTGCTGTTTTGCCTCTTAATTTACCTTCAAAGTTTGTGTGGGAAGTGTAGGGTTTATTGATGTGCAGCCTGAAATAACAACTTCTTTATCCTCAATCTGATGGTTCAGATTGATTCCTCTGGTCTTTATAGGACACTCCACATTTCAATCATTCTTTGAGTTGTTCTCCTACCTCTCAATCTTCCTCTGAAAGAGATCAGGAATCCTGATTTTCACACTTTATTTTCTTTTGTAAATGGGTTGGTAAAATTTGTCACAGAATGTAAAGCCCTAAATTGACTAGTCTTAATACTTATAATTGAAACTGAATTCAAAATGACAAATTCTTTTCCTGGTGACCATTGTTCCCAGGAGTGTCAGCACACCATTTCCTTTTCTTATATTATATTCTTAAAGTAAGTTTACCCCTTCCATATTTATCCCCATGGTTTGATTCTTTCTCAAAATCCAACTCATCAGCATCACTTATTTAATAGCTGCACAATCTGAATAATCACTAGATGGTAGCTAAGAGTCATATAAATTGTAATTCTTTGCTGCCACCTAGTGGTTAATCAGTTGATCCAGCCCCTATCTATATCTGAAAATATGTTTTATCTGAAGGTATTGCCAATCTGGACTTTGGGACCAATGTTATATGTCAGGGATGTCAAAAACTTGATTTCATTGAGGGCCGCATCAGGGTTGTGATTGACCTTGGGAGCCAATCTCTCTCTGTGTGTCAGGCCCAAAACCAAGAATAACACATGGTGATTCTTCCAAGCTGAGTTCTTTATTGTTTTCACACCTATAGACAATATGTTGCCAAACTGACGAGCACTATACCCTTGTCCATCAGAGAAGCCTTGCTGTGCCTCTCAGGCCATGCAGAGGACCCCCAGTGATGCAGGCTGCCCAGAGCCCTGGGCAGTGGAGGGCAAGTGCTCAGTCCAGCCTTTCCCAAGGGGGCACCTGGCTTAATTATGAGCCTGTTTCTGAAGTCATGTTGAGAGGGGGAGAATCGGGAAAATTACTTTACATCAGACATGTCAAACTGCCGGCCCATGGGCCGGATGCGTCACACCGAAACCACGCCCACCCTATTGCCAGCAATGGAGAAAAAGTCACGATACGTCACGCGACGTCACATGATGTCGCGAGTTTGACATGCCTGCTTTACATAATTAAAGTCCGTCTTTATGTTTCCCCACCATTCCATCAAATACAAAAGCTTCAGCTGTTCTGATGTGCTAGAGCAGCAAAAGGGAAATTCTAAGCAGACCAACTTTTGCATTTCACTCATTGGGATTATTTAGATAAATTGAAATCAAGTTTTGTCAGCATTCCAATTTTAACTATAATATTTCTTAAAGCTTCTCAGACTAGCAAAAACAAAGGAAGATTGCCATAAAAAAACCTATTCTTGGTTCTGCTTTGCTTGCCCAAGCCTAACGTGGGCCTCCTAAGGCAACAAAGGAATAATTTTTGATAACGTTTCTACTTTGCCTGTGCAAATTTGATTAGCTTTAAGAAAAAATTTCAATCTTTCCCATCCCAGTTGTTTATGAGTTCTTGGGGGATTGAGAACATCTGCCTTAATGCATGTAGCAGATCATGCAGAAGAAAGCAATGTCTTACACGACTCAGATCCAAGTTGTGAAGGCCTTTAAAAGTAATTACAGGATTTCACATTTGGTCTGAAAGCAAATCAATAGCAAGCCACCATATTTTTGAGAAGTAATATTAGAGTCTTTAATTACAGTGATTACATTTTCTTTCCACTTCTAAATCAAATACCTATTTTGTATATGTGAACATTGGTAATTGAATATTAATGCACATGTTTATTTTATAAAATGGCAAAAAAATAAAATCAAAATTGCTCAGGCATTCCTTTGGTGTAGAAAATTATGTCCTTATATCCAATCACCTATATTTAGCCCAAAGTGATAAAACTAGAAGACTATACAGTACTTCAAGTATTTCATATGATAAATTGAAGAAAATATAAATTGCATGAGAAAAAACATCTTAGAATATATCTCAGTATAGGATCCTGTATCAATATTTCATTTTATATTAATATACTTGCTAAAACTGAATAGAAATGTCTTTTTTGACTCGATCACTATTTTGCTGCAAAAAGATAAAACATGTTAGAATTCATAATATAAGTGACTCTCAGATGCTTCATTTCCTTAATTTCAAATTTTTACTTGTAAATTCTTGCTTATTTTTAACAAGATTTTATATATAGTGAAACCATCAGTATAAATGGCCTGAATGGTTAGATAACATTTTCTTTCAAAATATTCTCAACATCTTTCGATATCATATTGTTGAAAAATGCTGTGGGAATTTCCAGTTTACAGGTGGTCCTTGCTTAAGGACCACAGTTGGGACTGGAGTCTCAGGGTTGAATGAAGCAGTTGTTAAGCAAGATGCCCATGTGACTTCCTCACTCAGTGACTGTAATCCCAGCACTACGGGTTGCTGTCATTAAGTGATCTCCGGGGTCTTTAAGTGGATGGAGTGAAAGAGCTGCCTGTTAAATGATTTCAGCTTCTCGTGGACAGAATCTTCAGGATTCAAGCTCTATTCCTACAGCCTGCAGAAGGATTTCAGCACCTCTCCATCCCTTCTGCTTGCAACTTTCTCTGCCATTTACCTATTGACTTTCTGGGGAAGCTGGCA
Organism: Azemiops feae; assembly: GCA_023970755.1. Lineage (NCBI taxonomy): Eukaryota > Metazoa > Chordata > Lepidosauria > Squamata > Viperidae > Azemiops > Azemiops feae. The sequence continues at coordinate 716,830 of JALGBA010004083.1, forward strand.
GAAAAGATTGCAAATGGCAATCACATGATCTCAGGGCCCTAGATAACCAGTCATAAATATGAACCATTTGCCAAGCATGCATAATGAAATAATGTGTCGGCACAATGTTTTATGGCTGCTGGAAGTGTTTTATGGGCCATGAAGTACCCTTTCTAAACACAACACACTTTGATATTTATTTATTACATGTCAGAAAATGTGGCTTTTGCAAAATTAAACAATGAGATATCACAGGCAAGAGCCACATTCTATCAAATATTATGGTTTACTTCAATAGTAAACCTGTTCAGTAGCTATTCCTTTATTTGGGTTGAATGAAATGAATATGAACAGGCTTTGATATACTTTTATTATAAATGTATTGTTTACAAGTCAGATCACTGTTTGATCTGTTGTTACTAAATCAGTGCACACAGATATAGAATATGGCTTATTATTTATCTGGGTCGAAATTCATCTTGGTATCTTAAAAAATCATATTGGTTTTAGGAGTAAGAACATAGTCTGGATCCTTCTTCCTCATCTGAGTCATTGTGCTCTATCTGACAGGTAACCAACCAGCATTGTCCAAGCAGGTAGGGGATTGGCTACTGCCTATCAGTCCTACAATCTTTGTAGCAGCCTTTCTCTGAATAGTTCATCACATGAAAGAAAATATTTAGAACATAGCAGTATCAAAGAAGTGAAAGAAATTTTGTCTGTGACTTATTCTATCATTTTGTCACATGTGTACTACATATATTGACTAGGTTGGCTGGGCTCTGACAAAATGAAATTCTCTTCTCAAGTCTCCTGTCTTAATAATAATAAAAAAATCTGGAACCCTGCTTTCTTGGTCTGAAGACAAATGAAATGCAAATAAAATATGGCTTTCCACAAATTTCTTCCAATTAACTAAAAGAGATCTATCTTTCATGTTTTTGCCAGTTTTATGTGTGCTTTTACATCATTTCCATCTAAAGAACTGGCCTGAAATGACTCTGTCGACTTCTATTCCCCATGTTAGAATACTTAAAATTATTTTTATTGTAAATACCTTCTAAGAGAGTACTTATCAGTCATAACTATAATTACTTGTTTGGTTAGTTGACCCCAAAACAGATTTTCTTGGTTGTTGATGTGACTATCTTTCAAAATGCTAACACTTTCATATTCACTTGACCTATTGGATATTTTGAACTGGCTGTAAGCAGACAATGGTGTAGCTTAATTGGACACCAGAGGCTACTCTCACTTCTTTGAAAAGACAGCGGCCAAGCCACCAAAATTTGCAATTTGTAATTGCTGTGTGCATTATCTGACATTAAGCAGAAAATATCTGTTACTTATTGCTTTAATTTTCACATCTACATAATTAGCAGCAATTTCTTCTTGAAAAAAGTCAGGTCAGTATGGAGATGGTCTGGTAGATCTAATTTTCAGTTGTCAGTTATCAGGTTGGATTTTCTAATTAATCTCTCATTGTTTTTTTTTTTTAATCAAATGAGTCATGTTCTCAAGGGCTATCTTTGTAAAACAGTCCAAGAAAGAGCTCTATACTAATGTATTTTTATTGTGCTTAGAAATTCTGTGAAAGTCTTAAAGAGGCCACAACTGTTACTCCATTGACTTTTTAACTGATTCCCCCAGTTTCACATCAAGTTGGCTAAAGGATGATAATGTTGGTTAATTACTCTAATTCTTTGTCTCTAGCCAAGTTTGTTATATCTTTATTTATAATATTACAGCAGTATAAAAAGGTGTTCAGATCCATGACATCTCTGAGGATAGTAGTGACATCATGTGAATCATGACTTTATCACACAAAAGATACACATTCCTGCTTTGATTGTATGGTCATTCACATGAAATTATTCTGGCTTCTAAATAATAATTTCATTCAGACCCATTCAATCTTTACAGTTTCTAGCAACAAAAAAGAAGCCTAAAGGTGAAACTCTCTCAAAATAGCCACAACTCCCCCCTTCTGTCAATATTGAGATTTTCAACTATATTTGAAATAGTTTTGACTCAGCTGGTGCATCCTTCAAAGCTACAAAAATGAAACCCATGATGGTCTTACTGGGACAACAAATATCTCCTTATACTTCTCTACAGTTTTGATTTGTTTATCTTAAGGGCTTTCCTTTAAGGAGAAGAAAGAAATTGGGTTATTGATCAAACCTATAATGCTCTTACTTTCATGTCCCTTTATCTTTTAATGAATATAAAGGCTGGCCTGCTTTGTGGAGATTGTCAATTCATTTTATTGAAGACGGCGTGAAATCTGGACAAGCAATATTCCTGGTACTTGTTGTTTCTGGCCTGAATTCTATAATACCTGTAAAATCATAATTTTAAGAAACTGTTTTTAATAGTTCGGGGTCAGAATGCAATGGCATATTTTTGCAGTTCCACCTTTATTTTATCAATGATTGTGTCAATGTCATGCTTGCTCACTGGAACGTAGTAGCACACATCATGATAAATATTCATTCCTTCAGTTTGTTGTTATATAGGTACATTCAATCAAACATTGTTCTATTAAATGACTATGTCATTGTAATATCTTCTATATAAGACCATTTGTGATGTGGTTTTCAGAAAATAGGCTTAGTATATGTGAAATTTTTGTATCAGAGTTGTGCTCATTTTAATTGCCTTAAGAACAATTTTTCTAACCACAAGGGCATTTCAGGGACAATGTAGCTATATAGCATAAGCATGTTCATGCTTTTCAGCTGCTCAAGAATATTAGTATAATAACCTTCTTTTCCTTCTAAGTCATTTTATATTGTATTTCAGCAATTATAGTGTTCTAGTTGCATGGATACTGCCTCCCTATTTTATGAGTCCCTAAAAGGTTCAGGGCCCTTCTAATTAAATAGGATTGATATGCAGTGGAAAAACTGTTGCACAAGCATTGTTGTGTAGGCTAATATAGAATACACCTTCCAATCTGCTTCATCTTTCTATACAGATTCATGAAGATCAGAAATAGACTGCATTTCTTTAGTCAACCATATTATTTCATTAGATGATACTTTCTGTTTTCCATATTTTTTTTAGCTAGAGCCTTACATATTTTGTGCTCCATGGTATTAACTTTCTGCTGTTATATAGGGTAGAACATCCAAAATTTTCCTCTCCCTAAAAGCCTTTTTACTTGTTTGATTACTTTTTATTTGTTATTTTTTCAAAATACCCTTAATGGTGAAACATCAAAAAGAAAATAAAGGAAAGAAAACCTACAGGACGAAGAGGAAAAAACAGAGATTATAAAGTAAAAAAGAAAACAAAACAGAAAATTTTTAGTGATTCAAATGAATCAAACCTGACCAAAACAAATAAATAAAAAAATAAATGAATAAATATAATCTGACAAAAAATAACAAACAAAAGCCAGCTTGCCTAAATTCTGATTAACAGGACAAAATCTAGATAATATATAGATATTAAATTAAAATAATTTAATCCTTAATCTTATCCTTAATCTAAATCATTTAGCAACACATTATATCACCTTCTCTATTTTAGGACAAAAGACTATTCAAAAATAGATAACAAACGTGTATCCTAGATCCTTTAAAAAAATCAAGAGAATAAATTTCTTTCTAGTTATATAAAATTATCTTCTTTTCCATGTCCTAATTTTTAGAAAGCCAAGAATCTGTGAGATAATAATTTCTATATTTTAGGAAAGTAGCTTAATATTACATTAAAAATATAATACTATACTCTAATATTTCAGAAATAAGTACTTAATTGTAGTAATTGGAATCCAAGTCAACAATACATTTATTTTTTAGAACCTTCATATTTCTTGAAACACCAACATAAAAAGTCCATCACTTTTAAACATTTTTAAGGTCCAAGAAACATGAAATATTTTCTGATAAATTAATTTTATTTTTTAAATCACAAGAAATGTATTTCATATCCGTAAACTCCAAAATTGGATATTCCAACTTTTCATTCCACAATTCAGATTTATGACTAGCTTTCATTTTGCTTTGTATTATTCCTTAAAATCTAGTTGTTGATTCTGTTCAAGTGTGGCATTTTGTCAGGAAGTCAAAACTGTAGGGATTTCAGACTGCTGGACTATCTGAACCATATTGTTTAATTAATACATGCTTCAATTATATATATTGCAAAGCAAATATTGTAGATAGGCTATAGACAACACACAATCTCTTAAAAAACTTTAAAACGGCCATTAGAAATCAATTGATTTAAATAGTTTATTTCCGGTTTAACCCAAATATTCCCATCAAAACATCTTTGCTAGTTTCAAATGTGGATTATTCCACAGTGTCTCATGTGATTTGAGATAAAAATGTAACCAGGTATTCACTAATAACCAAATGTGCCTGCAAACTTTCAAGGCTGGAAACAAAGATTTATGTCAATATTCCTGGATGCTAAAACTTTACAAGATTTGAAAGGTATTGCACACTTACTGTCCAAATAAACACAAAGAAGAAAATGATTAAGAAAAATCACATTCTGTCTCCCCTCCACAAAAAAGGCCTTAAAATAAAATTATAATAATGTAAATAAGAATATTTCAGGTTTCATTTCATTTAATATTTAATTCAATATTTCCATTTTGAAATATTCCAGCTCCAAATTATTCTTGGCAGCTTACAATTAAAGAGAAGTAAAAAGAAAATACCAAAAATCAAAAAAAGAGAATACAACCAATCAGAAGACAAGCCCCATAACACAAAAATCCCCCAAAATACCAAAAACCAAAAGACTGCCATCATCATAAGAGGCTTGCTTGAATTGATCTGCAATAAACAACTCTGAAGTAAATGTTTGTAACATAGGAAAATATACCTTTGCTTTTAAAAACCTTCATCCTTTACTGAATAGGGAATGTTAATTATTTCAATAATGCAATCTCCATAGTTTTAAACTGCTAGTGTTTTCAAATAATTAAATTCTGCATAAATAGCTCCAATGGTTCTGTAAAATTATACTTATAACTACTTAATGAATGGAAGTCTTGGGAATTAATAGCTATTACCTTAATGACAATGTGACGGCCTACAAAGGCCGTCACCTGGGAGACTAGTGGGATTCCTTATGCAGTTGCTTGGCCACTGTGAAAACAGATTGGTGGAAAAGATGGGCCAGGGGTCTGATCCAGCAGCTCATTACTTATGTGTTTTATGTTCTTAATGCAGCAGCAGTTCAACATAGGTAGAGTAGATGGAACACCTTTTTATAGCTTGGCTGATAAAAAAAACCCTACTAAGTAGAATCTATTCGGCACTTAGGTACAAAACTATCGAGAAATCTCAGGATTTTAGTTCTAGACTAGGAAGTTGACAAAAGATCAAGAAAGAAAGCAGTGTCAACCACTTCTGTGCTATTGCCAACAAATCTACATGTCCATGCATAATTAACATGCTACACCTTTTTTTTTTTCCAGCTCTCAGTTTATATTACTCACTTTGTTGCTTGGGGACTGATTGTGCCATGTTTTCTTCTTCTTTTTTCAAGTTCCCATTTTCAACATCATTTTTCTTATTTTTTTCCTGCCCAAAAAATAACAAAAGTACTCAAGGTATATGCACAGATAATAAATTTTGAATAAAATCATCACTCCAGCACAGTGAACAAGTTTTTTTAAAAAATAACCTGTAATCTATAATCTTCGTATCTATATAGCTGAATATATAGAATTTACATTGCTTATTGAACTGATTTATGCTCTCCATAAAAGTTATGAAAATGTTCACTATTGTAATCAGAAGACATTGGATTTCATAAGATTGGACCAATTCTTATACTTACTCATGAAACAAATTATTGTTGGTGTAAAATGTGTTTATTTATTTAAACGATTGTTATGGCCTCTCCATCTTAAAACACAACTCTGGGCAGCTCACAACAATAAAGTTTCCATTACCTTTCTTTTTGCCTCTTATACCTAGTTTCATTCTACTGCTATTTGCGTCATTGGACTTATGTAAGTTTTTATTGTTCTCTTGGTCCAAGACTATGAATCAATTAATTAAACAAATAAAAACGAGGGGGGAAATGTAGAAACACAGGGACAAAAGAAATCCAACATCTTTCTTTATTTCATTGAAATAAAGCTGGTAAAGGGCTTGGAAAAGATAACTGACTCCAATGAGGAAGACATTGCCCCATTTTATTGATATATGAGAAGCATATTGCTAACAGAGACTGACTTTTATGCTATGTATTACAAGATAAGTCAGAGTTGGGAGCTTTTTTTCTTTTTTCAATGACTGATAAGCCCAACAGCTTTCCCCACTACCGGATCAACATTTGTGATGGATTTCCTGTCATTGCTTTTTAAATGCCAAGTTGCTATGGAATTGGGTAGAGGAGTAAAATAGAAAGACTGGAGGTGACAGAAATATTTAGTTTTTCAGTAATATTTATCTATAGGAGTTTGCTAGAATTAATCAGTTGTCTCAGATGGTAGATGTCCTTTGGGTGAGGGCATCTGCCTGGCAATTCCCCTCTGCCTTTAGTGATCTGTTGCCTTTAGCTGTAAAGAAAGTCTTCTTCCATTGCCCCGACTGAGGTAAGATTAAATGGCCACTCCATCTGTTTTGTCCATCTGGAAAGTAGAATGTGACATTTGTCCTTTGCCTCAAGCAACAAAATGCTTAAGGCTGGTCCTGTTTATCCAGTCTGAATCTTCACATGCCCCAAGGTTTCTAGCGAAAGCTTTTTCTTCTCCCCTAAGGCTAACTGCACTTGGAAGAGGCAGTTGGGAACAAAAAAGAACATGAGGAAAGGTTCAAAGTAAAGGGTGGCATCTATCTTGATGCTGAGGGGAGAAGCATGTTTGCTAGGTTTCATGAGACAGAACACCTCTATAAAGTAAGACAAATATCCATATCTCTGTCTATTCCTTAAATGTATACTATTAAAACTCTCATTTCTGTTGGATATTTGTAACTTTTAAAAATGAAAGCTGCATCATAGGTCAAAGCTTTGTCAAGGAAGGTACTTCAAATGGGCTAATTTACAGACTGTTGGGTCTCTCAACTCCCAAGGGAATAAAATTTGATATATATTTTTTGGCCACTTTAGTGCTGTTGTGTGGCTGCTGTCATCCCATGATGCTCATTTTCAGTGCTCCATGACAGGTTCTCACAAGGCAAAGGGAAAGCCAAAAGAAACAGATAGGATTACTCTTATGCACGTTCTCACCTGTCCATTAGCAGACTTTGCTTGTGGGAAGCTTGCAGGGAGAAAGTCAGTGGAGAAATGGTCTAGTCCCTCTGTGCTTGTTCTGCACCAGCCACTACACACTTCCTTGCTCCCTCCCCCACCTGGCGGCAGCCACTTACCTGTCTGCTGGAAAGGTTGGAAGGAGGGAGGGATGGAAGGAGGGAGGGAGGGAGGGTAATTTCTGATGCTGACTGCCAGCTTCCCTCCAGGAAACTCAGTGCAGAAGCCATAGGACGATTGAAGTCACTCCTGCTCTCACTGATTCCCTCCCCCCCTGCTCACAGTCATTCTGTTTTTCTATTTAGGTAAGGATGTATCTCTGAAAAATTTACCCAATGGGTCATGGGTTATCTAGTTATATCTAGTTTGGCCATTTAATCTTATCTGAATATTGTATGGATTATTTAAGAAAAAAATTGATTATCACTGAGAATTAGCGATGTAGTAAATGCTAGGCTAAGCATTTGTATTGGTGCAAGGGTGAAATTAGGATTAAAGTTAATCTTCTTTGTGTCTGATGGTAATATTTGCTGTCAGAGTTAACACTGGATAAGTTGGTTAGTTTTGTGGTAGTCCTAGGTTTATATTATGGGTTTGTTTTATGGTTTGGAATGAGTATTGGAGGAAAAGAGTTGGGTAAATCTTTATATTGGTATTACCATACTTATGATTAGGGATATGCTTGAGATTTATAATTATATTGGGGGGCTGGAATTAGGAAACTGGCTTATTAGGTTTATGCTATTTGGATTGCATGTTGGGTTAGCATATATATATATTAAAACTAAAGTATCTGGGGAAAGTTAGAACTCATTTTTCTATGTTAAAATTTATTGTGGTAGTCTTAGGTTTATATTATTGTTTAGCGTGACTTGACTGATTGATTATGTATCATCAAGTCAATGTCAGTTCTTAATGAACACATAAATATATATTCTCAAGGATTAGTGATAAAAGGTAAATATTTTTATTAAAGTTGATATTATTAATGGGTAAGAGATTTATGATAATGTTTAATGTAATGGATTGTAATGTAATGTAATTAATGAGTGAGTTTTGATGGTTTAAATCTAATTGTATGGTTAAAAGTAATATATAGTCAAAAATTAATGGTAACCTTTATGTTAAATTTAAGCATAATAATCTTAGGTTTGTGTTATAGTTGGAAATAAGCACTAGAGTAAGGAGTAGGGTAAAGTTAGGGTTGGGCTAGGATTTATTAAGGCCTTTTGTTGTTGTTGTTAGTTGCGAAGTCGTGTCTGACCCATCGCGACCCCATGGAGTTTGGCAATCATTTTTATCTCACATTTGGGAGTAAATTAGGCCATCAAATGCTTTCCATACTTTTACATATTAACAATAAACACATTTATTGGGAAGTATGCTCTCTTCCTTCCAATAAAGTTATCCTTTTCATAAGCCTGTTTGGGATTACAGCCTTAATTAAATGACTTTAACCAACAGAAGCAGAGTTTCCTTTGCTCACAAGGAAGCAATTAAGAGGAACAGCTCAGAGCTAACTACATTTTTTTTTCTTTAGCTACATCCTAGTGGTACAGTTAATCAAGTTGCTTTATGGCTCTTTGGTTTGTATAGTTGGTCTACCAGATTTACAGCAATCCAAATTGTCTTGATTGTTATAACAAAGGACACAAATGCTACTCTTTAGCTTCTTATTAAATTTATAAGTAGTTGAATAATCCTTTAAATTAATCTAAGATTCCTTTAAAGCAACAATAAGGAAAGCTGTTAAAAGAAGTGTTTAAACTTTGCATTATAAATCTATGAAACAGGACTGTCAGCGTCAGATCTTGACAGCCCTTCAGATGTTTAAGACAAATTCAAATGCCATTGTACTAATTGCTTTTTCCTCAGTAAGTAAAGCTTTTACGAGTGCTAAAAAGGAAACTAGCTTCTTCTATTGAATTCAAGACAAAATATTTACTGAATTAGACATTAGGAGCAAGGTTAAAAAGTTGATAAATTACTGGCCTTCCATTTGAAACAGTTACTACAAAATAATATTATTTCTAATATTAGTACTAAAATTATTTATAATATTAAAATGTTCAGGGCAAAGCACATGCCTTATTTAATAGATCAACGTCTCTTTTTTAAAATTATACTTAATTGCATAATACTAAGTCAGATATACCTAACAAAAAAATCCCCTCAATGAATCTGTCTACTTGGCTGTATCTTTATCTCACCAAGAAATAATTGATTCCAACATATCTACAAACACAGGAAGAGCTAGAGCTTCTCTCTAATGTTCTGCTAGAGAGAGAGGTTCCTTCAGGATGGGCTCCAGTACGAGTCCGTAAGCTGGGAGACTAAACCTCTGGTCCCAGTGACCCAGATTGGATCCTGCAACAGGAAGAGCTCCTGACTGTTATCAATTGAATGCTATAATAGAGCATTTCTTTGCTCCAGTACCTTTTGAGGCTTACAATTGTGATTTTTAATAATCTATTCTCCTTTTTTCAGGTTTACATAAGTGATTTAAATATGCTATTGATTATGGAAGCTCTTATCTGATTTCCTTGTTAAATGCTAATGCCAAGATATTGAGAACCAATCTAGCATGCAGATTACAGATCATACTACCAATCATTATCCATTTCCTACAGTCTGGAGTTCTAAAAGGTCAACAAGTGTTTGATAATATTAAAATATTAATTGATATTCCAAATACACATTAAGAAAAGTTTAAGTTAGCAGTGTGATTTGACTAGATGTAGAAAAGGCCCTTGATATGGTTAAAAAAAATTAAGCCAATTTTGGTCAAATGTGGGTTTCCTTTTTTTTAATTAATCAGATTAAGATGCGATATAAAAATTGAATTATTTCTTTGTCAGTGAAGCATAATTCTGATCCATTCATATGAGAAAGTTATATTTTGAGAAAACTGCAATTTTAAAATTCATATAATTGTTAGTTGGTTCTGCTAGTTATGAACTGATATTATTACTTTGAATCAGTTTGTTGCTAATTAAAGTTTTAAACAGTTTGAGTTGCTGAAAGAAGAAATGGCAAAATTGCAATATTTTCAGTTAAAATATTATTTGATTTCACTATTTGGTTCAGATTTATAAGCAAAAACTAAAGTTGCTGAACTACTGTTAATAATGGTATGTATTAAGTTTATGGTGTTTTTAAATAAATAGGATAGTCAAGGTACATATAAACTATGTACAAGGGCTTAGATTGGTGATGTGGGATATTTTTTCTTACCAAATCAGTTAATAAAGGGTTTTCAAAATGTAAAATATTTTTTATAATCTGCATATCATATTAATCAACAAATTATTTCTTTTCATATATTTTAGACCTTCAGACAAGGTTTAACAAAGATTAATTGTTAACTACACCATATTGAAATTTGAAAATAGGAAGGAGACGCTTATCATGTAATATATGCCATTTTTCAGCTGTTTTGTTTAATTTATCAGCCAGTTAATAGGTATAATGTTGAAGTACCTATCAAAAATTTGGGATTTGAAAGACTCGAGATTTGCCAAATATTAACATGGAGTTTAGCAAAAACAACAAGAACAACCTCAAACTCAAACACCTTTAGTATAGAAAAGATAATGACACTAATTTTAGATCAATGACCTATATCCACTTGTTGATTATAAACTGGCTGTCAATGAAATGTAAAAACTGATCTTATTATGATTAAAATTGCATGATCTGTCTAAAATATTGGACTAAACAATATTTTGTCACTAGGAGTTGGGCAGTGTACAAATTTGTATCATATTTAATAAAATATATTCCTGGTCTCCCCCCCCTTTTTTGGTTTGCTTTTTTTACTTTTGTGTGCAAACGCAATGAAGTCATTATCATTGCCAACAATGACAACAAAGAGGGTAAGATCACATTAAAATGTGAATGCAACAGCTTAATTATTCTGCCATAGCATTTATTTGTTTATTTACTCCATTTATAGGGCTGTCTTGCTTGCAAAACATGACTCTGGATAGCTAGCATAACATTAAATCAAACACAAACATCAACAAAAATAAAAATAACAAACACTAACTGCATTAGGGAAACAGTTGAGCTAATTACCTTCACTACAGGATGGCTTATGCCGTAACTGCATCCAAACATATTGTACCCAAATGAAATCTAGCTAAGTAATGCCTAACCTCTTTTCAACAACAGTTATGACACTATAATAAGATTTGTCAGGATTCTAATAAATACGTAGAAGAAACAATTTTGCCACATTCTATTGTTACAAAGCAATGTATGCTATTAGGAAGAATCATATGAAGTTGAATTTTCTTTATTAGAGTTTAAGGGCATAGAAATCAACATTTGGAGGCAGATAGCTATATCGATAACAACAGCTACAACAACAACAATCAGTATAATGTCAATCAAGACTATATCTGGTCTTAAAGGTCTTCAAATAATTTTCATTCAGTTCAGGGGAATTTATTTCTGAGTAAGTGCTATAAAATAAGCTCAACTAAAGTTGTATTCTAATTCAATTAGCAAACATTTGTAAAAGTCTGTCTTCTATCCAGTAGAAGTCTTCTCCAGAAACAAATATAATATCAACAAATGCAATCAGTTACCTACCAGTGAAGGCTGTGATGATGGTTCTAGAGAGTTCTTATTCACATTTTCCTCTGCTGGTTTGGGTAGCACTTTGGTGAATTTTCTTTTTAATTTACTGAACATATTTGTTCACAGAGATCTGTAAAAACTGTGGTCATTTGTAATTAAATGCTAAAGGCATTTAACTTTTCTGGCCAGTATTATTCAAACCAATTAGATGTTTAATCAGGGCTTAGTTTTGTAGAGTACGTCATAATCTCTTCCAAAGACAGCCTATACAAGTGATTGCTTTTCTTGGCATAGTTTCTTTTTTTATTTTTCTTTTAAATGTGGCATTACTTATAGATTTATCCTGAAAATGTGCTTTGAGATTTTAGAGTTAAAAAAACAACAACCAATGGATGCCCAATTATTTTGCATACCTTTTTGCTGTAGTATTACAGTATTGCTCAGCATCAATTTGTAGTATTGTGCAGATAAAGTTTTAATTAAAAATGCATTGAGATAAAGTGAATAAAGGAAAGTGGTCAATAATTTTGGGTCTCCATAATAATATATTACATGAATTCATTAGAATTATTTTGTTTTGTTATTCTGATACATGTGCCTCTAAGAAAGGAAAATTTGTAAACTTGGGTTGTAATTATATAGTTCGAATATTTCAGATTAAAGATTAATACAATCCAACATAAACAATGTTAAAACTATATAAATTCTTTTGCTACAGTCTAATTACCCAGTTTGAGAAGACTAATGTAGCCCAACCTTCACTGTGCTGGCTTATCACTTAAGAAGATAAAGCTCATTCAAAATGATGTATGTGTATAAAATCCAAATGAAGATATCAAATCAAAGATAGAAGTCTTGTATTCTATCTGAAAAATAGCTCTCATTTGCAATATATGTATGATGAATTTTATCCACATTTGTTATATTTGGAAAGCTCTATACAGGTAGTCCTTGACTTACAACAGTTTGTTTAATGGCTGTTCAAAGTTACAATGGCACTGGAAAAAAGTGACCTATGACTTTTTCTCACTTACGACCATTTGTGGCATCTTCATGGTCACATGATCATAATTCAAATGTTTGGCAACTGACTCATATTTATGATGGTTGCAGTGTCCTGAGGCCATGTGTTCATCTTTTGCAAACTTCTGACAGGGAATCAATGGAGAAGCCAGATTCACTTAACAACCCTGTTACTAACTTAACACCTGCAATGATTCACTTAACAACTTTAGGAAGAAAGGTTGTAAAGTGGGGTAAAACTCACTTAACAAATTCTTATTTAGCAATGGAAAATTTGGGCTCAATTGTGGTCGTAACTCAAGAACTATCTGTATATGGGAATAGCCAGAATTTTGGAAAGCATTATTTTTTATGTCTCCCAGAGATTGCCATCCTGACATGGTTAGAGAAATCAGCAGTTTCCAATGAATTTGAAATTTAAATGGAGGAAGCAGAAGCAGTAATAGTAAATTCAAGTAGAGACTGGGTGAGCTAAGAGTGTTGCTTGTGTGTGTGTGTAAATGCACATTCTTTTTATGAGGAACATATGTTAATGAATTTTCTTGGAACATATTGTCTTGATTTTTAAAAAATGCAATATCTCTGTAGCATAACACAGAATTATAAGAGAGGTACTGTTTTGTGCAGAGTTTTGATGAACTCAAATGAAGTCCCCTCCGCCCTTGAAGTTTCAGCTTTCTTCGAATATGACACTCTGTACTGTGTCTCGTGTATATTTAAAATGCATGAGAAATCAATGTAATAGATATTAACAAGGAAATGTTTTGGGGGACTTGTTAATAATTACTGACATTTATGACTAATGAATGTTATATTGGTTTAGGCTGTGACTAATAAAATTAATCTTTTGAAAATGGTCTGAGTTTCCATTTAAAAACAATAATCAGATCCTAATGAACCTGATAGGCTCTTACAAATGAAATAACTTGTTCCATCACTTTTTCTTTCATTTTTTTCCTGAACTATGTCTGTGTAGCAAGTGATTAACCTGCCTCCCTATTTGGTGGTCTTTTATACCCAATAGCTATTTAGCTATATTTCTCAGTGAACACACCAAAAGCACTTCAATTAATTGAATATCGTGACCTACTGTTAAGTAAGAAGATTAATGTTGCAGGAGGCAAGGTGGCTGGTCTGTATCCAATTAGCTTCTTAACCATGATGACTCTGGCCAGTATAACTACTAACTAAAAGCTCTTCATGTTTGACAAGTATAGGAAGGCAATATGATGAAGTTTTTATTCTTAAAGTGAGTCATCATATACAACCAGTTTCAAAACAGAGAAATTTATTTGTCCTGGCCCATTCATACACCAACAATAATGAGCCCCACTGATGGAAAAGGAAATGAAAAAGAGTGGAAACAGAGAATTCTTTACCATCCCTATTTGTTTATCCATTGTTTAGGCTGTTGCCATAATCCACAGCCTGCCTATCAGTAAGCAAAGTAAAACAGCTACTGTTAAAGCAGCAGATATTGGCAGACTAGGAGCTGTAAAAAGATGTCACAGGATAGCAGATTCTGTCTGATAAAGTTATCTTGTGTCCACTACATGACCCTGTGGACTTCTGATTTGCTGACTTAATGCATATGTTAAAATAGGATTAAACTGCCAGTTTATCAGCTTAAGTTCAACGTACAGATTGAGGATCAGTATGCATCTGGTCTAATTTTGTACAACTGCTAAAGCATGGTAAAACATAATGAGAATTAACAGACAATTGGGAAAAAAAGCTATTGCTTTCTTAGGGACTGCCCTTCTAGAAATGAAGGAATGGAATGAGTGGGGTGTTTATCCCATCAGGGCAAGATGGTTCCTCAGATACCCTGAATACAAGTATTATATTACCTCTCTTTAAAATGGAGATGATGTCCATATTCTATTCTTGGCATTTGTGGAATAAATCTCTAGAAGAAATAAGAATTGAATAAAGGATGAAAAGACCTCTATTTGATAAAACAAGAGAAAAATTAAGAGGTATAGCTAGGTTATTCGTAGAAACAAACTTTTTGTACAAAGCTGCCTCCTCATGTTCAAGTCTTCATTTAATTGCCCAGCTTCATCTGAAATGCCACATATCCCCCAAGTGAATGAAGAATGTTAAATGTTGGGTTGATCTCTGAGTCAAGCTTAGCTATTTTACATTCCAGTGGGAAAACAATGCTGGTTTTTCTTTTCTATTTTCCCCCAAAACAAAAGAACAAAATGATTAACAGACACATTATCTTTGAAAGCCTGCAGCATTTTCAAAATCTTTGCATATTTATTTAGATGTAGGACCCCCTGTGTTTAATGAGGCTTCTTTGCTGTTTAAGTATTTTTACAACTGTAGTCTTAACAGCAGCAAGATAACTAAAAAAAAAATAGTCTCACTATTTAACAGTGGCTGTGTAGTGGTTGCATTTAATCCTTTTTCTCTTTTTAACAGACATAACTGGATATTTGAGAAACTTTATAAAACTTCTAAAGAATGACTTCTTTAGTTTAAATTCAGGTTTAGTTATTAGACATGATGGAACTCAAAAAATGGCATACGATACTCAGATTCTTTACCGATGTTGCTTTCTCGGGAGCACAGCAGCTATTTTAACTTTTTTTTTTTTTTTACTCTCCAGACTAAACCTCTGGAGAAATGAATGCCAAGCGATTGTAATTTCATTAGCTAAAATATATCCTGCAATTTCCTTTAAAAAAAATAGGCTATACTATATTACTTCATTACGATTTCTGCTAGTTTTGCTAAAATAATATGTTTTATAATTTTTCAACCCTGGGCTGTCTTATATGTTTTTCTAGCCCTTTAATGGGTTTACAGATATAAATGGATGCACTTTGCCTTGCAGAAGACTGATTAATTTTTCCCCGTACTTATTATAGAGAGAAAAAAATCTGGGATAAACACACACACACACATTATAGGAGTAAGGAAATGTAAATTAAGCCACAGTTGCATTGGTGAAGAGTGTCCTGATTCTGAATAGTTTTATAATCTTTTGCTGTCCTTCACAGTTTGTTATGATATTGTTTTATTTTATTTAAATGATTTTTGTCCAATGGACATTTCTTGGGAGTCTGCCTGATAAACTTTATTGCTTACTTTCTTCATGAGCTCCAAGTCACCATTTTGATCACAAAACTCATATTTTACTTGCTCCCGTCATTCTTCTGGAAAAAGACTCAGATCTGATGTGCATTACTTTTGCTTATAGTGGTGTTGCACTGCTCTCTCTGTGTGTGTGCTTCCACTCCCTCATCACAATGGCTTAGCAGATGTCAGTTTGACATGGATAGGTCAAGCTTAACTGGTTTTGTGGAGAAGAGATTTTTCTGCATCAGTGATTTATGTCAGTCTTTGAGACTAGGGAAATGTGACATAGCTATACTTTGGATGGGCTGCAAAGGATCTGTTTCTGATCTTACTTTTTGAAATATGTTTATGTATAGTTGATTAAATGAATACTAAAGCTACCTTTCTAAGTGTATCAAAATAACTTCTGTCTTTATGCTTAGGATTGAATTGTAAGTTCTTGAAAAACATTTTGGAACTTTTAATACACTGATTTACAATTCATAATTATAAATTTGTGAAAAATCTTTAAGAAATACAGTTTGCATTCCAGTGTATACATACAACGTGATAAAATGCAAAGTTCAGTTGTAGAATTCAGGACACATTTAGCTGGTTGTGGTAACTGGTTTTATTTATATAAATCTTCACTAGAAAATAAATCTATTAGAAGACTATGTAGTCCATGGTTCCTACAACACAGCCAAGAAAGAGTACAGAGAAGAGCATCAAAGATGATTAGGAGACTGGAGGCTAAAACATATAAGGAACGGTTGCTGGAATTGGGTAGTCTAGTTTAATGAAGAGAAGGACGAGGGGGGGACACGATAGTAGTGTTCCAATATCTCAGGGGTTGGACAACCATTTGTCTGAAATGGTATAGGGTTTCCTGCCTGAGCAGGGGGTTGGATTAGATGACCTACAAGATCCCTTCCAACTCTATGATGATGATGATGATGATGATGATTTGATGCAGAAAAATACTGATAATACAAGCACAAGAATAAACCTACCACAGGAACTTCAAACTTGCACAACATTTTTGTGAACTGGAAAATAGTTGGTAAATTCCTCAGCCTGAGCTCTTTCATACGTGCTAAATTAAAATATTGAATAAACGTGTTCTTAAGTCATGTTTAACTCCTGCTGCTCCAATAATTCTCAATCCTTTGGGGGTTGTTGCCTAACACACTGGAGGATAGTACATTAGGAAGGTTAATTAAAAGGCAGGACTAGTAATGGACTAAGCATCCTTCCCTCTCCTCAGGCTCCATTGAGTGAGAGAAAGTGATGGCTAGTTATTCTGCCAAGGTCCCATTCACTTAGTGTCTCAGAGTGATGATATGGCTGAGCTTCTCATCGATATGGTGGTCAACTCCCAAATGCCTAAAACAGGTTGCAGTGGTATGACTGCACATGCTGCAGTGGTATCAGGCTAACTATGCCTTCACTTTGAGAATAGCCTTGGTACTACACTTTACACTTGGTAAAGTTGTGTAGAACCTTATTATCTAACTGATTCAAGGCCAAGTTATTTCTATTTATCTGATGCTGAGGATAAACTGATACAGTCATCACCTTTATCATGTGCTATTAATAAATAATGTAATTTCTTGTTCTTGTAAAAAATAGTTGGCTATCCACAAGATTTTCTTCTAATGTTGTATGGCATTATAATAAAACTGATGAATCCTTATTTATTCCACACAATTCTGGATATTTCTTTGGTGATAAGTCAAGCTTAGGACATTACTTTATCAAGCAATGTAGATAACTCTCCACATATTATTTATCTCCAGAGTTTTCTTTTATAAATTGGGTAACAGTTTATTTTTCTCCTTTAAGATGCTCAGTCAATGTAATAGAATTATACTTTCCATCCCATGAGGAAACTGTCAAGCCATGATATTAAAATATATGGGTCACTGGCTTCTTTGGATATGAATGCCATTGTAATATGCCCGTTTCTTGACTTTCAGTTACTACGGCTGAGGTTCTTTGCTCAGATACATCTATATATTTATTCAAGCAGTTGTTTCCTTTTCAGGTAGTGGAGGAATTCAATCTTTATTCATGAGCTGTCCTCATAGGAACACTAATAGAGCTGCCACAACCCAGGAACTTGTCAGTTCACAAAGGGACCTTCTGAACATTTCTCAGAGGGAGACATCACCTAGTGGAGTCCTCAGAATGCTCCCTACTACTCTCTGATCAACATTCAGGGTTTATTTGTTTTATTTGCTAGTGAGCTCATTTCCACATATATTTTGCACTGTGGTTGCTTACCCTGTTTATTTTCTGAGGAGGTGCATGAGGAGAGCAGCAATGCAAAATTCCCATTTATTTTTAAATAAAATAATCTTAAATGAAAAAAAAACCTGAGTCAGGAAACCAGTGGGGCAGAAGGCAGATGTCTGCAGGCTCAATTAATGTAGGCACACTTTAGGATCTGATATCTCAGTTAGCTACAAACGTCGAACCTTATCACATTCATGGAAATACGTGTAATATGTTTTTGCAATCTCCTAAATGTGTTTTCGAGAGCTTTTGTTGTCTACTTTGACCTATTGCATGCTTTTTTTTTTTTGCAATGCATGCATAGTAAAAATTGTAACTATTCAATGCAAAATATAAAGGGCTTAAATAATTATTTAAGGTGCTGTCCTTGAAGCCAGACTTTAATAATATTTCATTCATTTAGTACATGCAAGTCTCTTAACCTTCAGTAGACATCAAACAACTTATAGTTTCTGTGTTTCTCTAGAGAACAGAGAATTATTCTATATTTATGAAGAATTACAAAATGCATGTTACCAGAATACCGGGGGATGAGGGGTGGGAGTAGAAAGGAATTCAAATGGTTCTTATAAGGTAGCGTTCTAATATTGAACATGTTTACCTACAAATACATATCTTATTATGTTCAAAAGGTCTTACTTTCTAGTCTTTTTGTATAATTCGCAGCTTTGATGCATTTAAAAACTATGGATGAGAGAAGGCTAAAACAGCAGAAGAAGCATACTAAGTACACATTTTTCAGACCATTAAAAAGAAATGTAATCTGATTTTAGCATTTGCTACTATATTAACTGATAAGGCAGCCTTCAGAGAATGACTTGACAAATGCTTGCCCATGTTTTACCATGAAAATCCCCAAGAAAGACAATCCTGATCTAAAATCTAATTAGGAACAGGGATTTGACAGGCACAAGGGGGAGTGTTGGAAAACTCAGATTCAGACAAACCAAGACAGTCATTCAAATTGCTTTTTCTTAAATTATTAATCTTATCTCCTGCTCTTGTTCCTTCTTCCTTTTTCTTTTCCTCTTCTTTGTCCATAAGAATTTTATAAACTTGGCTTAGCCTGCAGATGGAGCACTTTTTCAATAATACATCTGGAAAATGTAGTAAATTATTTTTAATAACTTCCTGAATGCAAATGAGTATCTTTCTGTGCCAAATCTCATCCCTAAATGATTTCTTATAATAACAGCTTGTAAACTGAAAGCAAAACAATAAATCTACTCTGAAAAGTTATACGTAACACAGATTTTCAGCAGTGTCAAAAGTCCAGTAATATTGGTTTATTAAAATTTTAATTGAAGTGGCAAGGTGTGACTACAGATAAGCAGTAGGACTGTACAGTTTTCAGAATTTTTGCAATTCATAAATAATATGCTTCCACCCCAAAATTGCTTTCAACACCTCATGTAATTGTAATGCTTCCAATGCAGAAGTCCCAATTTCTTCTCTTAAATTCATGAGCTAAAAGCTCATTTTGTCTTTTCATTATCCATTTACTTCACTGTAATTAATGTTCATTAACCTTTAGGGCACGATTACTCCACAAGGTAATTTTCTAATGGAAAGAGCTAAAATGAAGATGGCAATAGGTTTTTTGCCACAATAGATTTGCCTTAAAACCGCTTTGGTAGAACAGAAAATTGTATATAATGATAGTACTGCATTTGGAACTGGACAGGTCATTTATAAATGAGTTCCCTCAAATCTATCCAATAAAGAAGTATCAACTATGGGATTTTTAGAGACAATTGACAGTACCAAAGTTCAGCTTTCCCTGATGCTGTTCTAATCATGAATAGAAACCGCTGGTAGGATGAACTGGAAATAAGCACAGGTTGCTAAAAAGCTTGATTTGAGGGGAAAATCATTTCTCTAATGCACAGTTTTCCAAATCTATTGTGTCCTTCCTTGCCCATCATATAGTAAGTTGCAAAGTTACCTCAAGCTTGATCTTTTTTGCTAGATCTCTTTGTAAAATGAACCTCAGTTTTCCCCTTTCAGCATTATAGAAACTTGAGGAAGTTAGATCAGACAAAAAGAGCATTCTTTTCCAACCTGATGCCTCTAGAAGTGTTGGACTTTGGGTCCCATATTTCTTGGCAAGAAAATATATTTTGGGGCATGCAATCAGAAATAATGGTGGTAGAAGGCCAGTATCCTTGGAGAACTCCATATTGGGAAAGATGCTTTAATTTATCGATCAGGCACACATCTGGAAAACACCAATTTATAAAAGAGAGTCTTTCATTTTAAGAAATGTTTTAAATAAGATGAAGTTAAAGCCAGATAAGGAGTAAAGTATATATAGCAAGACAGAGTAATCAAGTATACAAAACAAATTACTTTAAGGATTCTTCTTAGCATGTAGAACAGGCTCATAATTACAGCACAGGTAAATCTCAGGTTGTTTTCTCATTACCTTGATTAATCATTCCCTCCCCTTTTGAAGCACCTTCTCTTCAGATTGCTAAAGTTAAAGAAAGTAAGGAAAGATGTAATCTTAAAGTAGTTAAAATCAGTTCTGAAGATCAGAAGCAGCAAAAGTTTATGCTAATTTATTTTAAAATAGATTACAGAAGGCCATTTAAAAACATTGGAACACCTCAAATTGTGCTTGCGTATTCATTTACTACATATCCACTGCTTTTTCTTCAGATCTGCATAGCTATTCCATATCTACAATAACCAGGATGAAAATGCTTAAAGTAATAATAATTCTCCCTAAATCAGTGTTGTATGGAATGGCTGTCAACAGATGCAGAAATTCCATGTTCCATCTCTGGTGTCTGCAGAAAGAACTAGAATGCCTGAAATTCTGGTAAGTTGCTATAGTTAGTTTGAATTATGAACAATTTGACTACGTACAAGACATTGGTCCTCTGTTCATATTTCAGTCACATAGAAAGGTTTTTTTTAAATTTTGTTGGAGGCTGAAGTGTTTGTGTCTTTGTGAGAGCAAGAATCTGTGAGAGAGCAAGGCAGGTTATAATAATAAGAAAAAGAGATTTATTTACACTTTATAAATTCTAGAGATAGGTGAGAGCTAGTGCTACATATAGTTACCTATATCATACCTGGAAGAGAATCATAGAGCATTTGCTTTGTACAAAGAATAGTTTACTTGAGAAAAAAGAAAGTGGCTGAGATCTGTAATGATATAAAACAAAGATCAGAAGAGTGATAGAGAAAGAGGGGAAATAGAGTAAATCTTTAACTATAGCCAAGTGTTCCTTTGTGATCATCAAAGTAGTCAGTGCCATTAATTCATATCTTCCACTTGACATGTTTCTGGATGAAGCAGTGAAAATAAGACTTGTCTCAGTATAGAATATTGCCACATTGCCTGCAGATCCAATCTTTATCAAGCAACTGGAAGAGTTGCATCCAAACTCTCCCTCCTTCCCTTCCATTCTCTTTCTCTTATGTGGTCTAGTGCACAATATAACTGGTGTAAATAGGTAGAGAAGGTAACCAATAGGTATTGGTTGATCAGATAAGATTTCATTTTTGACTGTAATAAAGAAACTAAACTGGACATATTGTGTCAGTGAGACTTCTGGGAAGCCAGTTTCTAAACATTAAGTTCATGTATAGAAAATTGAAGCTTATTGTACAAAATTGCATAATTGAAACCATTGTCCTTATTAAAATGAAATGTTTTTTATGAAGGTAAGACAGGTGGTAGCAAATATAATCTTGTGCCCTATTGAAGCATTGGTCTAGGCCAGGGGTAGGCAACCTTGGCTATGCTGGCTCAGGAATTCTGGGAGTTGAAGTCCATGAATCATAAAAGAGCCAAGGTTGCCTACCCCTGGTCAAGGCCCAGTCATACCACCCCTATATCTGCCACTGGTAATTGGTCTGATGTGGCTTAATACTAAATTTCCATGTTAGATTTAAGATATATGCATGAAAAAAGTTCATGCATGCCTCTGAACTTTCTACCATCCTCAATATTTTTAATTGAATTCACAAATATTTACTATTTTTTTTTAAAAAAATCTGAGAATTAAATTGTTGCTTTTTAAACCAAACCTTTTTCATTTTTAAAATATTTAGATGATGACCTACCGTAAATAGTCTTTGTCTGCATTTGCAGTATACAGCATTCCCCGTCTCTGTTTGTCTACTCTAAATCATAGTACAACAGTATCCCATGTAACTTAAAAGACTTTGTGATAAGGGATTTATGTGGCTGTGTATGTGTATGAAACTATTATTTCCGTATGCATTTATTATTACATATCTCCTGTATAAATGAACTCATCACTGTCTCTTGCAAACCACAGAATATAAAATTGCTCAGTTTGTGAGCATGGCTAATGTCTTAACTGATAACAGTATAGCATATTGAATAAATCATAGTTAAAATCAAACATGGCTTAGAGCAACCTCCAACACTCTAACTTCATAGGCTGTGCTTTGCCTTTCTATCCCATAGTGAGTCATGGGTGAAATAGTAGAATGATGTATAGGATGCTAGATAGCCTCCAAATGGGAATATGTGGCTACATGTTGTGGATTATTTGTCTCTGTTTTCCCTGAATGAAATTATCTTTGACTATTGAACATTTGGAAAGCAGGATTTCTTATGATTCTTTTTTTCCCTTTATAACCTTGCCTTTCAGAAGACAAATGTGTTAACTGCGCAAATGTGTTCTCTCTTTCATAGACTTTCAAACAGTTGCAGGTGGTATAAACTCCTTGGTCTAATCTTCCTATGTTTCCTCAACTTTTTTTCCATAATTTTTAAAAATGGCCATGTCCATTACGGAGAAACAAATAGTAAATAATGGAAGCAACAGCATTATTAAATCTCTTTAATAATAATGAAGAAAGTGTCTCTGTGTTTGTATGTGTGTGCAGTCAGCTTGGACTGATGGAAATCTAAGGTGGCTTAAATTTCCAAAGACCATGTATTTTACAAGAAAAAATGAATTCCGAGGCAGAGAATCTGTTTTTTTCTTTAGCAGAATTACTAATTAACTTAAACCCCTTAAGTGTGAGGAAGTATGGCAGATTGCAGGGAAGCATATTCCAAATAGAATTTCAGGGAGAAAAATGGTTAGGTCTTAATGTTCCTCAATGCTTACTTCTAAATGTTCTCAAAGTACTGAGGGTGAGGAGAAGAAAGAGGAAATGAAAGATATAAATGACATTTATGACTCCAATAGCATTCATATTTCCATTTTCAAGGTAATGGTGTAGGATATTTCATATCCTTTAAGCTATTCTTTATGCTTTTACTGTGGGCCAAATTATTCATTACTAACATGCACTTCTGAAATAAATCTCATAATTTCTAATTTAAAAACTATTTATCCATAGCTTTTATCTGTGTGCTCTTCTGCTTACTATCATTCATTGGTCAAAGATAAAATTCAAAGGAAACAATTATTTATTAATCCATCATTCTATGAGAATTTATTTATGCCCCTTTGCTTTTGTTACTAAAAACATCTGAAAGGCAGTTATAGAATTAAAGCCACATAAGGAATTCTAATAGCAAACATTTCATCCATGAAAGAAACAGTAAAGTTTTATGTCTACGGAAACTGAATTTCATCTTCATCAGATAATGTTCTGATTATTTATCTGAGAAGAAAAATATCATTATTTTTTATTTTGCTGCACATATTTTTCTTGCAACAATTTCATAAGTCATATTATCAACAAAAAAGTGAATTATAGGAGATTAGCTGAAAGCCAAAGCATTTTTGAAGAGGTGATCATTTAATTGTCACCATATGAGTTACTTGAAGAACACTTTTTCCTAGGTAATAATTAAGATGAAAGGAGGAATAGCCACAAATTATTTGAGGTGAAATGGAGTAGCAATTACTGACACAAAATAGTTCTTTCTTGTCTATCAAATACTTAGAATATTTTATTTAACAATGTGAAATTTTACAATGTTTCTCAGGAAATTACACCTTGATGGGCTCAGTAATATTAGGGACCCTTTAAGAAAACAGAAAAAGGGAGCCACAAGAGTTACTCTGATTGATAACGTCAAAACAGAAAACAATATGCTAAAAATTATCAATTTATCTTGTGATTTATCTCTGTTCTTTCAATGAGCTATCTATTCCATTTGAAAGGCATGATTATGGCTTGAAAAGCAATAAGGAATAATTTCCATGCACCTGTTCTGGGGTCCTACCTCAGTGCTACACAGGCCCTAAATTCTGCTGGGGTTGCAAGCTTTCATGTCTTGGTAAAAGAACCCAAATGTTGAACTGCTGGCATATTACTATCATGGGGAACACTAGAAACATATGTTATTTAATTTTTGTGAGAATTTTCTGGAAAGACCAGAAAGGCCAAGAGAAAGCTTTGAATTACTGGCCAACAAGCCATCATTGATTATCTGACTGTTCTCACTGAACTGTTGGGCAGAAAAGGAAAGTGATGGTCAATTGTCAATTTTCTATACTATGACATAGGCACACATCCTATGATCATAATATTGTGCTATTGGAAATAAAATCAAAATAGTCTTGATCAGTTTGGATGTGTTTAAATTGGAATCAAAAGGATTTGGAGACAAACATGCTAACCATTTGCATGCCTTTCCAGATGGGAAATAAATGCTAAGTTACATCAATTTAACATCCTGCTAAAATAGTATTCCAAAAAAGGTTGGAAGTTTAGTACTACTGAAAAGGAAAGTCTAGAATATGAGGTACAACTCACATAGAAATTAAAGTACAAGGGCATTTTGGGGGGAAGGTGGGGAATGTCACAAATTCAAGATGGTGGCCAAGATGCCACTATAGTTACTCTTCTTTTTTTTATTATTATTATTATTTTTATTTTTTTAAAACAACAAAACATAACACACATAAACACACAGTGTATACTCCTTTTTTTTTTTAAACAGCAGTTTCGTAACTGTAATCTTCTATTGTTTACATTTTCCCCCCTTATTCTTCTTTTAAAAAATATTTGTCCTTGTTGTCCCATTGTTTCTTATTTCCATTTTCTTCGTTCATACTATATTTCATACTAAGAATAATACATATTTATACTATACATTATTATACATTATTATACACATATTTTCCCTTTCTTGACCTTTCTACATTTATTTTCATTTATTGTTTCTAATCTCCAACCAATCATACCACTTATTCCATATTACATAGTACTCTGTGTCTTCCTTTTCTTTTATCTCTTTTGTTAATTTGTCCATCTCCGCACAGTCTAAGATTTTCCTTATCACTTCTTCCTCTGATGGTATATTCTCATTTTTCCAGAACTGTGCGTAGACTATTCTTGCTGCCGTTGTTATATGTAAGATTAAGTACCGTATTTCTTTACTGTATTTTCTATTTAAAATACCCAGCAGGAAGATCTCTGGTTTCCAATCTACAGGTTGATCTATTATTTCTTCCATCCATCTTCTTATTTTAGTCCAGTATTTTTTTGCAACGGGGCATGTCCACCATAGATGGTAATATGTTCCATGTACCTTTTTACATTTCCAGCATGTCGGCGAGTTGTTCTGGAACATCTTAGCAAGCTTTGCTGGTGGAAGATGCCATCTGTAAAACATCTTCAACTGGTTTTCCTTGAATGCCGCAGACATAGTCAGTTTTATGTTTGTTTCCCATATTTTTTCCCATTTCTCCAATTCTATGTTGTATCCGAAATTTTTTGCCCATCTAATCATTGTGTCTTTGACAACCTCGTCTTCCATTTTATATCTCAGTAAATATTTATATATATTACTAATTAATTTTATTTCTGTTCCATGTATAATTTTATCCAATTCTTGCGACTCTTTTTGTATTTCATATAATTTTTTGTCCTCTGTATATTTAGATTGATTTGTGTGAATGTCCACCAATCAATCTCTCTGCCTACATCTTGTTCCAATTCTTGTTTTGTTTTCAGATTTCCCTGTTCATTTACCAATTCCTTGTATCTAATTATCTTATTTATGTCCAGTAGGTTTGGGTGTTTCAGAGCTTCTGTTGGGGATAACCACATTGGAATTCTTATGTAATGTTTTTGTTTTATTTTTTCCCAAATCTGTAGCAATGCATCCCTAACTATATGTCTTTGAAAATATCTATGTACTTTATATTTTTTGTCCCATAGGAATGCATGCCACCCCGCTTGCAAGTCATGTCCTTCAAGTGTTAAAATTCTGGTATTTTTCAATTCCATCCATTCTTTTAGCCAAGTTAGGCTTGATGCTTGGTAATATATTTCCCACTCTGGTAATGCCAATCCCCCTTTATCTTTCGTATCTTGCAAGAGTTTTAATTTAATCCTAGGTTTTTTCCTTTGCCATATAAATTTAGTAACCAATTTATTTAATTCTTGAAAGAATGTTTTCCCTAGTTTTATTGGAATAACTTGGAACAGGAATAATATTTTTGGCAATATATTCATTTTGACCGTTGCAATCCTCCCTAAAAATGAAATTTGTAGATTTTCCCAATTTTCTAAATCTTTTTTTATCTGGTGTAGTATTTTATCATAATTATCCTCCTTAATCGAGGAGCACTTCGCTGTAAGCCAAATCCCTAAATATTTTATTTTCTTAGTTACGCTTATTTTTGTTTTATCTTCCAATTCGCTTTCCTGTGCCTTTGTAAGATTTTTGGTTATTAATTTGGATTTATTCTTATTAATCTTAAGTCCGGCTACCTCACCAAATTCTTCTATTTTTTGAATTAATTTAGGGCCGGTTTCTAATGGGTCTTCCAAAATAAATACCAAATCGTCAGCGAAGGCTTGGACCTTATATTCTTCCTTCTTAATTTTTAAACCCTTTATTTCTTGGTCCTCTCTGATTTTTGTCAGAAGTATTTCTAATGATAAAATAAATAGAAGAGGAGAGAGTGGGCACCCTTGTCTTACTCCTTTAGTTATGTCAATTTTTTCTGTCATTTCGTCATTCATAATTACCCTAGCTGTTTGTTTAGTATATATTTTCTCAACCATCTTTCCAAATTTTGTCCCAAATTCCATGTAGTTCAATTGTGTTATAATAAACTTCCAATTCAAATTATCAAATGCCTTCTGGGCATCAAGGAAAACCAGTGTAGCTTGTCTTTCAGAATGGACTTCATAAAATTCTAAGGTGTTCATTATTATCCTCATATTATTTTTTATCTGTCGTCCTGGTAGAAATCCATTTTGATCTGGGTGGATGTAGTTATTCAATTTTTTTTTAATCCTTTCTGCTATTATTGTTGCAAATGTCTTATAGTCTGTATTCAGTAAAGAAATCGGCCTATAATTTTGAATTTGTTGCAGGTCTGAATCTTCCTTAGGGATAAGAGTAATAATTGCTTCAGTCCATGATGCCGGTATCTTCGCCTCCTCCAACACCTCATTACAAATCTCCAACATTATCCATTGTAGTGACTCTTGTATATTTTTATAAAACTCAACCGGAATTCCATCTGGGCCTGGTGATTTATTATTTTTTTGTTTTTTCAATGCTGTTTCTAGTTCTATTGCGGTTATTGGTCTATTCAACATTTCCTTTTGTTCTTCGGTGATTTTGCTCATTTTTGCTGCCTCTATATATTGTTTAACTTTATCATCTGCTATATCTTCCTGATAGTATAGCTTTGAGAAGAAATTTTGTATTATGTTCTTTTTCTCTTCCCGTCTATATTGTACTGTTCCACTTTCATCTTGTAGTTGATATATTGTTCTTTTACCTTTTTCTTTTTTTAATTTATAGGCCAACCATCGACCGGTTTTATTCGCGTTTTCAAAATAATTTTGTTTCGCCATCCTAATTTTCTGTGCCATTTCTTTTTGTGTTGTCAGATTAATCTTGTGTTTTATAATATTCCATTTTTCTTTTATCTTTTTGTTTTGTGGATCCTTCTGTAGGTCACTTTCTGTTTCTTTAAGTTCTTCTTGCAGTTTTTCTTGTTGAAGTCTCCTATCTTTATTTTTCTTAGAGTTGTATGCAATTGTCAATCCCCGAATGTAGGCTTTTGTAGTATCCCACAAATTTTGTGTTGATGTCTCTTCCTTTTTATTTACCTGAAAAAATAATGTCAATTCCTTTTCTAGCATCTGTATATATTGTTTGTCTTTACATAGTCTTTGATTCATTGACCATCTTTTTCTCTGTTTCTGGCCTTTCCATTTTATTGTTATTGGGTTGTGATCCGCCCAGTCATTAAGTCCTATTTCAATTTCCTCTATCCCGTTCTGTACTTCTGTTGTTACCCAGGCCATATCGATCCTGGACCAGGATTGATGCGGATACGAATAAAATGTGTATTGTTTGTCTGATCTGTGTGTCTCTCTCCATATATCCCGAAGGTTGAGTTCTGTTACCATGTTAAAGAACGATTTTGGTAATATATTTTTCTTCTTTTTGCTCTTTTTACTACTCTTATAGTCTTTCTTAACATCAACTATTGCATTTAGATCCCCAATCATACAAATACTTTCATAATCCAGATCCACTAGTTTCTTATGTACCTTTTTAAAAAATTCATGTTGGTTATTATTTGGTGCATATACTGCCGTTAATAAAATTTGTTTTTGCTCTAATTCTATTTCCAACATTAAAATTCTCCCCTCTTCATCCGAATATATTAATTTTGATTTTATTTTTTCTTTGACATATATAGCAATTCCTCCTTTCTTGTTTTGTGCTAGTGTTGTGTATAGTGTTCCTAATTTTACATTCTCTAGTAGTTTTCTATAATCCTTTTTTATATGAACTTCCTGAAGACATATCACGTCTGCATCCAATTTCCTTAATTTATTAAACGTTTGTACTCTTTTTCTTGGTATGTTTAAACCATTAATGTTTACAGAAAAGAGCTTAATTGCCTCTCCCGTTTTTTACTTGATCTGGTTTTTTTGTGCTTCTTGTCTCTATTACCCTTCCTTTTGCTCCTTCTCTTTCTAATCTTTCTCTTTCTTGTATCTTTTGGGTTTCTCTTTCTCGTTCAAATTCTTCTAATAGGTCTTCCTCCTGTCTTTTACTCTCTGGCTCTTCCCTACTTTCTTGTTCTTCTCCCTGCTCAAAGTGACATTCATAAAAATCCTGCGCTTTCTCGAGTGTGTCTATCTTATATTTTTTTTCTTGCCATGTTACAAATATGCCTTCAGGTACTAACCATCGAAACATAACTTTGTATTTAGTTAATTGGGTTGTTAGAAATTGGTATTCTCGTCTCTGATTTCGTATTCTACGTGGTATTTGCTTTAATACAATTATTTCTTTACCCTTATATACTATCTGTTCATCTCTTGTTTTTTTATATATTTCATTCCTTATTGATCTTCTAGTAAATCTTATATGCACCTCTCTCGCCAATCTGTGCCTTCGTGCATAATTTGTATATACTTGATATATTTCATCTATGTCTCTTCTTGTTTCCTGTTTGTCCTTTCCTAATATCTCAGCCAATATCTCCGCCATCTTCTCTCCCAAATCTTCTTCTTTTTCCTCTACGATATTTTGAAATCTTAGGAAGAACGAAGCTTTTTCCAATTCCAAGAAGGCAACAGAATCAGTCAACTCTCTGTTTACTTGTTTGGATATCTGATCCATCTTTTCTATTTTGCCATCAACTTGATCTATTTTTGTTTCAACTTTTTGAATTCTTTGTTCGTTCTTCATCATTGTTTGTTGTATACTCTCTATCTTGTCATTCATGTTTTTAATTTCATTTTTGATTTCTTTGTGATGAATTTTTGTTTCTTCATGATTATTTGCTATTGCCTCTTGAGTCTTCGTCATTGTTTCCTGCATCATTTGTAGCATTATCTGTATACTCTGTGGGTTCATCGCCAATTCTACTTTTTCTTTTTCTTTCCCCAACATGGTTCCTATCGTTCTTTGACCTATAGGAGAGGCCATTATAGGTGTGGGATTTATAGCTGTTTTTTTACTTATTTTAGTTGTTGCTGTGGTACTTGTCATTTTTATTACTTGAATAATATTTTTCCACACTTGCATATATCAATTTTATATAACGTTATTCTTAGGGTTAACCTTAAAAATAAGATTACAAATAGAGTTATACCTTTTCTTATCCCACTATTATATAATATAATTTATAATACTCTTAACACCTCTTATATATATTTCTATAATACTACACACAATGCATATACATATACTATTCTCTAAGTATTATCACCGCTCTTAATTTCATTCACTATCACTCTTGTTTGAATAATCACCTTTCTCTCTATGATCCCTGCTTGTTAACAGGTGCTGCAATATTGCATCAGCCTTTTTTCTCTCTCTCTCAGTTTAATGTGTCCACATATCCACCAAATGTCACCTTATTTCTTCTTCTGTATATCCAATGAATCCAAAACGTCCACTAGTCACTTTGTCCAGATATATGTCAGTTAAGATTCAAATTTCAATGCTATTTGTTCTTCAAAAATAAGATCCACTAATTGGTATTAAGTTTCTCCGTTGTCTCACTTCAACTTTTAATCCTTATGTTAATTTTTTCAAAGTCTCTTAATCACCCTTTGTTGCCTCCGGCCATCCTTTCTCCAGTCCTTTCTCTAGTTTCAATCTCTGCTTCTTGCAGCTTTTAAATTCCAATCTTTCACGTTTTATAAACTTTACTGTGGGCTCTCTGCTTCTTCTCGCTGCTCTCGTTCTGCTCTAAGGCTCCCTTCTCCGCTCTATTCAATTTCAGTTGCCGCTGTGTCTCTCTCCTTATCGCTTTGCTTTTTCCGCGCCTTCTATCAAGTATTCAGGGGTTTCCTTCGTCTCCCGTACGAAGCTGTCAATTCTACTTTTCACTTCCCTCTCAGGCTGTCGCCATTGCTCCCGGCCGGCCTTAAAGACCGGCTTCTTCTCCGCCAATTTTAAGAGTGCTGCTCCTGTCTGCTCGGGTGTCTGCTTTCCACCCGGCTTCTCTGAAGCTTCCTCTTTGATTTACCAGTCTCTCCGGGATCGGTAAAGCCCTTACCGGGCTCTTAGCAAAGAATTTTCCGGGATTTAGGAACAGAGATCTGTTCCTTCACCCGCTCCACGATGACGTCACAGCCGGAAGTCTATAGTTACTCTTCTTATTGCCTCTGAAGAGCTAGCTATAAAGAAAGGCTGGACATATGCAAGAAGCTATAACTGAGTTGTGACACATAGTCAACAACTTTTCATTATGTTATCTGAATATATTGAAGGTCTAAGAGTAAATGTTTTGAATTTTGTACAAGCAACAGATACTGTATGCTGTATAATCCTATGCTGTTGTTTATGTGGCTGGGATCTAAGGTAAAAGGTATGTATGTATGTATGTATGTATGTATGTATGTATGTATGTATGTATATATGTAAACTGGCCATCTCAAATGTATGAGGATGGCAAGCAACCGTGGTAAGCTTAGGATCAAAACATCTTTTCATCCTTGATCGGTGACTGGAACCTGATTGTATATGTCAGGCAAGCTCATATATTTCATGACTCATTATTGTTTTATATACTGATTGAAAATCTGCACTCTACTTTCCTGAAACTTTGCTAGCTTCATTTCTCAGCCTTTCTGGAGCACATTTTGCCTTTAAATCTGATGTGTTGCCTAGTCCTAACTGATAGATATACAGTACATACACACAAGCATTGGCTGCAATAAAAGATTTAATTATTAGATGCCGTAGGATTTTGTTCTATGTGGAAAAAAATGTCTTTGAAAACATCTTTGAAAATGAATGTGAGAATAATTCTCTTCTGCATTTTGACATGCATATTTTGCACTGTTAATAAGCTATTGACTGCCTCTATACTTCAAATGATTATGCCTTCATTTTCTCTTTTGTGACTTCATCCATAAGTATTTCAAAATTCTTAGAATTTCAGCTAAGATTCTACTAGGATTACTTCAGAAGAAAACAGCATCACATTTTTCTCTTTCTATACATCTAAAAATGCTGACTGGTATGTTTTTGTTTCTTCTTACAGTTTGTTACAGAACTTTGAGATTTATGGAGTCGTACTCAAAATGCAGTATTTTCTTAAAGATTATTCAAAAGGTACACTGGGATCAGATAACTCTAATATCATTGATTGTTTTTCTGTGATCTTTACCTTGGGAAATAGCAAAGCTATTATTCAATACATTCAAGGAAATAATTTGTTCAATTTGTGACCTGCCAGGCTACACCAATCCATCAGCCATACTGGGATCTATACTTTTAGGCAAGTTAGTCGTGTATGAAAATCTGAAGCCATATGATGGATCCTCTCAAAACAGAACTGCCATCAAGTGCATGACTAACCACAAAATATCGATTTAGCAGGCACAAATATTTTCATATACAGTAAAGTGGTCATTGTTTACTTTTTCTAAATAAGTTTCTCTATGGAGACCTGGAAATATTCTTGGAAATTTATATATTGTTTGAGCTTGTGCTTTGTTATGTATTATTCTAAATTGCTTTGTAAATTAATTAAAAGAATCTGTTGGCTTATCCTTATGTTCCACTAATTATGAAGAGGCCTCATTAGCTATTTTTTCAAGATCACATCCTCATGATATAGCCTATGGTTCATCCTCAGTTCACAGTGGAAGTGCCTTACATTCATATATAGGGCTTCCATTTTTCTCTTTTCCCAAGACTAGTAGAAGAATGATGTGGAGTTGGCAGGCAATAAATTTAATTAATTACTTAATCAATGAATTAATCTATGTCATTTCTCTGACAATTGGTGGTGATGGTACAGTTGGAGATTGGGATCTGCCCAGCAAAATTTAGCTACTTCCTGCAAGGATGTTTCTTTCCTTCCTATCACTGGGTACTACTTTTAAGTTGGCCTTGAAATGCAGAGTAGACCAGGTATCTGCTTCCAGAAATAATAATAATAATAATAAAGTTGGAAGGGACCTTGGAGGTCATCGAGTCCAACCCCCTGCTCAGGCAGGAAACCCTATACCATTTCAGACAAATGGCTGTCCAGTCTCTTCTTAAAAACTTCCAGTGTTGGAGCATTCACCGCTTCTGGAGGCAGGTTGTTCCACTGGTTAATTGTTCTAACTGTCAGGAAGTTTCTCCTCAGTCCAGGTTGCTTCTTTCCTTGACTAGTTCCATCCATTACTTCTTGGCCTGCCCTCAGGCGCCTTGGAGAATAGCTTGACTCCCTCTTCTTTGTGGCAGCCCTGAGATATTGGAATACTGCTATCATGTCACCCTAGTCCTTTTTTCATTAAACTAGACATACCCAATTCCAGCAACGTTCTTGATATGCTTTAGCCTCCAGTCCCCTAATCATCTTTGTTGCCCTTCTCTGCACTCTTTCTAGAGTCTCAACATCTTTTTTACATCGTGGTGACCAAAACTGGATGCAGTATTCCAAGTGTGGCCTTACCAAGGCATTGTAAAGTGGTATTAATACTTCACGTGATCTTGATTCTATCCCTCTGTTAATGCAGCCAAATGCATCTTCCAGTTCTCACCAGTACTTTGCAGTTCTCACAAATTCTCACCAGTGCTTTGCAGGGTCTTTATAGATAGCACTGTTGAAAAAGTGCTGGACCACATTATTAAACATGGGTTTAGTATTCTTCTGAAAGGATTTTATATTTCTCTTTAAAAAACAGGATAAGTACTTCTGAACAGTACAGGTTCAAAAGGACAATTGAACTGAAAAAGAAAGCTCAGTTGTGCCAGTTACACGCTGCTGATTCTGTTCCAAAAGAATTGCATCAAGTTCTCACTTGCTTCTGTCAGAAAGTAGTTTCTTGTAACTAGGATTCCTATATATTTTTTACTATTATGCTTTTTTTGCTAATTCAAAGAAGCTATTTCCTTCTTTGCTATGCATGGTGGACTTGTAAAACGGCTAGAAAATTCTGGATACAAATACATACAGTGCAGAGATTAAAAAAATAAAATAAAGATTAATATACGTATGAAACAAGAATTGTTCTTGTTTAGTCAATGGGAAAAGACTTGTGGGAGATTGTTTTTGTACCTGGTAATTGCAGCAAGATTGCCATATGCACAAAGATGGAAAGATTCTGAAATATCCACAATGAAGGAATGGTTAGTGAAGATGACAGAATTCAAGAAATGGCAAAATTAACATGTTTGATTAGAGAGGAGACAGCAAGTGCATTTATTACAAGTAGACCTTGTTTAGTGATCATTCAAAGTTACAAAGCACTGAAAAAGTTTCTTATGACCAGTCCTTGCATTTACAACCATTGCACCATCTTCATAGCCAAATGATCAAAAGTTGGGTGCTTGGCAAATGTCATGTATTTATGATGATTGCAGAATCCCAAGGTCATGTGTTTACCATTTGTGACTTTCCAAACTGATTTCTGGCAAGCAAAGTGCATGTAGGAAGCCAACCAGAGTTCAAGTCCTGCCTTGAAAGCCACTCATGAAAGCCAATTGGGTGACTTTGAGGTGATCACTCTCTGCCAACCCATCTCACAGGGTGGGGGAAATAGAAAGAGGTATGTTGGATATGTTCACTACCTTCAGTTTGTTAAAATAGTAAGGTAGGATATAAATAAATAAGATAAAAAAAATCAGCACAGCAATTTGACAGCATATTTTTCTGCTGATTTAAGGACTAGAAGAATGCATGTTAATATCATTGTAGGGAAGAGCCCTAAAAGGCTGGAATGGAACATGGCATGTACTAAGGAAGAAGTTTAAACACTTAGCATAATACATGGATTATCATCTAACTGGAAAATTCCAGTCTTTTTGCAAAGGTGTACAGTATCATACTATTCTATGCAATTAGACTTGACTCAATCGTTCATAGGATACTTCCCAAGCTTTGTCATCTTATTTTCTCTATGATACAAACTGTCTATTTAAGCCTATTTTTTCTATAATCCATAAAACCACTAATATTACCAATCTTGCTTTTTAGAAGCCTTTAATAGGCTTTATCACGGCTTTTTAGTTCTGTTTATATTTGTGTACACCTAAATAATTGCATACTGTATATAGGAATTGTCCAACACATTTGAAGACCGCCAGAGAAATAGAGACTGTTACAGCATACAGTATATATGTATAAATAGTGGTCATTTAAGAAAATGATTCATAGGTATTAAATCAATGTAGAAACAGGTATGTATTTAGGATTTCTATATGGGAAGTTGTTGTATTTTCCATTCATTTTTTAGTTCATTATAAGATTATTCTTACTGTTTGCTCCTTATCCTTAGGATATGATTTGGGAGGGAGATGATTCACTGACAATTGTGGATGATTTATAGACTCTTTGGGTTATTCAGGGTTTAGTTCTAATAGTGTCCATTGGCAAGAGTAGTATTTACTTATACTCTGAACAGACACTCAATGGACTCAGTAAAGAGCCAATTTTTGTTAAAAGTGAACTGGGCAATCGTCAAATACATTTTTTTTAATTCAGAAAAGCCCTATGAAAACATAAAATCTATGATGAGATGCTGATAGCTTTCCATCTGTCAACACGGAGCTGCTAAGAAGGATTAGACTATAAAACTAATCTACTGGAATTAAAATGAATTTAATTTGTTCCTAGTGGTGAATTGTGAATGAGAACAGGAAATGTTAGTTTTAACATTAGCAACCTGCCCCTGCCAAAAGTAATTTTGAGATTACATATTTTGAACAAGAATTTTTGAGAGCGCAGGAAGAAAGGGTGAAGCTCTTTCAGTCTGTCTTCTTCCTATTTTTTTTAAAAATGTGCGTTTGCACCTTCAGTGACGCATTGCTGGCAATCATTCTGTATCATTTATAGACTGAATTATTTTCGGCAATAATTTGAGGCAGCCAAATGTGTTGCAAAAATCCAAAGGCTCTGCAAGTATTGCTTCATTAAGATGCCTGCTGTGTGCCCAGAGCACCTGAGGCAATTAAGCATCTGCGCCAATTTAGTCTTCCATGCTTTCCAAAACTTTTCTTTCAACATGTCACATTCCCTCCTCCCCTCTTTGGACACAGAAGCATAAAGTTATTCATCTTCAGGTCCTGTATCCACAATAATTTTCTGTTCACAGTACAAAGGAATCCAAATGGATCTTTGCAAATTGACTTTAACACTGAGGGATAGACTATACTGTTCAAAAGATTATTTTGTTTATCCATGTGCGAAACTTCTATTTCCAAACTGCATATAGTGTTGAAAATGAAAACATCCAGGACTCTGAATGTCAGTGCTGCTCAAATACGAATTATGAACATCTCTATCTGTCATAGGAAAATGTTTATAATTGAATTAATATATTATTTCATGGTAAAAATATAACCCCTAGGAATGGTCAGTGGTCTTTCACATGAACTCATGGAATGAGAAAACAGTTAACATTTTCAGAAAGCTAAAATTCTCACTTGAGAGAATAGTTATATTTTATAGTAGCTTATGGAAAGTGCTTTGTCTTGATGCTTTATGCAATGGTGGTAAAGTCTTTTCCTTGTGAAGAGTTGAACTCAGTCCCAGATCCATACAAAGACCAATTTAGGGGATATGTATCTTGCAATCTGTACTCAGGCAAGGGAGGGAATTCTACTTCTGTTTTATCATCCCACTGTCTTTCAATCTCCTTACTGAAGCTGGCAGAGATGGTCGTGAAACTGCTATTGTGAATATTTAGAATTTAATTCTGCAATATTTCAATATCTATGCAGGAACTGATTTAATTAGGGCTGCTCAGGATTTCACAGTCATGAAAATCACAGCTCTTTCTTAAATTGTTATTAGTCAACACACCTGACAAGCCACACACACACATTGGAGTTACGCTGAATGGCATTTGAAATCTTCAAAATATCACATTATATAGCACCTTTGGCAACTTGTGGTAACATGGGGTTAAATATGTTGAGGGCAAAACTGATATAATTTTCACAACTGAATCTCTAATTATGGCAGTTCAATTTGTATACGTTTCAAGATTCAATTTGTTTTCATATGGAATTTTAGATGTGAACAAGGTGAGTGGGTTTGATCAGTCACAGTGTTTCTTGCCCCTTGTCACTGTTGTGGGAAAAATGCTCACTTAAATAAGACACCAGAATAATTGGAGCTAGATGCAAGTATATATATATTTTGGAATGTATAAAGTGATCGCTGGACTGCCAAACTTGCAGGAGAGAGCTGGGAATAAAACAAGGCTACAGAGTATATATGTTAAGTAAATTACACTACATAAAGAAAGATAAAGAAAGATAGTAAATCACCGTGTGACCCTTTCACTGGACTGTTTTTGATAAGTTATTAAAATTGACAACCTTGTAACTTTCCACGCTATTTGGATTCTATCCTTTTAGATAATACCAACGTGTTCAATAAATAGTGTTTATTGTTTATCCAAGGAGGCGTGGTGGCTCAGTGGTTGAAGATGCTGAGCTTGTCAGGTGGAAAGACCCAAGCGCTGTGCGATGGGGTGAGCTCCCATTACTTGCTGATCATATGATCATGGAAAACACTGGCTCCCTTGGCTAAGATGAGTACCGCCCCCTAGAGTCGGACATGGCTGGACAGGGGAAACCCGTACATTTACCTTTCTATTTTATCCACATCCTTTCATACCATTCTATTCACATCCTGAAGGAAGGAAATCTGTCTGTTTCTTTTGTCTGTCTCCAGTCCAATATATAATCTATTTCTAAGGCATATAAAAATGAACAAATGAAGTAAGCCACCATACCACTTATGGCTTATTACATCTAATCTTCCTGAGTCATATTCTCTCTCAGTTGGCTTGAGTTGGTAAAGATACATGTTAAAGATGGTTGGCCAACAAGATGCTTGAACATATCATAGCTGATCAAATCTATCCAGATCCTTTTGGCTGAACTAGATTTTCTAGATCCAATTTCAATGAAATTTTAGGCCTAGTTTTGCCACTGGAACTGCTTTGGATGCTTGGGTGGATTATCCCTGCTGAGAGAAAGTTGGGAAAATGCCACCATTTAAGGGCTTGATACCATTGACTGAGAAGGCTGGAGATGGGGGTTAAATAATCATGATGGTGGCTGCAGCATGGGAGCAAACCCTTGCCTCTTTTTACAGGTGACACACATGTAAAAAGGGGTGAGGTTTCAATAATGGATGGTGCTTTTACTTTTTGGACATCCCCTGGATATTCCTGCCATTGGCTAATATGAGACTGAGGACTTCCTTGGGTGTGGACCTGTTTGGGGATGATCCCAGTCTTAGACTGCCCTTTCAGACAGGATATGTCTGGAACCATCTTTATTATCTTTTTGATGCCTGGCAAATATATTTTCATACTACCAAAGATTTTTTTTTTTATAATAGTGCTGCTATGATTTTTAACTTGCTGCTGCTACTGTATCTTATTCCTTATTTTGACTTGCTTATTTTATTAAATGCTTTTGTGTTGTAAAGCTTTAATTTCCTTTTTTAACTATCAACCACTTTTTTAAAATAAAAAAGTAGAGAAATATTTTATATGTATGAATGTATAGATAAATAAATAAAATATGTGGCCTTGCTTCAAAGGAATCAGCTTCTGTGTATTGGTTGTCCCTGTGCAGAAGATACTTTCTGTGTTGTGATGTGTACAGCCGCTGTACTTGGCTGCTTAGAAGTGGGCAGGTGCTAAGGGGGTTGTGCATTATTCAAAGCTTTATCATAGCTTTGAAGTTCTGCACACCCCTAATAGCTAGTATTTGCATTGCATATTAAAAAGTTCTAGATCAGTAATGTTAGATGTATATTAAGTGAAGGAAAAAAGATTGTTAGAGAATGACATATTCAACCATTTACTGATTCTGATAAAGAATATTTGTAGTTCAGGGTTGAAATGAGGGGTACTTGATACTCTCTGAGCTTAATTATTTTCTTGCAGACATTTCATTACCCAAACTAGTTAACATCATCGGTGCTAATAAGGAGTGGGGTTTACTCTCAGTTTATATTCTAGTGGCTCGCCCTGTCAGTATTTGTGGGAGTGATCTTGAAGTTTCTTTGGTTGGATTGTTTACTGTTAGCTTGTTTAGCAGTTCCTTGATTGGGTATTGTTTACTTCTTGATTGTTGTTCTCATATTCATCTTGGAGTCAATCTATGATGATGATGATGATGATGATGATGATGATGATGATGATGATGATGATGATGATAATAATAATAATAATAATAATAATAATAATAATAATAATAATAATAATAATAATAATAATAATAATAATAATAATAATAATAATAATAATAATAATAATAATGTTGGAAGGGACCTTGGAGGTCATCTAGTCCAAACTCCTGCTCAGGCAGTAAACCCTATATCATTTAGACAAGTGGTTGTCCAGTCTCTTCTTAAAAACGTCCACTGTTGGAACATTCACCGCTTCTGGAGGCAGATTGTTCCACTGGCAGATTGTTCTAACTGTCAGAAAATTTCTCCTTAGTTCTAGGTTGCTTCTCTCCTTGATTAATTTCCATCCATTGCTTCTTGTCCTGCCTTCAGGTGCTTTGGAGAATAGCTTGACTCCCTCTTCTTTGTGGCAACCCCTGAGATATTGGAACACTGCTATCATGTCCCCCCTCCTTCTCTTCATTAAACTAGACATGCCCAATTCCAGCAACAGTTCCTTATATGTTTTAGCCTCCAGTCCCTTAATCATCTTTGTTGTTCTTCTTTGTACTCTTTCTAGAGTCTCAACATCTTTTTTACATCGTGGTGACCAAAACTGGATGCAGTATTCCAAGTGTGGCCTTACCAAGGCATTGTAAAGTGGTATTAACACTTCCCGTGATCTTGATTCTATCCCTCTGTTAATGCAGCCTAGCGCTGTGTTGGCTTTTTTGGCAGCTGCAGCACACTGCTGGCTCATATTTAAGTGATTGTCCACTAGGACTCCAAGATCTCTCTCACAGTTACTACTATTGAGCAAAGTACCACCTATACTATACCTGTGCATTTGGTTTTTCTTGCCTAAATGTAGAACCTTACTTTTTTCACCATTGAATTTCATTTTGTTAGATAGCACCTAGTGTTCAAGTCTGTCAAGATCCTTCTATATCTTAAGCCTGTCTTCTGGAGTGTTGGCTATTCCTGCCAGCTTGGTGTCGTCTGCAAATTTGATGAGTTCCCCATCTATCCCCTCATCCAAATCGTTGATGAAGATGTTGAAGAGCACTGGGCCTAGAACAAAGCCCTGGGGCACCCCACTACACACTTCCCTCCATGTAGATGCGGTTCCATTGAGGACTACACGCTTAGTACGGCCAGTCAGCCAGCTACGAATCCATCTGGTGGTCATGCTGTCTAACCCACATTTTTCTATCTTATTTCTATCTCATCTGGGTGTTGATTGCTAGTGGGGAGGTGTTTTGGTCTTTTTGTTCCCTTTTTGGCTTATTGATTATCTCTGTTGCACGGTATGTAGAAGGTATTTATGTATGGATGGTTCAGGATGGTAATAGTTTCCCAGTTGAAACTATGGTTAAGTCTGTCCATATGTTAATAATTAATATTTTACTGGCTTTTGGCCATTGCTGAATTTTACATACCTATTTACAGGCCACAACTAGCAAATTAATGTCATTATCTTACAGGGTTTTCAATAGTTGGGCTAGTATTTCTCAACTTCTGCAGCTTTGATAGTAACAATATTTGCTAAGGTCCATATAGTTACTTATAGTTTAGCTCAATCATTCCTCCTTTTTTAATATAGTTTTCTTGTTGTAAACAATTCTTTTGTAAGCACATTTTTGCAATATCATCATAGGTTTTCAAAAGCTGAACTATGACCAAATGGATGCATTACTTCACACTGACGATCTTCAAACCAAGTAAGCAATTTGAATTAGTTTTCTTAGGTGCATATAAAATTTGTGAAAAGGTAGCCTGAAGGGAATGTCTGATTTTTTTTAATCAATATGTTTTTTTTCAGATATACTTAAATATAAATAAATGGAAGCATGGTAGTACCTTTTGATTCTGGTACGCATACAACAGGATGAGTCTTGTATCAGAGCGCTTCAGCTATCAACTTGCTGACTTTGTCCCATATACCACCACTTGCTGTTGTCACTGGATGTTAGGCAGTTATATTAGGCAGCAATATGAAAACAGACTTTATTCATACTGTTAATGTGTTTTGTTTATTTATTTATTTAGAAAATTTGTATTGCCACCTGCTCGCACAGGGCGACTCAAGGTGGCTTACATAAGTAGAAAAACACCCTATTAAAAAATAAAATAACAAGAGGAAAATAATAAAATAATACAATAACCCCCCATCCCCCACCCCAGCAACAACACACATTAAACTAGCCATTTGCTGGGCTCTATTCCACTCTGGGTTCCCCAGGCCCGCTGGCAGAACTTCAGCGCCTTCCAAAAGAGTGTTAGAGTGGCGGCCAGTCTAATCTCTGGGGGAATAATGTTCCAGAGAGAGGGAGCTACCATGGAGAAGGTCCTGCTTCTGTGTCCCGCCAGATACATCTCCTTAGGGGACAGGACCCACAACATTCCTTGTCTCCCCACCCTAGTGGGTCGGATTTGACTTAAACATATCTATCTATCTATCTATCTATCTATCTATCTATCTATCTATCTATCTATCTATCTATCTATCTATCTATCTATCTATCTATCTATCTATCTATCTATCTATCTATCTATCTATCTATCTATCTCTATCATCTATTTTTATTATTTTATAAAATAAAATATTATTTTATTAAGAATGTAAATTACAATAGTAAAAACTAATATAAAGGAAACAAACAAAGAAAAGAGAATGGAAAAAAAGAATAAAAAATACAGGAAAGAAGAAAAAAGAGAAAGAAAGAATAAAGAAAAAGAAAAAAATTATATAAAGAAGAGACTTCCAACTTTCATCTCAGCCAATATAAACCAATTTAATTTATAAAGTTAAACAGGGTATCTCTTCATTCCATATCCCATCCCTTATCTACAGTATAATCAAATCCAAAAAACATCAACTTTTCAATCATTAAATATCTTTATTATGACTTACAGTACCAGGATAATCAAAATAATCAGTTGTCACTACATATATTGCATGTGTATAAGTGTCAGTGGTGGAATTCAATCAGTTTGCACCAGTTCGGCAGAACCGGTAGCTAATTTTTTTTTGCCCAAGCCCAGAATGGACTTCTGGAAGCAGCATCCAGTTGTTCACATATTTGAATCCCACCACTGGTATGTGTGAATATATATGCATATCTGGGTATATATATATATATACACACACCCAGATGAGCATACACACATACACACCATTTATGGCCTTATAAAGGAATGTCCTCATAAGGTGATTACAGTAAATACTGGAGCTAAAATGATCTACTATTCAAACATAATATCTCAATATAGCCAATCAAAGTTTATTTGAAAATACTATGGGAAGAAAGTTTTTATTGTGAGTTGCTGAGAGTCTTTCTTTGATAACACTGGGATATAAATCCAATGAATAAATAAATTCATCCATCTTTCAGTGCTGCTGCTGTGATTCTCATCTGAGCTGGAATCTTATGTGGGTATTCTTTGTTAACATTTTAAAAAAATCAGACATCACCTCTTGCTTGGCCAAGACAAAACATTTTAGAATGTTTTCTGACAATGTACCAAGAATTTCATCCATATGAAGGCATTCAGAACTACTGCTTATGGGTTGTAATGGTTTAAAACTACACTGGCAGTTTTAAGGACTCGGCTTCATAGATTTGTAAGTCATGTAACCAGGAATGGAAAAGCCTTAATATTTCCAGTTGAATCTATCAAGGCAGCAGAAACAAGACTGATGGAATTAATTTACTTAAAAAGGATATATTTTATTGCTTTGATCTGACACAGGTTTCCCTCAGGCTACAAATAAAAAACCTGATAGTTGGCTTGAAACTATGAAAGTCCAAGGAGCTGTTTTTTCCTTAAGCTGCTGCCACAACTAAGTTGCCAAAAAACCCCAAAAAACCAGTCAGAAGGGATTTTGATCAGCAGAAGCATCCATTTTCTTCATATTATTATGCTGTTTGTTATATATCAACATCAGCATATTTATTAACAGTAGTAACTCTCTATACAAATTATACACCTTTTTAAATTTACTAGTAAGGCATTGTACCTAGCCTTATAAATAGGGATAAAAATTTTCTTTATAGTGATTTATACCACTTGTTATTTTTTAAAGTGGAAACTATTGGTTTTCTTTTGCTGGAATTATTGGAGTGATAAGGAATTATTGTCCTTACCAAAATGAAGCTATGAGATATCAGTTCAGTATGGATTGTGATACTGAGCTATAAACATCTGCTTCAGTGGAATAAGTGACCCCCTCTTCTCTAGATTTCAGATCTTAACCCCATTCAATTGAACAAGGTTTACTGTCAAATCTGTATGTAGTTAGAGAATTTCAACCCTAATCTCTTATGCAAAACTAGAATACACTTCTTGGAATCAATTAAATAACATTATTACCAGGTATGTCAATTATTACCATGTGAATCAGTCATGAGACTTTTCAATTCTGCCATTTTTTAATATTTATGGTGGCATAGTGCATAATTATTGGTTACATCCTATGCTATCTCCTATAGCAGCCATCCCCAACCTTTTTAGCACCAGAGACCGGTTTTATGAAAGACAATTTTTCCATGGACTGGGGGGGGGGGATGGTTTTAGTTTATCTCGCTTGCCCACTGCTCACCTCCAGCTGTGTGGCCTAGTTCCTAACAGGTCATGGACTGATACCAGTCCATGACTCAGGAGTTGGGGCGCCCTATCCTATAGTATTTGCCCAGCCTATTCAATTCAACAGGGTTGGCACATTTCCCGTCATTTCAATAATGCCTATAAGGATCCCAGAAGCATATCTTCTCTCCAGTCACATTCCCCTCTGGGACAAGGTACTCCCTGAAATCCAGGTGGCTTTCATTCTACTGGTGTTTCAGAGGGTCTTCAAGCCTGGCTCTTTGAATAGATCTTTAGCTAGGGTGATTGAAGTGCTTTCTGCATTGTGTAAGTCTGTCTATTGTTGTTGCCTGATTTTCCCATCTTTTATTCCTTTTGTCTTTATTGTTATATTGTTATCTTACTGGGTTTTTACTTAGTGAGGTTGAATGTTGATCAGTGTACTCATTTAACAAGCAAAACAAATATCAAATATCTGATTTAAAGTTTGTGATTCATCTTATCCATAATAA
This sequence comes from Azemiops feae, assembly GCA_023970755.1. Classification (NCBI taxonomy): domain Eukaryota; kingdom Metazoa; phylum Chordata; class Lepidosauria; order Squamata; family Viperidae; genus Azemiops; species Azemiops feae. The sequence continues at coordinate 761,129 of JALGBA010004083.1, forward strand.
TTTTGATATATACAGATCTGTTTATTCTAAAAATTGTATACCATAGGCAAGAATTTTTCATATAGACAGAAGCTCATTTCTTTCAAGCTAACTCAACCAAAAGTGTCAGCTGGTCTAATGCCAGTTCAAAAAACATTTTCCCCATGAGCAAGTAACAGTGGAGGAAGAGACTTTTGTTTTCTCTGTCTTCTTGATTTTGGATCCATAAGAAAGGTGCCACTGATTAGTTTTATGTTTACCAATTAAGCAGTGAAGCAATTAAAATATAAGCAGATAACCACTTAATTAGATGTAAACTTAACCTTAAATTTAGTATGTCATTATAGCAAACCAGAAAACAAAACTTTAGTTTTTGTTTTGAATCTATGCATTGATCAATCATTGCTCAACTATTCAACAAGGGATTATCAGTAAATATATTTCTGTCCATGAATTATGGAATGATTTTTTTTAAAAAAAGGCATCATGAAATAAGGAAAATAAAATAGTGAGCTGAATGATATGAGCTTGAATAATTATTTTTTTTGGTGGTGTAACTTTTAAATTCAGGACATTTCAAAAATATACTTATGCATAATTAAGGACAATTTTCTTTAAGATAGTACATAATTAAAGAAGAAATTTTAGTCAGGGTATACTTAGATGATGATGAAATTAGTTAAATGCATCTCAAACTGCACCTGCAGGTTTTCAATATGGAGCATACAGATTTACATTTCTCTCCAATCTGAGAAAAAAAAAATCAAAAGTTAAAACGCTCACAATGAGCACCTATTACCATGCCAAATGAACCTTATAGCAGCCAGATAAATGGACAGCTTAAAAGTCCTCAGTCTGATAAACTACCTCTGACATATTTCTGAAATTGGTCTCTTTCGGTTTTAATATATAATAAAGTTATGGAAGCTAAAGCAGTGGTTCTCAACCTTTTCTTCACCGTGGATCCCCTTTAAATACCTTTTGTAGCCATGGACCATGGCTACGGACCTTCAAGACTTAATTCAAGATTTAAATCATTTCTTCAAGCCTTTGCACCCCCTGTGATGACATTGCACCCCCACAGAGGTCCATGGACCATAGGTTGAGCACCATTGAGCTAAATATTAACATTTAGCCCTTGCTCTCAATTCTCTCATGTATGCAAGTATGTATGTATGTATGTATGTATGTATGTATGTATGTATGTATGTATGTATGTATTCATTCATTTCTCTTTTTCTCTTTGCATTTTCTTTCCTGTTTTATAACACTTTTCCACATCTTTTTGATTTTTTCATGCTTTTTCCTAAGTTGCTTTGTACTAAAATTTGATTATATATAACTTTACTCCATATAACTTAGTTACTAAAATGTACTTATAGATGCTAGCTATGACATTATACCTTGAAATATAATGGTAAAATAGAATAGCTTGGGTTTTCTTTAACTTCTTTGGCTCTGATGTTGAAAATATAGTTGAACTGTCTAACTATTTTTTCTGTAAGCTGAAGGAACTGTCAGAGGTGACCACATCCGGAGAGTAAGAATGGGATGTTACAAAATCAAAACTTTGCTTGACTTTCCTAAAGCAAATGATGTCTTACTAAAATTGCCATTTTAATATACTTGAAGGAAAGACATGTTTTGGGAAGGGCGATTATATGCCATTAAGTCATTTTTTACTTCTAGTTACATAGATAAGATTTCTCCATGATGATCTGTCCGTATTCTGGTCTTTCAAATCATAAATGGTGCACTCATCATCCCTGCAACTGAGTCTGTCTACCTTGTTGATGGTCATCGTCTTCTTCTCTTTCCTTCCACTTACCCTAGTATTAGACCCTTCTCCAAAAAGTTAGGTCTTTGCATAATGTGTCCAAAATAAGATAACGTGAGCCTGGTCATTTGTGCCTCAAATATTCTCAATTTGCTGATGATGCCTAAGAAGTCAGTTTTAGTTGTTTCATTTCATCTTTCATTGTGTTGAGTTTTTCTGTATTTAGACTTTTTACATTACATTTTCCTGTTATAATTCTATATTTTCAGCACTGGATTTTCTTTTCCTGGGTGAAGGTACTTTCAAAGAAAATACAATTCAAAATGAAAACATTCTAGCTCAAAATGAACTCTATAAAATAATGAACACAAATAAGCAAAAAAAATACATCTTGATTGGTGGATAGTTTTAAAGACACCTACCTATAATTCAGCTAGGATATGAAAAAAGGAAATAAAAAAATCATGGAAGTTCTAGATTCTTCACAATGTATTCTCAGAATTTAGAACTTCCAAGTCCTATACCACTTTTGATTACTATGCAAAGAATTTGAAGTATTTCTCTAAGTGGTCAGTATTGGCTGAAAAATCTTAAGAATTGGTGGGTCATCTCATCCTAAGATTAGCAGGCTGGGGAAGGCTGTCCAACTGAAACAATTCTGCAATTAGCAATAATATTTCCTAGAATATATCTGAAACACAGTCTTATTGCTTTTTTCATACTTCTTTTTTTAGAGAGGATTTATGCTCCACTGAAGAAGCTCATCAAAAATTTATGAACATTTATCCCAAGATCTTCATTAAAGAAAAGCCCATATTGCCAGGTATTCCTGAAAAAAGAACAATAGGGTAATTCATTTTTCTAAATCTGTATTTAATGTAAAAAGGAATCAAGCAATGATATTAGGTCAGTTGTCACCAACATGTGCCTCAAAGCAGCTGTCAAATATAAAGATTGGTAGCTAATGGTAAATTTATTTTCTGCTTGAGCAGAAACGTCTGTTTGTTGTTTCAAAGTGCATTTTGTCCTACCTCTGAGAAAAGCATGTCCAATTCATAGTCCAAGTTTGAGTCCAAGTTTTACATGGCCATGTTTTTCTCCTCATTATTGTTTAAAACGGAATCCATTAACTGGAGACCATTCATGGTGTACTATCCTTATAAATTAATTATATGTCACCATATTTTTTTCTTTCACTGCAGTAAAGGACAGGAGAAGAAAAAGATTGCCAAAACACCCACAAAAACAAAACAAAACAAAACAAAAAACCAAATCACAATGCAAAGAGAGGAGCAAACTATAGTTTAAGAATAAATGCACAGTCTTACACTGCTGAGCAAACTAATCCTAGAAACTTTGTACGATTTAGAAAGTATAAAGTGATACATCCTATCTTATAAGTGTCTGTCCAAAGCTAGTTCTCTGTTCAATCTACATTTCCTTTTTTGCCTATAACTGCAGCAAAGATTCACAGCAATGGTAGGAAAGCTGTGAAAACACAAAGCTAGAACAAAGTACATTCTGGTGGCAGATATAGCAATAGCATTAGCACTTAGACTTATATACTGCTTCATAGTGTTTTACAACCCTCTGTAAGCGGTTTACAGAGTCAGCATATTGCCCCCAACAATCTGGGTCCTCATTTTACCCACCTCTTAATTTTAGAAATATCGGTATGCCCAGTGGTGGGATTCAAATATGTGAACAACCGGTTCTCTGTGCAGATGCCGCTTCCGGAAGTCCATTCTGGGCCTGGGCAACAAAAAATTAGCTAGCGGTTCTGCTGAACTGGTGCGAACTGGCTGAATCCCACTCTGGGTATGCCCATTTTGTTTTAGGCTGGCTGTATTTCCCTAGTAGATCGTTTTATGTCCAGAAGTATATACCTTGGAAAAGCTACATAAAAATCTTCATGAGAATTTAATGCATTATTTACTATTGCTGTCATTATTTATTTATACATTTTGAATTCCATATTTCAGTGTCATACATATCTTAAACTGAAGAATAGTGCTTACATATTACTGAGACCTTTTCTTGTTTGGAAGCCACTCCACCCCCCATCCCCCATTATTTTTCCCATTGCATAATTCTGAGATACAGATATGTTAGGCATTAAGCAGACTAATACATATTACAAGAAGGTATTTCCTAGTTAATTTGAATGAAGTGCATTATTATGCTCTGAAAGTGAGACATTTTGCTAAACAATATGTGGTATCCATCTGAACATTCCTCCATTCATTTTGTTCCCCTGTCTTTCACACGCCTTTTCTATTCACACCATCTGTTGGGAATCCCTTAATTTTCACTGGTTAAGAAGCAATATAATAACTGAGACTAAAAGTTATTCATATGTGTCAATTCTTCCAGAAGAAAAAATGTTTTATGTTGAAATTTTATTCATGTAGGCATTTTTTTTAATTATTAGAAAACTTGTACAGCAAAATGAAATGGACAGGAGACAGTCACAACCAGCTCAGATCTAATAGTGTTCATTTCCCAGAGAGATAATTTTGATAGATTTGACAGCATAATTGTAGACTTTTTTTTTAACGCTTTTAGATCCTTGAGAAAAGCAGAGGAAGTTTATATAATTGCCCCAAAATATGCTGCTCAATATTATTTAGCACACCTGAGATCCCTTGGAAGGAGATCATTGTGTAACAATATGAAATTTCCTTCATGAGAATGTGTCATTTAAACTCTGATCTAACCCAATGTTTATAAAGACAAACTGTATATAATATTGTAAACTGTGTATAATATTGTACACAGAAAGTCAGTCTCTTTTGCCTTATAAGGGCATTGAATAAAATATATTCTCAAATTCTACTTTTAAGTAGAAATAAAGCTTTTTCAGAATAATTTTGCTTACAAGTCAATTGAGAATCAGTGCAAATAACTAATAAGTACATACATTAATCGTAAAGCAATATGCTATAAAGGAGCAAAGCAGATGTTTACAAGGATGAGTCAATCAATAAATTCAGTAATACATTTATAACAGTGATGTCTATTTAATTGTTGCTAGATCCTTCCTTCCTTCCTTCCTTCCTTCCTTCCTTCCTTCCTTCCTTCCTTCCTTCCTTCCTTCCTTCCTTCCTTCTTCCTTCCTTCCTTCCTTCCTTCCTTCCTTCCTTCCTTCATCCCTCCCTATAAAAGTTAGCTAAAATAATATTGTTTTAATAATAATTTCTAACTCCAACAAAGTTTGAATTTGTAATTCAAGTTTCAATGGCATTCTCATGAAATTTTATTTGCTTCCAGTTTTAAGATTTTTTGTTTTAAAAAAGCTCTTAGTTTTCTACTTATTTTTCTAGGATGGGGCATGTGTGTACTGTGTTGCTTATGATCAGGTTTCTAGGGTAACCTTGTTTACCCCTTCTTGACAGCAATCACAAGGATGGAAACTGACAGTGGTGCTTACTGGCAGATTTGAGCTAGTTCATGGGAACTTTTTCTAAGTTATATTCCTTCTTTTATTATTATGCACTAAATTGAATGAATCATACATATGTTGCAAAGCATAAAATTGAAGATGGGAGGTAGGAAGTGGTTATGGTAGCAGGAAAACACTGGGAAGATAGGTGAAGGAAGATTAGAAGTAGGAAAGATATAAGGAAGCTGGAAAAGAAATGAAAAGGAGAATAGACATAAGCCATAGATAGGAGAATCAGCTGGCAGCTTTATTATATGAATAACACCTCTGAAACCTGGAAAGAAGCATTTCAAATTATTCCAAAAGACTACCCCATAATTATCTCACAATAAATGTAGATGGGAAATTTCTCTTACGGTTTTCAGAAGTCTGTTTTTACTTCAGAGTTGAATTAAAACTACTTTACTAAAAATGTGTAGTTCTTGTTTCCTTGATCTTCCCCAATTATATGGAGCTTGATTAAAAACAACAATTGCCTAATTGAAATAACAGCAATCCAAAACAAGAGATGGGCAGAGATTTTAGGACAGGAGCAAGTATTGACCTGCTGAAGAGAAAAACAAACTATGGTGATTGATCTTTACGGCAGTCTCACTTCTATTTTCTGTTCTAGTTTTTGTTCTGTCTTTATGCTACCATAGCATTTTTTTTTAAGCAAGGATCTTCTCATCTCACACAGCATTGCTAAACTTTTACTTAATATTATTTTGCCTTATATTATGCCACCCAAACACCTTATAGGGAGATGGGTGGCATAAAAAAAATTAATAAATAAAATACAATAAATAAAAAAAATTCCTATTCTTGAGTCCTGTAAAAAATATTCATTTTAGGGATTACTACCATTTTTCCTTCTACCTTTACTGAGCAATTTTGCAAAAACAAAAATAATCCAGTAGAAAATACTTTCCTTTCTTCCGCTAGCAAGTCTTCGAGAATAATGGGCTGATCGGGTTTCAAGTAGAACCCGAAGGCCTGCTGTTTCAAAAGTCTGTCTTCTCTTTTTAAAAGGGATTAATCACGTAAGCCCCTAGGAAGTTAGAAGTGCATTTGACGCCCTCTTCTATTTCCTTTATTTAGCAAATTACGTTACACTTCTTTAAAACTCTATGGTAATATTCAGTTATCAAAATTGGCAACTACTAGTTATAATTTTGTTTTAAATTATGAATGAAATTTCTTAGTAACCCATAATTTGTCACAGATATCAGAGTTTGTGGGTTTATGATTTATTTATTTATTTAATAGATGTACCATGTATAGCTGCTGCCCATCTCACAAACATGACTCTGGTTAGCATACAATAACAGCCAGTGACAACAATTAAAACAAGAATTAAAAACAATCAGACACAATTACAAATAAAAGCAGAATAAAAATAAAAATGTGGAGAGTGGTCCATACAATATAGCCATCTTATAGACTCCTCCTTTCTTTGGGATTCCCCCAAGCCTATTGAATTTTTTTTCTCTAAATGCCAGTAGGGTCAGGGCTAATCTCACCTTGGGGGAAATGATGTTCCAAAGATGTTTATTTTTTTAATTGAATCTTATTTTATCCCCTGGAAGCTCAGGGATAAGTATGCTTTAATAGTAGCATTCTCTTTCTCTCTTGTGGTCTGTAGGGTACATTCCTGTAATTTCTGCACCAATGCTGTAGCTGCTGAAGGTTTTCACAACATACATTTCTATTTGAATATGATGAAAAGTCCCGATAGGTTGCAGCCCAGCTTTCCAAAATCCCGGGAGAGTGTGCAAAATTTAATAAAAATACTCAAGAAAATGTAAGTATCAAACTTATTCAGAGCGTTCTGTGACTTCTTTTGGTGGATATAAAGAAGCAACTATTTTTTCAAAATATATCCTGGGTTAGTATATAAACTTGCTATATAAACTTTATGAAATGGCTATATGCTAATATCATAATTTTAAATGATTGTCCATAACATATCTAGTTAATTTATCTTTAATGATACCTGGCATTTTTGCAGTAGAGATCTTATGTCAGTGTTAATTAGCTAATATAAATAGTATATTACAGTGGTGGGATTCAAATATGTGAACAACTGGTTCTCTGTGTGGATGCCGCTTCTGGAAGTCCATTCTGGGCCTGGGCAACAAAAAATGAGCTACCGGTTCTGCTGAACTGCTGCAAACTGGCTGAATTCCATCACTGGTATATTAGCATACTAGCTATATTATTCTATATAAATGGTAAGATAACTGAATTCACAACATACCACTTCACTGCTATTAGATTATTCAAGGCCAGCTAATGCAAGCCATTATTGTAATGTTATATGATTTCTGTACTAAGATTGAATATTATGATGCTAGATGCTTAAAAGTAGTTAATCTATATACTGTAAAAAGATCATAAAGCTTATGTGATTTTGCACGTTTTTAATATATGCTTTACGACTAACTAGTCTAAGACATTTTACAAGGATGCCACAAAAATCTGTGGCCTTTTATTGTAGAGCTTTCAGTATCTCATTATTAATGGCATGTATTGTTAATAACTCCTTCATGGATTACTGCCTTGTCGTGGCGAAGGGGCTTGCGTAACTCAATGAAGTTATGAGCTATGCCGTGCAGGGCCACCCAAGACGGACAGGTCATAGCAGAGAGTTCTGACAAAATGTGATCCACTGGAGAAGGAAATGGCAACCCACTCCAGTATCTTTGCCATGAAAACCCCATGGACAGTACTAAAAGGCAAAAAGATATGACGCTGGAAGATGAGCCCCTCAGGTCGGAAGGTGTCCAATATGCTACTGGGGAAGAGCAGAGGGCTAGTACTAGTAGCGCCAGAAAGAGTGAAGCGACTGGGCCAAAGCCGAAAGGACGCTCAGCTGTGGATGCATCTGGTGGTGAAAGGAAAGTCCGATGCTGTAAAGATTTTTTTTCCATAGGAACCTGGAATGTAAGATCCATGAATCAAGGCAAATTGGACGTGGTCAAACAAGAGATGACAAGACTGAACATCGACATCTTAGGAATCAGCGAACTAAAATGGACAGGAATGGGTGAATTTAATTCAGAGGACCATCAGGTATACTACTGCGGGCAAGAATCCCTCAGAAGAAATGGAGTAGCCTTCATAGTCAATAAAAGAGTAGGAAAAGCAATACTGGGATACAATCCCCAAAATGACAGAATGGTCTCAGTGCGAATCCAAGGCAAGCCATTCAATATCACAGTAATCCAAGTCTATGCCCCAACCACTGGTGCTGAAGAGGATGAAATTGACCGGTTCTATGAAGCCCTACAGCACATTATAGAATCAACACCAAAAAATGATGTCCTTATCATCATGGGGGATTGGAATGCTAAAGTAGGAAGCAAAGATAAACGGAAAACAGGCAAGTTTGCGCCTTGGAGTTACAAAATGAAGCAGAGGCACAGGCTGATAGAATTTTGTCAAGAGAATACGATAGTCATAGCAAACACTCTTTTCCAACAACCCAAGAGACGTTCTCTACACAGGACCTCACCAGCGGTCAACACAGAAATCAGATTGACTATGTGCTCTGCAGCAAAGATGGAGAAAGCATCTATACAGTCAGTAAAAACAAGACCAGGAGCTGACTGGGGCTCAGATCATGAGCTTCTCGTTGCAAAATTTAGGCTTAAATTGAAGAAAGTAGGGAAAAACACTAGGCCACTCAAGTATGAACTAAATCATATCCCTGATGAATATACAGTAGAGGTGACAAATAGATTTAAGGAATTAGATCTGATAGACAGAGTGCCTGAAGAACTATGGATGGAGGTTCGCAACATTGTACAAGAGGTAGCAACTAAAACCATCCCAAAGAAAAAGAAATGCAAGAAAGCAAAATGGCTGTCTGAGGAAGCTTTGCAAATAGCTGAGGAAAGAAGGGAAGCGAAAGGCAAGGGAGAAAGAGAAAGATACACCAATTGAATGCAGAATTCCAGAGAATAGCTAGAAGAGATAAGAATGCCTTCTTAAATGAACAGTGCAAAGAAATAGAAGAGAACAATAGAATAGGGAGAACCAGAGATCTCTTCAAGAAAATTGGAGATATGAAGGGAACGTTTCATGCAAAGATGGGCATGATAAAGGACCAAAATGGCAGGGACCTAACAGAGGCAGAAGAGATTAAGAAGAGGTGGCAAAATTACACAGAAGAACTATACAAGAACGAGCTTAGCATCCCTGATAACCACGATGGGGTGGTCACTGACCTCGAGCCAGACATCCTAGAATGTGAAGTGAAATGGGCCTTAGGAAAGCTGAGCAACAACAAAGCTAGTGGGGTGACAGTATTCCAGCTGAGCTATTCAAAATCTTAAAAGACGATGCAGTAAAAGTGCTACACTCAATTTGCCAGCAAATTTGGAAAACTCAACAGTGGCCACAGGATTGGAAAAGGTCAGTTTACATTCCAATTCCAAAGAAAGGCAATGCCAAAGAATGTTCAAACTATCGCACCATTGCACTCATTTCACATGCAAGTAAAGTTATGCTTAAAATCCTACAAGCTAGACTCCAGCAGTATGTGGATCGAGAACTTCCCAGAAGTACAGGCAGGATTTCGAAGAGGCAGAGGAACTAGAGATCAAATTGCCAACATACGCTGGATCATGGAGAAAGCTAGGGAGTTCCAGAAAAACATCTACTTCTGCTTCATTGACTATGCTAAAGCCTTTGATTGTGTGGATCACAACAAATTGTGGCAAGTTCTTAAAGAGATGGGAGTACCAGACCATCTTATTTGTCTCTTGAGAAACCTATATGCGGGTCAAGAAGCAACAGTGAGAACTGGACACGGAACCACTGATTGGTTCAAAATTGGGAAAGGAGTCCGGCAAGGCTGTATTCTGTCGCCCTGCCTATTTAACTTATATGCAGAGCACATCATGAGAAAGGCAGGGCTAGATGAATCAAAAGTTGGAATTAAGATTGCCGGGAGAAATATCAACAACCTAAGATATGCAGATGATACCACTCTAATGGCAGAAAGTGAAGAGGAACTAAAAGAGCCTCTTGATGCGGGTGAAGAAGGAGAGTGCAAAAGTTGGCTTGAAACTCAACATTAAGAAAACCAAAATCATGGCATCCGGCCCTCTCAATTCCTGGCAAATAGATGGGGAAGAAATGGCGGTAGTGACAGATTTTATCTTCCTGGGCTCTAAGATCACCACAGATGGGGACTGCAGCCAAGAAATTAAAAGACCCTTGCTCCTGGGGAGGAAAGCTATGGCAAATTTAGACAGCATACTAAAAAGCAGAGACATCACCCTGCCAACAAAAGTACGTATATCCCAAGGCCCATGGGGGTTTTCCCAGTTGCATATGTATTCTGTGAAAGTTGGACATAAGAAAGGACTGAACTCAAAATAATTGAGGCCTTTGAACTATGTGTGCTGGGAAGACTCCTGCGAGTCCCTTGGACTGCAAGGCGATCAAACTGGTCAGTCCTAGAGGAGATCAACCCTGACTGCTCTTTAGAAGGCCAGATCCTGAAGTTGAAACTCAAATACTTTGGCCACCTAATGAAAAGGAAGGACTCACTGGAGAAGAGCCTAATGCTGGGAAAGATTGAGGGCAGTAGAAGAAGGGGACGACAGAGAATGAGGTGGCTGGATGGAGTCACTGAAGCAGTAGGCATGAGCTTAAATGGACTCCAGAAGATGGTAGAGGACAGGAAGGCCTGGAGGAAAGTTGTCCATGGGGTCGCGATGGGTCGGACACGACTTCGCAACTAACAACAACAACAACATTGTTAATAATCTTTTAATGTATAAAAGACAGTTTATCTCTGAGATCGACAATATAATCCATCTGTGGACAATATAATTGAACATTCTGAAATGGGATATTAGAATGGTGGGGAAGGTTTCCTCTTTCCTCAGTGAAATTCCTGTAGTTAAAAATCTGAATTTGAATTTCAGTGTTTTATAACAGAGGTCCCCAACATCTTGGCCACTGGGCCACATGAGTAGCTGGGCAATGCACGCATGTGCATGCACGTATTCATCCCCCACGTGCCACTGTTGCTGTGAGTGTAGTGCAGGCGGTGGCAGTGCTGCTAGTATCATGTGGGTGGCGGCGTTGCCACGAACCTTGCACGGGCAGCGGGAGCAACACAAATGGCAGGTGGGCGGTGGTGTGCCACACACAGGTGGCAGCATTACCATGAATCTTGCAGAGGCAGCGGCAGTGATGCAAGAGTCAGGCAGCAGGCGGGCCGCAGCGCAAACCTCACGTCGGCATCGTTACGGGCCATGGTGTGAGCCTCACACGGGGCATTGTCATGATCCTCACGCTGGAGATAGCATTGCTGTGAGCCTGGCAGTGATAGCGCCATGAGCCTCACACAGGCACTGGCATCGCTGAGAGCCTTGTGCGCATGCTCGCAGCCCCGTTTGCATGGTGCGCATGCTCATGGCCTGTTTGTGTGCGTGCACGTGTGGCTTTGTGCATGCGCATGTAAGGCGCCTTCCCCTCCCTCTCCCACTGGGCCGCCAACCCAGAAAGGTTGGACACCTCTGGTTTAGATGATCCAAGGATTACTTATGCAAGCCATTATTGTGCAGTTGTATGCTTACCATATATTATTGAAAGTGATGGTTCAATATCCTCGCTTTAGAGGTATGTACACTGATTTAGAGTGCAACAACACTGAGAAATTTGACAAAAAAATTGGGAAGGCATTCTATATTTTTCTTGTTGATAAGAACAGGAGCTTTTGTGTATTCCATGCCCCCTTTAGTGTTTTGTTTGTTATATTTGCTTGTTTCTGTTTCTCTGCTGACTGGGGAAATTCTGGAAGTTGAAGTCCACATATCTTAGAGTTTAAGGTGGGAAAATGCTGATATAGGGAATAATATGAAATGGGAATACAGGTATATAGTTCAAATGTGTCCTTTAATATAAAATGCATTTTTTTTTAAAACAACTACATTTTTAGCAAATAAAACTGGAAAAATAAGGAAGATCACTTTAACTTTCATTAAAATAAAAACCCAAAACAAAACACATGAATATTAAAATAGGATATACTAAATGAAAAGCAGGCAGATATAGGAAGATGGACAGCAGGGAAAAATGCATATGGAAACAATGATGGGAAGAATTATATGATTATTCACAGGAATAAAACTGTAATAGTTTTGCATTGATGGAATTAAAATTACAGTACACTAGTAGCAGCAACAGCAAAAAAAACCCCAAACCCTCCAAAGTGCACTTTATTGCCTGCATGAGTGCACTAGTCAGAATGAGTGACTATTTGAAGTTACAACAGCACTGAAAAAAGTGACTTATGACTGTTTTTCAACTTTTGACCAACACAGCATCCCCATGTCACTTGATCAAAATTTGGATGCTTGGCAATTGGGATGTATTTATGATGGTCTCAGTGTCCCAGGGTTATGTAATCACTTTTTGCAACCTTTTGACAAGCAAATCAATGGGGAATCATTTAATAACTGCAGTGATTTTCTTAACAAATGTGGCAAGAAAGGTCATTAAATGGGGCAAAACTAACTTAACAATCATCTTGCTTTGCAATGGAAATTTTGGGTTGAATTGTGGTTGTAAGATGAGGACTACTTATGCTCATTCTTTAATTATCTTATCATGCACTTTATTAGCTTAAATAAAATTTAAAGTTATTTTCCATGAATCAAAACCTAAGTGGACTGTAATAGGGGGCTTTTAGAAGTAACTCTCTTTAGATTTAAAGAGAAGTCAGTTTGACTAACTACCACTAGATATTTCCTAAAGTCATATCCTTAGCAAGAGTTCCCAATCCAATGCTCTCCTGAGGTTTTGGTTCTTGAAGTAGCAACAAATGTTCCTGGAACAGATTGAGCAAGATATGCATGGTCTCTAGCTGTCAATGGATGAGAAAAAACAATTCTTTTAGGAAATTTATAACAATCTATTTTTGGGTTTGCAACAGCCTACTGTATGTTCTCTCTCTTTTGGTATATTGTAGCTAGTCACCTTATGATTCCTTGGGTGCTTCCGATTTGCCATGGGACTCCTATTCACTGTACCGTTGCTTAATAGGATTATACTGTAACCATTTTTGCTCTTCTTTATCATGATCACAGTTGGAAGTTGGTCCAGACTAATTTGTTTCATTAATTTGCTTTTCTTGCTGAATACTCTGAGGAGCTTCTGGAATAGAGGACACCTAATCAAGTCTATCTAATATAGTCGGTGTATTTGAGAAAGTACAGTAATTAAGGTTAAGTGGTGAAGTAACCAACTGAATAAGCAAGGCTAAATGTTATTTTTTCAAGGCCACCTTGCTTATCATGAAGTTTAGGACCAGGCAATGAAAGAATTAGAATAGACAAATATTGGATCTGGGATCGTAGGATAAATTGAGATTGCTCATAATGTGTTTGAATTGTGGTATTAATTGGCCATGAACTTGGTTTGATAGCTATTGAAGTTCTTTATTGCATCTACTACAATTACTTTATTATTTTTTTCCTCCTCTGCATTTTTATAAACTTACTGCCTTTTAATCTTATAGCTGTTCAAAGGCTGATATGTTGTCCTGAATCTCTTCTTATTATTATTCTGCATTTTTATTATAGTATCACCACCCTAGAATAATTCAAAGTGATGGGCAGATTAAAATATTTTAAAGCAAGAAAGAATGATTTAGGAATAAGAATAAATGATAAAGTGAATTAAACTTACAGTCTTTCAGTGAGTTTGTTAATGAGAAATAATAATTTGCGACCAAATAGTTGTGTTTAACAAAGGTAATCATAGGAGACATTTCTCCTCATCTGTTATGTTTTTGGAACATTTGTAGAGAAATATATAAACATCCTCAATTAATTTTGAAAAATGCAGCTGTGAAGAAATAGTTTAACATTATTTAACATTATTTAAAGGAGGGAGGTTTGGCTTTATGTCAGTTGCTTGAAATAAATCAAAGCTGTACTTTAAACTGTTTCCTTTTTCATGTAGAGATGAGCTCATAACTAGGTGTGAAAAAATAGTTTCAGCTTTCAGCACATCAGGAGTTACAAAATCCTTCCTTATCCATCTGCCAGAGATCTGGTCCTAGAAAGTTAAAATCTGGAACACAATTTTTTTAACCCTAGTCCTACCAATTAATAAGTTTTTCTTTAGGGATTATGGTGGAATTAAATAGCAATATATTTTTGTAGAGTAAAGATACATTTATATTCTAACTAAAATGAATTCAAAAGGTGTTTCCTCTAAATACTTCATTGTGAATGAGGAACACTTTTTTAAAAATGCAGATAGCCCATCCAGTGGGGATACTTCTGATAAAATCCACTTACCGGTTTCCTTTCTGAGAAGAATAAGTCTAGAATTTCCTCCTCCTCCTCCTCCTCCTCCTCCTCCTCCTCCTCCTCCTCCTCCTCCTCCTCCTCTTCCTCCTACTCCTCCTCCTCCTCCTGCTGCTGTAGTTCTGAGTTGAATGAGTTCTGCTTGAACTTTGAGACATATGGGGAAGCAAAAGTCCTAAATGAACAGTTATGATGTGTAAATTTGTTAACTCATCATTGTAAGCCCTATGGTAGTAAAGATGAATCATTATTCATGAACATTTAATGTTATATCAACTGAGAATTAAATTTTGTTTACTTTCTATCTTTCGCTAAACAAATTAAAAAATTTAAATTTAAAACAAATTCAATTGTGGGAAAATGCAAGATTAACAGATTTATCAAATTGAATACTGAATTAGGATGAATATTTTTCCCAGACTTTTCAAAGATGTAGCTGGCAAATAAGAATGGTCAGGTCCATCCTGAGTAAAAAATGTGTGAAACTCAAATGGATGAGAATTTTAAATTAGGTTCTTTATTTGCCAAAATTTTCAAATTCCATTATAAATTATTTCATTATAAAAGTTTTTTTCTTGCCCCCTCCTTTTCCTCCTTTAGAAAATTATTCATTAATATGAAATGAAATTCTTATTCTTTTATTTACTTAATCGTTGAGTGTTGGCTGTCACAGATTAGATACTGCCAAATGGAAGGGCAGTATTATTCCACTAGGAAGGACTAAAAACCTCCATTCCTCTCCTTCCCAAATTTCTTTGCTTAAAAAAAAAATGCATTAGATATGTTAATTTAAAAAAAAAAAGTGTTTAGTGATGTCAGGGCAGGAAATCATGTCAATCGCTGTCTGGTTTGACCTTGCCCCTCCTCAAAAGGAAACCACAAACAAAACAACTGGTAATGTATTTAGAGGAAACAGTAAACAAGAAGTTTTGAAGCTACATGTTTCCCATCTGAGATATGAAGTATAATTTTGCAGGATAGTATATATCCCTAAGTTGAACTATCCTACTTTCAGTATTATTTCAAGAACACAATTATATAGAAAAACAGCAATCTCATCCACTATGTTGATCTTAGCTGGATCCATGGAAGGATTTGAATTAAAAATCTAAGCACAAGTTCAATATTAGAGCATTATCAACAAGAATACCATAATATAAGTTTTGAGATGGGAGATAGCCATTCTCCCAGACCTATATTTTTATTTCTTTGCTTATTAGGGAGTTTTGTTGCTTTACTTTGTAACTAATCTAATGTGTTCTCATACTGGCTTACAAAAATAGTGATTATGATTGTGAGAAACCATAGGATTAATCACAAAACAAAATATTAAACATTTTTTAAACCATGATATATTAAAAACATGCCCCAATCTTTCAGCTCTGCACTGGAGATATATGACTGCAAATTTAACATGATGATTGTATAACTATATAACTACAAAAAATTGTAGGTCTCTTCAGCCAATCCTGTAGGTCCTCCTAACCATGATCCCCACTGTTTATTGTACAACATCATAGGACAATAACATAGGGTATTTAGCCTACCGGAGTGAGACATCTAAATTGATACACAGAATAGAGAGAAATAAAATGTTGGAGGATAGTCTGCCACTTAGACTTCTACCTACAAGGATTTGTAACCATGGCCTTCAGTTATTTTTGAAGGATGCTGTTCCCTTGCCAGTCTTGAAATTAAATGTCAACAACTGAGCAAAATGTTTTCAGCTATTCTTTACCTTCCATTGGATATTTTACCTCAGGGCAACTCATTTCAGAGAGAATTGGCAGCCAAGAGTTAGAATGTGGCCTTGTGTGAAGAACATAAACAAAACTTTTCATTTCAGGACATTCCACTGATTTTTGTTTTAATTTGTGTGCATAAAATTGATTTCAAAGAGAACCACAATTATTGAATGACATTCCTTTAATGTATAGGATGGAAAAAAAGACATGTCTTCTAAAAATTATTTGTTAGGCAAAGCAATAGTTTAAGCATTTATTTTGTAATCAAAATGAGAGGTTTAAACTTCAGAAAGAGCCTTTTGTACTTTATTCCCACAATACTAATATTTTGTAATTATTATTATTAATATTAATAATATTCTGTAATTATTACAAGACTCTTTTGAATTATACCATATTTAATTGACTGAATCGTGAATATATTTCTCTTTATTCTGGGGGACAAGTGAGAGTTGTAACCAATCACCAAAAGCCAGAAGCAAAGGAAGAGTAGTGCAATTACAATAATCACTTCCTTAAATTTTAAAAACTTTGTGGGCCCTTTGTGTGCATGCACTCTAGATTTTTATTAACATTTGGCCATATTTCAACATGCATCATGTCTCCCTTATTGCTGTTAATAATTATTGAATGAAACCAGAATCCATCGCATATGTTATCCTAAAGAAAGGCCAGATAGATATTTGAGGAGAACATTTTAAATAAGAACTATAGATAACTGTCCACTTGATTTTTGTTGTTCTCTGTGTCTGCGAATTTCTCCAAAATATGTTAAACATGCTACAATAGCTTAAAAGCAGAACGTATAGATCATGGCAATGTGGGTGACAGCACCTACCTAGTCTTCTTTGGACTCAGAACCTAAGCAGGGTTAGTTCTGCCTACTATTTGGAAGAGAGACCTTCAGGAATGCCAGGCTATTGGTTATACTGGGAAGTTGAAAAGACATCCTGAAAGAAGGGAATGTCAGTTCGTTTTTACTGCCAGAAAAACTACTTATTTCCACAAAGTCATCAACAATGATATCCACTGTTTATTGTACAATATCATTAGACAGTGGTATAGGGGATGTCTGACTGTTTATCAGAGTGAGATATCTGTATAGATGCATAGAATGGAGAGAAATAAGTAAATGGAACTGGAAATTGGAACAAGATAACAAGAAATGTTATCTTTAGATACATATGTAGTATAAATGGACCTTGGAGGCTATACTGAAATCTCCTCCTCCTTAGAACACTTCCACATCCAAGATAATGAAGAAGTCTATCCACACTGTACTGCTTTCAATGAATAATCACATCTAGCAATATGTGGTGGAATGTAGTCTGGATTCCCAGGAGAGAGAGCTGCTTCCCAGAGGGCAAAGATGCAATAGAGCTTGGAAAGCTTTGTAGGCAGAAAGAGGGTTAAAATGGCTCTTCCATAGCTATTCTTAGAGTATATCTGTACCTATGCAAATAGTTGCTTTAGGCTGTCTATAGGTGAAGAACAATAAAGAAAACTACTATTAAATAATTCCATATGTTGTTGGTTCTTGGGGCCTTATACAATAAAGCCAATTGCAAATCAATGAGTCTGGAATTCCCAAATAATAATATATATTTTTTTAAAAAAACTTCCCACGTGCTGATTGATAGAATTACCACAGAAATGAGACCGTTCTCTGAAAAATGTCAAGCATTTCTATAAAATGATTGTTGTGGAGTTTATGGCTGTGCAGTGCTGCTTCATAATTGTGAAAGGATGATACGGTGCCATTGCTGATTTTATTTTCACATGCTTTCCTTCAAACTGATTATTATAATTGCAGATGATGCAAACTGCCATGCAGCAGGTATCACTGAGCTATATTCAGCTCATGCATGATGATGAGTTGACTGAACACATTGTTTTGCCCATATTATATTTGAATGTGGTCTGGATTTTAATGGCATCTGTTGGCCCAGAGTCTCAGATTAGTTAATTTATAGAAGCATGCAGACATACATACACAATAACATGGAAATGATCACTCATCAGCATATTGAGAACCAGTTTGGTCTAATGATTAAGGCATCAGACTAGAAACAGGGAGATTGTGAATTCTAGTCCCCCCCGTAGGCATGAAAGCTAGCTGGGTGACTTTGGGCCAGTCATCCTGTCTTAGCCCAACAGATCTCACAAGGGTTGCTGTTGTGGAGAAAATAGGAGGAGGAAAGAGTATTATATGTGTTCAGCCACCTTGAACAATAAACAATAAAGGTGGGATATAAATAAATAAATAAATAAATAAAATAAACAAATATGCTGAGCATAAGGAGGAAATAAAAAGAGTCTGTTGATTTTCCCAGTTTCTCATTAATTTTCAAAAGTTAGATGCAAAAGGTGGGTTAAAGGATATCTAGAAAGACAATTAAATGAAAGGAATATACTTGAATCCTAGTGGGAGGGGGTTGCCTTATGGAATTGCAGCCCACTACTGAGTACAGTTTCAATGATACCAAATGGCTTGTGTCCATGTTGCTACAAGATATTTCACATCAGACAATGAAACACACTTCTCTCTCTTTGTCTCTTTTTACGTTAAACAGCAACAATAATTTTGTCAATGTGCTTGGCTCCATTATAGCTGAGATAAGTATTCTTCCCTTTATTTCCATGTGTTTGAGGTTGAATCAATCCTGATAATCAATAATGCCCAGGACTAACCCTGGTAATCAGCAAAGTGATAGATAGCATCATGGGCATTTGTGGTCCCACTTGCATAAGCATCATAAATGTTTGCAACCCCACTCATGCTCACGGGCGCACTTGCGTGAGCAACAGGTATTCGTGTACGTGCACATGCGAACACTTACATTCACCTCCCCACACACAAAACCATTCCTTCTTTCCTTCCTCCCCCCACTCTGGGCCACCAACTCTGAAAGGTTGGGGAACTCTGGACTAGAAGACCTCCAAGCTCCCTTCCAACTCTGTTATTCTGTTTTTCCAGAAGACACCCCAACCAATCTCAGCCTGTTTAGCAGCTGGCAATCACTCTGTACTTCTGTACCTCTTGGCTGAGTCTCCTGATACTGTGGCCTATTTGATAGGCTTCTCTTACTGAACTCCTATCCCAAAGAGACCACAAATTGTCAGTTTTAGTGACCTCATTGTTGCCTGCTTACAGCCATAGGAACTCCTCTTAGGCTTTGTTCACTGCAGTGCTTCTGAGCTCCCATATCAAGTCACTGAACTTTTCCTGATCTGCCGATTGACTCCCATTGAATTCTACCTATCTTTCCCATGGGTTTTTCTCTACCTTCTACAACTGTTATAGCTTGAAGCATACAGCTGAGGTTTTTCCTTTTGGCTTTAGCTGGTACAGCTTCCAGTTCTATAGATAAAAGAGGGGGGAAAAGCCTTTAGGATTTCTTGATTAAAAAAAACAGCAACACCTGTCAGTCTAGTCAGCTTCAAACTGCAAGTGCAACTCTCCCACAATCTCATGGCTATGCTTATACCATCCAAAGCTAGGCTATAAATTCCTGTGTTCTGCCACACAGCAACATCAGCATAAGCAGTTGGAGTTATGCTGAAACCAGAGGGAAGGGAGGGAGGGTGAGGTGCTTCTTTTCATGCTGATGTATGCCCCTTCTTTCCTCAAGATGCTCAGCTTCAAATCCCAGTTTATTTCAGTCAATTTCACTCTTAAATCCTAGTACTAAAGGCTAGGATTAAAGAGGCTTTCTCCAGCATGATGCTCTGCAGATGTATGGGAATTATGTGAGTTAAAAAGCAGTGGGTTGAGGAACTTTGGATTACTGTGACCAATTAAGATAAGAAGTTACTGAAAAAAAATTGGTGTCTCCTGACCTCCTTACTGTTTTTTCTGATACTGGGTATTAAAGCAAAAAAAAAAAAAGTATGATGGATATCATCAAACTCTTTGTTTCCCCCCTGCTTCTTTCATTGGAAGTTGCTTGCAGGTGCTCCAGTCATAAATTTCCAGCTGTAGCCAGTTGTAACCTGAAAGCTAAAGTCTGATAGAAATCTTCACACACCTGGTTTTTAAATGGAATATTAGTAAAAAGATTGCCATCAATTAAAAAAAAATACTATGAGGCTATTCTTTAAAGCATTTCCATGGTTTCCATCTATTGCTTTCTATCAGTTTTTTAATACTAGAAATAGATAGATAGATAACCTTTATTGTCATTTTTATATTGTGGGTACAATGGCACACATAAAAAATGAAATTTAGTTGCCCGCTCTCAAAGTGAAACATATACATGACACACACCTAAACATACTATGTACAACATATATATAGACCCACATCCCTACATATACATAGCAAATAAATATTAAATACTGTCCATCTTGAATATATAACGGAAGGAGGAAGCTTGAGAGTTCGCAAGGTTAATGCTGTATGGAATGAAACTATGGCTGAATCTGGATGTTCTGCTACGGATACCACGAAGCCTCCTCCCAGAAGGTAACAAGGAAAACAGGTCGTGAAGAGGATGTGTAGTGTCCCAGATAATCTTACGGACCCTGCTCAAGCAACGCTTCTGTGCTATGTCCTGGATGGGAGGGAGGGAACTGCCAATGATCTTTTCAGCCATTCTCACCACTCTCTGCACCGCCTTCCTGTCTGAAGCAGTGATGCCTCCAAACCAGACTGTGATGCTGTATGACAGAATGCTAGAATATATAACAGATATAAAAGTGTTGCTTCTCAACATAAACATTACTGGACTGGAGGCTAAAATATATAAGGAATGGTTGCTGGAATTGGGTATGTCTAGTTTAATGAAGAGAAGGACTAGGGGTGACATGATAGCAGTATTCCAATATCTCAGGGGTTGCCACAAAGAAGAGAAAGTCAAGCTATTCTCCAAAGCACCTGAAGGCAAGATAAGAAGCAATGGATGGCAACTAATCAAAGAGAGAAACAACCTAGAACTAAGGAGAAATTATCTGGCAGTTAGAACAATTAATCAGTGGAACAATCTGCCTCCAGAAGCTGTGAATGCTCCAACACTGGAAGTTTTAAAGAAGAGATTGGATAGCCATTTGTCTGAAACGGTACAGGGTTTCCTGCTTGAGCAGGAGGTTAGACTAGATGACCTCTAAGGTACCTTCCAACAACAACAACAACAACAACAACAACAACAACATCATCACTATTATTATTATTATTATTATTATTATTATTATTATTGTTGTTGTTGTTGTTGTTGTTGTTGTTGTTGTTGTTGTTAATAATACTAATAATAATAACAATAACAATAATAATTAATAAATAATAATAATAATAATAATAATAATAATAATAATAATAATAATAATAATAATAATAATAATAATAATAATAATAATAATAATAATAATAATAATAATAATAATAAAGTTGGAAGGGACCTTGGAGATCATCTAGTCCAACCCTCTGCTCAGGCAGGAAATCCTATACCATTTCAGACAAATGGTTGGTGTATAGACATTTGAGTTATTGTTATTGTTATTGTTATTGTTATAGTTGGTTTAGCATACAGAATCTCTAATCATAAGCATGGCGGTTACATTCTAATCCATTTCAGTAGATCAAAATTCTTGCTACTTCTTTCAGTGGCACAAGGAGACAATGGATTAGAGAAAATAGCAAGGAGCATAAAGAATGCTTGAGAAACCCAACAAAGAATGTTATTCAGTTCTCTGTAACTTATTTTCTTTATAACATTGATGATTACAATTTCCATGGTTGGAAGTAAACAATCAGAAGTGTCCATTTATGACTTTCAGTTTTGCGCCGTAGTGCACCGCTGAGGGATTGCGGAGCTCCTCACCCCAAGGCTGGTTTCGCCCTGCCAGGGGACCCTAAATGGGTCTAAAGTCATCCCGGAGAGGCGACGAAGAAGGAGCCCCCCCTGGATCATGGAAAGATGGTGGTTGATCTGTTTGATCTGGGAGAAAGGCTAGCTGCACACCAGTGACTAGCCCAAGCTACCAGCCACTGAAGTCCAAAAGCACTAACTAGAACAACCGTGAACAGCGTGCTTGGAACTGGGTGAGAATATCGATCTTCTCTCTTCTATTTTGTAACTGATTTCCTGGAAAAGATCCCCAAGAAGCAAAAAATCCTCTGAAAGTGAGAATGGAGGGAACCACACACACCCTTCCATAGACATAAGCGGCAACTTAATTTTTATGGGGACAGAAATATATTGAAATGAACTTAATAATACTACAGTCTGGATAAATCTGAAAATCATGAAAACTGTTAAGATTTTACATCTGAAAGAGTATTGATGAAATTACAAGAAAATAACTTTTTGCTTTAAAAGTTGGAAAATGAATGGCTACTGACATCTAGTGGAGGATTAGAGCATAGAACAACAGCTGCATGGACTCAGAAATTGGCAAAATGCCCAGAAATAAAGAACAACTTGTTCCTTTGAACCTCAGTGACTTCTCGCCATATAGAGAACAGCTGGGAACAGAGGAAAGAAAACACACTGAGCTATCTACTACAGAGTGAGAACTATATTTGTTTTCAAAACTGCTGACCTTCTGGGATTATAAATACTTACTGAGCTATGATTTCTAAACTCAAGAATTGTTTGCAGAGAAAGAAAAGCCTTGACTTTTGGCTAATCTTCTAGGGGGGAATTTACTGGAAAGCTCCTAGATGGTTAAACATTCTGGACTCTAAATCTGACTGGCTGATAATTGTAAGACCCCTGAATAGAAGAACTATTATAAAATACTGCTTTTAATGGTGCTTTGATAATTGGAAATGCATTGGATTATAAAAACCATATATAAAGATAAGAACTATATAAGATTTGGTTGTTTGGACTTTAAGATTGGCTGGTTTGATAAGGCTAATTACAGAGACTATTGTACTGGTGAAATACTATCTGGAGGGGGGGGAGACAAAATGGATGTTACATACCTATCAAAAAGTGGCAGGAAACCACACCTAATATCTCCTTCTGAAGGCCCTAACCTGGAACATCAAAGATCTGCTGGAGCAATACTTCAAGACAAGGCAAATATTTTCCAGGAGGAAATGTATGCAATGCTGCGACAGATTCAAATGATAATGGTTTCAGATCATGATGAGATTAAAAACAATTTTGACAACATAAATGAACACATCTTTAACTTAAACCTACAATTAAAAAACTCTCAGAAAATGATGATAAAGAATGAACAAACAAACCAGATAACAGAATACAAACTAGAGGACAAGGACCCAAAGAGGGAAGCTACAAATGAAGAGAACTACAGTCTAATACAAACAAAAGAAAACGTGCAAGATTTTCCTACAGCAATGGAAATGGAAAAGATATCTTATTTTTCAGAACTTCAAAAAAACTTGAAGATAGGAAAGAAAATCTAACAAAATGGCTTATAGAGCAGCAGGAGAATTATTAGAGTTTGGGAGACAAAAAATGCACATTCTACCTAACTTGTCTTTTCTATTCCCAACAACATTCACAAAAATACAGGAAGAATCCTCTGGCAAGCTGAATACACTGACTTGGAAAACTACTTCGCAAAAGAAGAAGGCTAGAATTAGACTCAAGAGATTTGATTCAGCCTACCAGATGGAGTACTATATGATTAAACACTTGTTTGAATATGGTTAAAAGAATAGATAAATCATGGATATAAAGGGGCCCTACAGTAAGAGGGATAAGATATATAAGTAGTATAGTATTCTTTATAATATATGAAGTATACAAATATTGGGATGGTGTATGTGAATGAAAAGTTTGGATATTTAAAGGTAATTAACATTGAGAAAACTATGACTGATAAGAATTGTTTGAATATAGAGGGCAAACTAGCTTAAATAAGAATCTTGAAAACAGGATAAATAGTGACTTAATAAGATGACTTTTATGAATACAATTGAAACATAAGTGGATCAGAAAAGATGTTATATGCTTATGTTACTGTTATTTGTACAAATACAAGAAAAATATTTATATTCAACCTTGTATATATTGAAAGTATTAAGAACTATATTTGCTTAATGTTAATAAAAGAAGAATACTATTGGAAGAAGAGAAGATCAAATAAATATATCATTAATTAATAGATTGATTATGGAATTATAGAAATTAATTATTATTGATTGTTTTTTTAAATATATGAACCCAGACAACACGCTGTTTACTAAGCACAAAAGATTGTTAGTGTAAAAAAAAATCAATAAAATATTTTTTTTTAAAAGTGTCCATTTATATAGCATCTTCAGTGGGAACTTTATCAAGATTTAATACAGTGGAAACAATAAAGGAAGAGAAAGAAACTGAAAATAAAATAGACAAGAAAAGAGCATAATACAGTTTCAGTTAATTACCAGGGATAGGAAGAAAAGTTAGTATATGATGGGTTCGAAGGAAAGTCTTGATGGAAATCAGTAAGGTAAAGCTGGGTTGTATTTCCAAGAATAAGGAGCAACAAAGGAAAATGCAAAGTTTATGAATAATACAGTATTCTTAGGAAAGTGAAAGGGTGTCATTAACAAGTTTGGGATTGTTCAGAGTTGCACCCTGGTACTTTATTGGGAGCATACGTGAGAACTCAGCAGAACTCCTTGTTATGTCATAAAAACGTGTCACTTCTCAAAAGTGACAACTGTATGGGAAACTCAACTGATATCTCCCAAGACTTTTCTGATTGGTGCTATTGGTAAATTATTATTTGTGCCTTTCTACCCTACCGTAGTATAGGATATGTATGGGAAGAGGCTACATTCCACAATGCCTGTTAGTCAGTCAAGATTCTCAATAGAAAGGAAGGATCCAGCTTCCCCCAAGACCAGACTTTGAGAAGTGTAATGGAAGCTAGATCAAAACATAGGCAGGTCAACAAATAATTATGCGAATTAGGATTAAATCTAAATTTGATTTTATTCAATTCAGTTTCCTTAATTTAATTAATTATAATTATTTAATAAATGTCCCAAGAATTACAACATGGCAATGGGGTTTGGATTCTGCAGCTGTATTCAAGATGTTCCAGGGCTGCATGGAAAAAATTGAGTGTTCTCCCCATTCTGCCTGACCTACACATCTCCCAAGGCTCTCCACAAGAATATGTCATTCATTTAGATATGTATTCCACTTATATAAGCCTGTTCCAATCTTTATAGACTCTAAAAAAATTGGATTATATGTGTGCCTATGATATTTGAGGAACCACATATCTCCCATATCTGCCTGGCTGATGTGATCATGGGAGAAGGATCCTCCTATAATCTGAACATCTGTTCTTTATCTTACAATAGCTATCCTTGTTAAATAATTTTAAATAGTTGTAGAAGAAAAGCCAATGTTATCAATATAAATAGTTATATATTTCATTTGAAATAGAATGGAACTGTCTAATTACTTTGGTTGTTACTTATCACACATTACAGTTTTCATGCTTCAACAATTTTATCAGTAACAAATTCCTGTAACTATTTATGTATGCAAATATACACTATTAAATAAAATAATTTTGCTAGGTGAGTTGTAGCTCTAAAATCAAGTTAACCTTTAAGTCACCTTTTCATAGGCTCATGCATAACAAACAGTTTTAATAACGCAGCAAGCTTAAATACATAACTACTGTTCTAATTATGAACAAGTTTTTGTCAATGTAGCTCAGACTCTTAGGCTTTCGGGAAAAAACAGAGCAAGTATATCTGATCATAGTACTTTTTTGTTTGCTTTTTTGAGTACACTATAGTCTTTTGTAAGTTTTCAAGACAGAATCATCACTGTGTAATGTTTATATTGTACAGATGGTGTTAACTTCTGTCTGAGGATTATTATAATTATTATTTTAGTGAACCACTTCCTTTGATTGATATATTACTGTAGAACAAGTGTATGTGCACACATGCCCATAAACACTGATAAGGTGTTTTTCCATTAAAGAATGGGGGAGAGAGAGAAAATTTGAGCTTTCTCCCATTTGCTTTTCCATACAAAATTTAACAACCGGTTTCCAAGGACTACACCAGTTTTCAAGACCTAGCCTTGACAGTTAGATAACATCTCCAACGAGCCTCACTAGCATACAAATGTACTCAAATGTATAGATTTTTTTTTAGTGACTGCTGCCTTCTTCCTGCCTCTTGAATTTGAAGCTCAGGCAATTATTAACTGATTCTATGTAGACTGATAATCATCCGAAGTCTAGTGAGTTATGTTTAGCTTGATGAATCCTTGACATGTCAAAAATCAGTTTTTCATGGTGTGGAGGGTTTGTGTTAAGTCTTCAAGTTTCTTCAGTTACAAGTGCATCACTTGTGTTTTAAGGAGGAGAATTTGACTCCCAGATCCTTTCAACTTGCAGACTTTGCGTTCACAATATTCATATCCACACTGTTGTTGAGTTGTATTCAGTTACAATTTGTTTCTTTCAACACATAACAGAAAATTAAGTAGATTCCTCCTCTCTTCTGTGACAAATATTTGTAATAATTTGTTGGGAATAGTCATATTTGACTATTTTAGAAGGCAACTGGACTCATTCATCACTGCAGTCATATTATTGCTGAGAACATTTTCTCAAGACTACACGGAGCGCAGTGGTCTGCTTCTTAATTCTTCTCAGCTTTATGATTTCCACATCTGAACCTTTGTCATGATGTCCATATTTGCAAGGAATAAAAACCAGTGCAGATAAGTCTGATATTTATTAATTCACAAACAATAAAACAAAACATACATAATGTGGTGTGAAAGCTGCAGGGTTCTAAGAAATACATATTAACATCTGCTGATCAATCTTATTGCTTCATTAAACAGACTTAGATTTGCTCTGGGCTACTTGCAGTCTAACTGTCTAGCTTTTTTTCATTTGGATGGAAGTGCCTGACTATTTTATGAATTTCAAGAATAATGAAAGATCTATCTGTCTGTCTGTCTGTCTGTCCGTCTCTCCCTCTCCCTCTCCCACTCTAGCTCTCTAGCTCTACCTACGGTATCTGCCTGTCTGCCTGTCTATCATTATCTATTTATCTTTCTACTCATCCATCCATCCACCACAGTCCCATCGTAGATACCATGTAGATCATTGAGATGTGGATTGCTTCTTAAGATTAATTTTAGGAATATTATTAGTTTTACTGAAATACATAGTATATTTTTCCTTTTTAGGCTTAGGTCCTTTCTAATCTCTGGATGCAGCCTCAGAAGTCATCAGCCTTTTTTAAAAAAAATGACTAGGACATGCAATGCAGAAAATAGGAGGACCAGGAAAGTAGGCACCACCAAAACAAACATGGATTTAATTAAAATGTAATTAAAATTTATTTCAATAAAAGTAATGTGATGAATCCTTTTGTATTAATAGCTTTTTCTTCCATCACACTTCAAATTGACAGTTAAGTGAGAAAATTCTGGAGAGGTTTTGACAGCTGCACTCAAGGTTTTAGGAACTGCACCTGGCCTCAAGATCTCCTCTGATACCTAATTTAGCTTTTATTTTAAATTAACTGCAACTTTGTCTTGCCACTAAAATGATCTTGGAAACTAGATGAATACAAATGAGGGCTACTACGTCTAGGCTAAACAATCTAGATGGGCACTGGATTTCAGCAAAGAGATACAGAAAAATTCTGGTAGTCCTCCAGATTTTAGCAATGTATGGTAATCCTAATTTGAATCCCAAACGAAGATATTTTTCTTTCAACAACAACAACAACACCAATAATAAAGTTGGAAGGGACCTTGTAGGTCTTCTAGTCCAACCCCCTGCTCAGGCAGGAAACCTTATAACATTTCAGACAAATGGTTGACCATTCACAACTTCTGGAGGCAAGTTGTTCCACTGATTAATTGTTCTGTCAGGAAATTTCTCCTTACTTCTAGGTTGCTTCTCTCTTTGATTAGTTTCCATCCATTGCTTCTTGTCCTGCCTTCAGGTGCTTTGGAGAATAGTTTGACTCCCTCTTCTTTGTGGCAAACCCTGAGATATTGGAACACTGCTATCATGTCACCCTCATCCTTCTCTTCATTAAACTAGACATATCCAATTCCAGCAACTGTTCTTTGTACGTTTTAGTCTCCAGTCCTCTGACCATCTTTATTGCTCTTCTCTGTACTCTTTCTAGAGTCTCAACATCTTTTTTACATCGTGGTGACCAAAACTGGATGCAGTATTCCAAGTGTGGCCTTACCAAGGCATTATAAAGTGGTATTAACACTTCACGTGATCTTGATGATTTCAGAACAAAAGCCATAGATTTTCAAAACAATAAACACAGGACTGAAATGAAAATTCTAGCTAGATTTTTTTCAAGTTATGTTATTTTTGAGATAGAAGGTATGAGCTATATTCTTAGAAACTGATGTTGACTATTGTAACCCAGTGCAAAGTATTTCTTCATGTCTTCACTAGATGGCACTAGAGCACACAGAAGTGAGCTGATGCATACTAATATAGCAGTTCATACTGGAATGTGACTTTCTGACTAGACACGTTCAAGTTAAAGAAGCTGCCATATTTAACACAGTCTTAGTGAAAAAAAATCCCTGTAAAGAATTGCTAATATAGTAATGCCCTTACATCAATCTATAGCAAGACACTTTTGAAATACTGTATATAGTTCTAATCACTATATTAACAAGTATATTGCAGGATTGGAAATTATTATTTTTTTAAAAAAGGCAAACCCCAACATTAGGTTAATTAGGGGGAGTAAGCTGCCTATGGGGAATGACTGCTGCAGTTGGCACTTTTTAGCTTGGAGCAAAAATGAATAATATAACCAAGTATAGTATGGAAAGTGGGGATTCAGAGAAAACTTTTTCCAGTCTCCTTCTTATGTTAGAATTGCGCTCATTCAGATAAATGTGGGCGTATTCAACCCCAATAAAAAGGTCTTTTTTATATAATGCACAGTAAAAATGGAATTTGCTGCCCTCAAATGTTCTAAGTTAGAGGTCTTTAAAAGAAATATTACCTCTGGAATGTGGGACCAGTATGTCTCTACTTCCTTTTTATGATCAACTCAGAAGCATGTTGTTTGCTAGTGTGGGCTTATGCCTAAATTAAAATGCTATTCATCTATCCATATATCAGCAGAAAATTATATAAAACTTGCTGCTACCAAACAGTTCCTTTCCTATCCTGAGGCATAATGCTGGAAAATCCTGCTTCCCTTATTTATTGTGCAGAAGGCACATTAAGAAACGCTTATCTCTGACACTCATTGAATGAAATGTTTGGGACTGCACCCAGGACAAAGTTGCTACACTAATATATTCTCTTTTCAGCAGTTACAGGCTTCTTAAAAGAGAATATATTAGTTTAACACCAGTTAAACTAAAGATAACTTTAAGATGCATTACATAGGGATTGGAGATGAGAAGAAAGCAAGGTCGTGAGGACATGGCAATAAAAAGAGGTTGATGGACAGGTTCATGCCATGGTTAGGTGACAGTAGGGAAAGGTTCTGCAATAAACAAATTGCTGAACTACGATGACCCTTGGTTTGATCCAGCGGGGCTATTTTTATATTCTTATGTTTTTGTTTTTCTTCTGTTCAATTGTGTCTGATTCTCAGAAACTGCCTGGACAAGTCCCTGAACTTTTCTTGGCAAGGTTTTTCAGAACTGATTTGCCATTATCTTCTTCCTAGGTAGCGCTGAGAGAAAGTGACTAGCTCAAGGTCCTTCAGGTGGCTTTGTGCCTAAGGTGAGATTACAACTCAGTCTCCCAGTTTCTACCCTGATACCTTAACCACAACACCAAACTGGCTCTCTTTTCTTATGCTTGGACAAAGTTTTGGTCGCCACAATATAAAAAAGATGTTGAGACTCTAGAAAGAGTGCAGAGAAGAGCAACAAAGATAATTAGAGTACTGAAGACAAAAACATATGAAGAAATGGTTGCAGGAGTTGGGTATGTCTAGTTGGGTATGATAGCAGTGTTCCAGTATTTGAAGGGCTGCCACAAAGAAGAGGGGGGTTAACCTATTCTCCAAAGCACCTGAAGGCAGGACAAGAAGCAATGGATGAAAACTAATGAAGGAGAGAACCAACCTAGAACTAAAGAAACATTTTCTGACAGAACAGTTAATCAGTGGAACTGATTAACTCCAATCCAGAAGCTATGGGTGCTCCAACACTGGAGGCTTTTAAGAAGAGATTGGACAACTATTTGTCTGAAATGGTATAGGTATAGTCAGTTCCTGCTGTACTGAGCTATTCTAAACCCATTCCAATTTTTTATGAGCTTTTTTGTTCTAATGTTATCAGATTAGGGAGAGGATTGCAGGAGGCATCCGTAGCCTTGAGACTTTGCATTCTTTATATAGTGCCTCTAAGGATTAAAATGTCTGCAGCAGGTCTTAAACTCAAAAGTGGTTGCTCCAGGGCCATTAGTAGAATAAACAATGATGGAATTAAGCCAAGAGATAAAGAATGCAAATTTACATGGCTGCTCTTACTCCCAATAAAATATCTATTTGAATCTTGGTTGAGAAGTAGCCCCTACCAAATGTCTTATTTGTAGAATAATTAAAGAAACTAAAACAAAGACAAGTGTTACTCAACTCAGAAAGTGATGTGATGTGAATTGTTTAGACTTCAGCTTGCTATATGAACCCAACAATTGTGAAGAGATTGAACAACCATTCATCTGAAATGGTATAAGGTTTCCTGCTAGAGCAGGGAGTTGGACTAGAAGAGCTTCAAGGTCCCTTGCATCTCTGTTCTTCTGATTAGACTGTCAGTGACTACTAGCCTTGATATCTGCTTACTACCATATCATTAGAATCACAAGCAGCAGACTTAAACAACAAGGGAGCAACAGTAGAAAAATGTAAGAAACCCACCTATTCTGCTTGGCTGCTGCAACTGGACAGGCAACTGGATTAGATAGACTTTTGGTCAAAAGTTAAGAGGGATCTTCTCACATTCTTATGAAATTGTGTCAATTCTGTATAATTTTCAGTTCGTGTTTGATTTTTACACAGGACTATAAAGGGATTGAGGGAAATCACAACTTATTTATATGTCTCTCCACACAAAAAAAGTTCACTACCTCTCCATCATTTTCAAAGCAACCTATTAATTTCAGAGCTGCACATTGGTAGGAATTTATTCTTATTCCTATTATCTATCATCTTATGGCATTTGCAGTACGAGTACCACTCTGTGGTAGTATGTTGTCAGGCAATATTAAGGCAAACTGTAAGAAAATAAACAAAATGAGCTGCTGTCTTTCAGCAAATATTTTTATTTGGATAATGTTTGCATACATTTCTTGGCTTTGAATAAAGACAAATGTAAAATAAGTGCATCTTTACTCTGAAGCAAGCACTATATAGCAGGATAGGAAATTAGGTTTAGTCTAGCAGCTCAGTTTAGAGCAGTGTTTTTTTTAAAAAAACTTAGCATCTTAAATATGAATGAACTTCAACTCCTAGAATTCCCCAGCCAACATGATGTTCTGGGAATCCATGCCTCCTAAAGTTGCCAAGTTTGAAAAAACATTGTTCTAGAACAGGGGTGGGGAACCTTGGCTCTTTTATGACTTGTGGACTTCAACTCCCATGCTGGGTCAGGAATTCTGGGAGTTGAAGTCCACAAGTCATAAAAGAGCCAAGGTTCCTCATCCCTGTTCTAGAACTTCTAGATTTGGCCAGGAAGGCTCAGCTTAATAGAAACAAAAGCTGTTCTATGAAGCTGCAGCCCCTTTATCATCTTTCGTGCCTCAAGATAACTCATGCTCCTCTGAAAGTAGAGAAATCTTTTTTCTGTGCACCAGCATAGCTGAGAATTCACCTTCCCTGATATTCTGCTGCATGAAGAAAAGCGTGCAGGACTAAATGAGGAACATAAGGGTAGTCCCCGACTTATAACTGGACTCCCCAGGGTTACTCCGGATTCAAAGTTCTAATAGCCGATTCCCCCCCCCCCCATTCACATTATTGGTTACTGCATTTTGGATGCTCAGCAACCAGCCATCTATGATCATTTGAAGAATCCTGTGGTCACATAATTATGGTCACATGGTGACTTGCTTAATGATTGGCACAACTTATGAACTCAATTATGGACTCAATTATGATCATAAATTGAGGACTATCTGTATGCGCTATGCATTATCTCTGATGCTATACATCCTATACAGACAAAGGCAGACTGTTTTGGTATTAGTATCTTGTTTTCCATACCAAAACTTAGAAACCTAACCTGCTTGAAAGAAATATGAGCCCGCTTTAACTGTTTTACTAGTAGACCATCAATAAGTAGAGTGATTCTTATATATTTTTTTAACAAAAGCAAACAAACAAAATCTTACATTACCTTTAGTTCAACTTTTCATGCAAGGATGGACGTTATAACAGACAAGACAAAGATGTACTAGAGAAATAAGATATAAAAGATGGTGCAAATATATGGAAGAGCTTTACCAAAAACATTGGAAAGTCTGATATGTATGAAGATTTAAACACTGAAGTAGGGCCAGATATTTTAAATAAGGCACTCTAGAAAATCACACTAGAAAAGGCTCTAGAGAATGCTACTAAAAGCAAAGCCACATGAACAAATGACCCAAAGTATTTGAACAATTATGTGGCTAATGTGTTTCTTTATGGAAAACACAGCATTGGCCAAGGGACTAGAAAAACCCAGTTTTTATTTCAATATCAAGAAAAGTAGTTCTAAAGAATCTCTCGCTACCAATCAATTGCACTTAGCTATTGAGAAGATATCAGAAATTATTTATATTCATATGGGAAATTTTCCTTCACTACTTGTTTATAGTTGGAGTCATTTGGATACAAACCATTCACCAAGGGAATCTAATTCCATTTATCATTAAAGCTAACTTGATCAGACAACCTCTCTGCACCACTGAAGCCTTCTTAATTTCTCTCTGTAAAACCCTCCAGTAGAGTAATATACTTGGTTAATGAACTGTCTATATTCTTAATTTTCTTTCTAAAACTTTTCTTCATTATGCCATAAACTTTCCAGGCTTTAAAATCAAGGATTTAGTTTTTATATGGGTTTGGATACAAATGTGCCTAGCCACTTGAACAGAATCAAAGCTTAAATTA
Source organism: Azemiops feae (assembly GCA_023970755.1). NCBI lineage: Eukaryota > Metazoa > Chordata > Lepidosauria > Squamata > Viperidae > Azemiops > Azemiops feae. Next base: position 794,445 of record JALGBA010004083.1, read on the forward strand.
TAAACTTTTGTAGGAAGGGGAAATAAGAGAAAATCTTGTTCTTTTTGGAGGTAAATTCAGTATACTTGACTTTTTCATGCTGTTTCCTTAAATGGAATTATTACTGCCTTTTTATTAAGATTTTGAAGTTTTGGAATATTTTCCGAATATTAAGTCACCTTAAATGATCTACTTTTTAAAAATATAAAGTCTGTTCGAATATATTGTCCACATCAACTTATTGACTTCCGGATAGGTATAGTTGCACATTCCATCATCAACTGATATAAATCAATACAGTTTAATTAGTTATTTAAATTAGAATCTTAATCATGAAAATAAAAATTGATTCACTAAGAAAAATTATTGATTTAAATTCTGTTAAGCTTTTTTAGAAACTTGCATACCCCTTTTAAACTCTCTTCTGCATGCAAAGAGAACTCAGTGCAATTATTTTTTTAATTTAAGCTTTATTGTCAAGATTTGAAGGTTCGAGTCCTTCCTGTTTTTTCTATTATGCATCTTTATTATAATTTTTGTATGAACAAAACATTGTTTAATGAACTGTTCAGAGCTCACTCTTTTTGTCACTGTTTATCTGTAATTCCTTAAACACTGGATACTTGTTTGAATCATGCGATGTAGATTTTTTAAATTACTTTTTGTAAGGGACATATTATTCTTTTGGTATGATTATTTCAAATTGTCACTGAAAACCTGGTGCTTAAAAGATCTCTATATTTTCTGTTCTCGAGGAAGGATTTTGGCAGCTTCTGGCATTTTATAAATGGAAAAATTATTAGGTAGGGATAATTAATCTTTGCACAATTTATTATTTCCCAAGTTGTTTCCCACTGTGTTGGATTAGTAAAAAAAAAAGGAAGAAAAATGAAAACAATTTAAAATACAAATGAAAATGAAAAACAATAACATCCTTAAGCTGTCAAATGATCTTTAGTTAATAGAACACGACTGATGCAATTTCCAAATTACTGGCATTCTTCTCAATTGAATTATGTATCAGGGAATCTAATAAGATGGGTGCTACAGAGGTATTATGATTATATTAAATGGCCCATTTTAGATATCTTGCTGCTTGTTTGCCAGATTCTAAATTTGGTGTGTTCTGTGAGTATATGTGTTCTTTCTTTCTTTCTTCCTCTTTCACTCATCAATTTTTCTCATTAACACACGGTTTATTCTCTTGCCTGATTTGCTGCAGTGGATTCACCTAGAGTGGATAAACTCATTTTATCTCCCACCAAGGATTCCTCCAAGCTAAAATTAATCCAGTTCATCTCATAGCTTATGATCCGTTTTTAGGGAATTTGTAGCACCAGGCACAGTGTGCTCATTTCTATTATCACTATTAGAGGGGATTCATTCATGAGATGGAAGAAAAAAAAAACATTCTTATGAGTGGATGGAAAGATATCTAAATATTTCTGCTAAACCATTTTGTGGGTGTTTATTTTTATGACTTATTCAACACATATCACATGAAATCTCTTCTTTTTTTCTGTTTATTAACAGAAATAGCATTTTAAAAAAAATCTTGCTTGGTAAAGCCTACGTACCTCTTTTTTAAACTTAGGATTTAAGCAAAGGCATTAATCAGGCATACATGGCAATTCTTAGGCTGGAAGCACCTGTTCTTTTTTGTGTATCCAGACAGTGTTGGACAGCAATTCTATTTTAGATGGTCTTTTTCCATGCAGTTTCAGATTGTCAAAGTAGGATAGGATAGCTTGGCAGATGTTTTTGATGTTTGATAGCCATGGCCTGACTTGTTTAGTATTGTTGTCTGAGAAATCAATGCAATCACAAACACTGATAATAATGATGGTCCAAAAAAAGTTCTAATTCATGTTTTTTTACGTGTAGCAAAATTCTCATCAGGGCCACAATTGTAAGATAAATTCTTGTATTTTCACCCATGTATTCAAGCAAACAAAAAGAAAAACCTAGTTCAGGTGTATACAGCTTGAGTACTGAGATCTTTTGGAATATGTATATAGCATTAATGTCTGAAGCCAAGGGGGGAATCTATTTTACAAATTATTTCCATTTTTCCACAGAAAATATCTGAAATAAGATAATGAAATAAATATAACATTTGGATGGAACAAGAAAGAACGATATCTCTTTCTCTGCTTCAGAGCTGCTCTGGAGTCCAGGTCTTCAAGAGTCCTGATAGCTCTCCCTGTCTTATATGATAAGTAAGCCCTAATTAAGGCCACTCAACATTAAGAAAACCAAGATCATGGCATCTGGCCCTCTCAATTCCTGGCAAATAGATGGGGAAGAAATGGAGGTAGTGACAGATTTTATCTTCCTGGGCTCCAAGATCACCACAGATGGGGACTGCAGCCAAGAAATTAAAAGATGCTTGCTCCTGGGGAGGAAAGCTATGGCAAATCTAGATAGCATACTAAAAAGCAGAGACATCACCCTGCCAACACAAGTACGTATAGTAAAGGCCATGGTTTTCCCTGCTGCAATGTATGGCTGTGAAAGTTGGACCATAAGAAAGGCTGAGCGCAAAAGAATTGAGGCCTTTGAACTATGGTGCTGGAGAAGACTCCTGCGAGTCCCCTAGACTGCAAGGCGATCAAACCGGTCAGTCCTAGAGGAGAACCCTGACTGCTCTTTAGAAGGCCAGATCCTGAAGTTGAAACTCAAGTACTTTGGCCACCTAATGAGAAGGAAGGACTCACTGGAGAAGAGCCTAATGCTGGGAAAGATTGAGGGCAATAGAAGAAGGGGACGACAGAGAACGAGGTGGCTGGATGGAGTCACTGAAGCAGTAGGCGTGAGCTTAAATGGACTCCAGAAGATGGTAGAGGACAGGAAGGCCTGGAGGAACGTTGTCTATGGGGTCGCGATGGGTCGGACACGACTTCGCAACTAACAAAAACAACAATTAAGGCCAGTTGAGTAGGAAAAAACATATAATTATTTAATAATAATAATAATAATAATAATAATAAAGTTGGAAGGGACCTTGGAGGTCATCTAGTCCAACCCCCTGCTCAGGCAGGAAACCCTATACCATTTCAGACAAATGGCTGTCCAGTCTCTTCTTAAAAACTTCCAGTGTTGGAGCATTCACCGCTTCTGGAGGCAGGTTGTTCCATTGGTTAATTGTTCTAACTGTCAGGAAGTTTCTCCTTAGTTCTAGGTTGCTTCTCTCCTTGATTAGTTTCCATCCGTTGCTTCTTGTCCTGCCTTCAGGCGCCTTGGAAAATAGCTTCACTCCCTCTTCTTTGTGGCAGCCCCTGAGATATTGGAACACGCATCATGTCCCCCTCGTCCTTCTCTTCATTAAACTAGACATACTCAATTCCAGCAGCTGTTTCTTATATGCTTTAGCCTCCAGTCCCCTAATCATCTTTGTTGCTCTTCTCTGTACTCTTTCTAGAGTCTCAACAACGTCTTTTTTACATCGTGGTGACCAAAACTGGATGCAGTATTCCAAGTGTGGCCTTACCAAGGCATTGTAAAGTGGTATTAATACTTCACGTGATCTTGATTCTATCCCTCTTTAATGCAGCCTAGCACTATGTTGGCCTTTTTGGCAGCTGCAGCACACTGCTGGCTCATATTTAAGTGATTGTCCACTAGGACTCCAAGGTCCCTCTCACAGTTACTGCTATTGAGCAAGTACCCCCTATACTATACCTGTACATTTGGTTTTTGTTGCCTAAATGTAGACCTTACTTTTTTCACCATTGAATTTCATTTTGTTAGATATGCCCAGTATTCAAGTCTGTCCAGATCCTCCTGTATCTTAAGCCTGTCTTCTGGAGTGTTGGCTATTCCTGCCAGCTTGGTGTCATCTGCAAATTTGATGATTTCCCCATCTATCCCTCGTCCAAATTGTTGATGAAGATGTTGAAGAGCACTGGGCCAGAACAGAGCCCTGGGGCACCCCACTGCACACTTCCCTCCGTGTAGATGCGGTTCCATTGAGGACCACACCTGAGTACGGCCGTCAGCCAGCTATGGATCCATCTGTGGTGATGCTGTCTAACCCACATTTTTCTATCTTATCAAGTAGTAGGTTGTGATCTATTTTATCAAATGCCTTACTGAAGTCCAAGTAAATTATATCCACAGCATTCCTCTGATCCACTAATTTTGTCACTTGGTCAAAGAATGCAATAAGATTTGTCTGGCATGATCTTTTTGACAAGCCCATGTTAGCTTTTAGTAATGACTTTGTTTGCCTCTAGTGTTCGCTGATTCGTTGTTTGATTATCTTTTCCAGAATCTTCCCAGGTATTGAGGTCAGGCTGATAGGTCTGTAATTTCCTGGGTCCATTTTTTCCCTTTTTTGAAGATGGGAACTACATCAGCTCTTTTCCAGTCCTCCGGTAGTTCCCCAGTGCTCCAGGATCTTTGAAAAATATAGTTCAATGGTTCTGAGATCACATCTGCCAGTTCCTTGAGAACCCTGGGGTGTAATCCATCTGGTCCTGGTGATTTGAACTCGTCTAGGCTGGACAGGTGCTCACTTACCGTTTTCTTGCCTATCTTAATTTGCGTTTCTATTCTGTTTTTTATGGCACTATTTTTGGTAGGTTGGTCTGTTTTTCCCTTTGTGTAAAGACAGATGCAAAAAACGAGTTAAATAGTTCTGCTTTCTCCCTGTTGCTTGTCACCTTCTTGCCACTTTAGATACATTTGTCCCCCCCAAACAATCATATAAGCCGTATTATTTCTAGTTAATCTTGTTTTCATGTGAAATTTATTTCTATAGTTCTTAGGACTATTTGCCAGACTTCTAAGACTTGAATCCACTAATTTTATGAATTAAAATGTACTTTTTTGATATGTCAACATTTGATTCAAGTAGAGCTTTAACCTTTTGAAACCTTAGCAAACACTTTTAGCAATTAGAGATAGAAGGCATCTCAAGGTACTGTTTAATCTTCAGTAGTATATTTATGGAAGGAAAAATTCATTATATTTTCAATTAATATCTATGAGAATGTTTCCAGAGCAACTGCTTTGAAAGTTCAGCGTTTTTCAATGTTGTGTTTTCCAAATGTTTTAGACTACAATTCCAGTCATCCTTTAATATTTAGGGCCAGTGGCAATTATAATTCAGGACCTCACGTTGAGGACACTGTTGTAGATCAACAAAACATAAAGTTGATCTTTGCAAATTGCACTAAAATATATAGTTTGGATTGAGATTACAATATGTCTCCCTTAGTAGATGCAGAACAACTAAAATGCTTGGATTCACTTGTTTTGGATTCTAATCATAATGTTTGTTGCTAAGTATCAGGTGACATTAGTCTGTTGTGGCTTTTCAGGATTCCTTTAGATACTTTTTATTGCTTGATCAGTTTATATATTTTTTGTATTCTGTGTTCTGCTATAGCCAGTGAGAAAAACAACATTCATATGCTCTATTCTTAAAGGGAGGAGCAGTAGCTGCTGGCAGCTACTTGTGTTCTACCACTCTATCTTGACTATGATCCCAGTCAACTCTAATTTATATAAAGAATCAGTTAGAGTACCAACATTAGGCTAACTCAGCCTTCCTGCACCTAGAATTTAAATTCTCTTAGTGTTGCAATGGTAAAGCTTACTGGAATTAAATATTTGTCTATTTACTGTAAGATTATCTAATTAACTGTAATGTTCTTTCTTATCACATGTCCAGTTCTCTTAACTGGATTGAACCGGAGATCTGGAATATGCAAAATATGGACATTATGATTTTTCTTCCTTCCCCATGGACCAGTGCTTTGCAATTATGGGCATCTCTAATTATTGAACTTGTCTCTACACATTGGCGGTTTTTACAAGTCATGCTAGGATTTAAGCTTGAAACTAATTCAGTCTACATTCATTGTACACATGATAATGCAATATGCACATATTTTAGTTATTTTAGTTATCTTCTAATAATCTGCCATTTTTTTCAATAGGTGTTTTGTTCCTTATTTTTTTTCTGTTTTCTTAGGTTACCATAGCACAAGATTATTCACAAGATTATTCATATTTCTCTTTTTGCAGCTCAATTCCTTTATGTCTTAATAGATAGATCAATGACTATACAGTGAATACAGTGAATACTAAAGCGCCTGTAGAATTTTACACAAACAATGGAAAACTGGCTTTAGTTTCCCATCAAATCCATGTAGGGATAATGATCAGAGATCAGCGCATATAACTCATTCCCTGCAAAGTAGTTCTCATGCTGGGTTAAACATGTTCATTTTTTTAAAAAAATTAGCATATTGTAAAAGCAACAGTCATCCACACACATTATGAAATGCAGATGTGTTATAGCCTCTCCAAAAGCTTTCCTTGCAAACTATATTGTAATTCTTTTAAGTAAAAAGAAGTGTCTATTTTTTGTTTTTCCATGTATTTTAAAAATGGTAAATGTTTCATTTCTTATGTGGATTGATTTTATTTATTTTAAAAAGTATAGAATTTATATATTTAATCTATATCCTAATACATTTAATGAGTTTTAGCATAGGTTCCTTCAACCAGTTGACAATGGTCATGCTACTTTGGATGGATTTGCAGCTGGTTTAACAAACATACCCAAAGGGTATTTTTGTAAAGGTTTCTGAGTTATGTTGGAGGGAAATGGGGAGTAGGATTCAAGCTGAATATTTGGAGGAATTTCCTAACTGTAAGAATCATTAAACAGTGGAGCAGTCAGTCTAGAATAGTGTAGATTCCTCTGCACTATAACCTTTCAAGTGAGGCTTCCTGTTGATAATGTTGGTGGATTCTTATACAAATGACCTATAATATATCTTCAAATTAATAGGTTCTATGCTTCTGTAGATGAAACATGAGCTATTTTTAAATGATATAAGATCCAGAATTGCTTTATGTTGTAAAAGAGACTAACACAAAGAATGGGCTAGAGTCCCTATGAAAGACATGTTCCAGGATGCTTGGAGGAGGAGTAAAGGCTGGATACCAGGTTGAAGTACATAGATCAGGGGCGTCAAACTGCCAGCCCGCGGGCCGGATGCGTCATCTGGAAGCCGCGCCCACCCCATTGCCAGCAATGGCAAAACAGTCCAGATACGTCTCGTGATGTCATGTGTTGTCGCGAGTTTGACATATCTGACATAGATGGATTCAGCTCAATGTGTCTTTTTTGATACTTTCAGATGTGACAGAAGAATATAACAATTTTGGCAAATGAATAGATTTGTTGCAAACAGGATTTGATGGCTTATCAATTCTGTGTGAGTTTGTAGGTAAAATATAGATACTTTGAAACTTTTTAAATAGTTGAGCAGAGTTTTATGGTAGAAAAGTGATTTCACATTTAATCAAATCAGCTATGAAGTCCTTTCTGCAGGCTTGATTTTTATGTAGAAATACTTTTTTTTATTATACTTGGTAGTGCTATAGATAAATTTAGAACTAGATGTGGCTTAGATAGATTAGACAGAAATAGGTAGATGTGCAAGTCATTTAGATACAGGTGCAGCTTGGAGTGATTTATTGGAGAAGGATTAGACCATGTGACTAGGCATATATTTAAAGGGATTTAAAACATGATTGATACCAGAAGATCCTTGCAACTGGTATAAGGTGAAGAAAGCAGAGCTAAAATAGGTAGCATATCCTTTAGAATGGAGAGTAGCATGCACAGCTAGTAGATGCTTACATCCAGTAAAAGTTTCATTGTAGTGAATTTAGCAGATATCATACAACAGCAGGGCTCAACTGGTTTAAAACAGATGAACAGACCTGAATAATGTGGGTTTGTGTTTATGTGTCCGTGTATCTCTGTGTGTATGTTTATGTTGGTGTAAGCCCATTTAATATTCTGTGTTCCCAAGCAAACCAAAAGAAAGATAAGTAGCTTTATTGCCAATTTGAGGAAACCATACATACAAAGGACTACTGTGTGTACTAGCAAAGAAAATCTGTCCTCTATATATGACAATTCCAAGACTCCAATCTTGAATCTTATTCCATCTTTTCTGAGCCAACAAAACATTGGGGTGGTTTTTTCTCTCTCTTGAAGATGTCTGTCATCTGTCCCTTGTTTATCACAGAGCTCTGGCAGGAGAATTTGGAGAGTTCACTAGCAGCAACCCTTACATCAAACAGAATAGGTAAAAGGTCCTAACACTTCTTTTGAACATTTATGAATACTACACTAATGACCATAAAGCTCTCTGAAATTGCTTGAACCAGGTTTTAATCTCAGAGAAGCCCAAGAAAAGTTTCCTGAAACTTCTAAATTAAGTCTCTATGATGGAATTAATTCTAATTAAGATAGAGTTCAAATCACACTGTTGGAACTCTTACTACATTTTATCAAGCATATTTGAAATCTGAAGCTCCATATATTTTTAATACGTGATACCAAAGTCCAATAACATACCACTGGGGTAAAGATTTTAAAAATCAGAAAACAACAACTGCAACTGACTCGTGGCAAGTTTGGCTGGAGATTCCTTCTCGACTTCATTTGAATGATTTAAAGTTTTCTGGACTGAATAGTTCCACGTTTCATCTAATTAGATTTACTGGCAAGATTGCCAATAATATCTATGTCTATTAAATCCCGTTTCATACATAAGTAAATAAGTAAGACTTAGCTCTTCTTCAGGAGTACAAAGTGTAAACATCACACATTTTCCTCAATGGATTCAGAAAAAAAGAAGAAAGAAAAAATATTGATGCAAAAAGTCTCCTAGTGTTGCTGTTACAGTTCAGACAGAAATACAAGTCTTTCTAGGTGTTACTGGACAAACAGTGGAACTACTCCTCCAAGCATCCTGGAACATGTCTCACATACAGACTCTAGCCCATTGTAGTGTGTATTAGGGCAATAAATTCTGCAACACTAGTGGTTTAGTAGAGAGATCTAAGACAATCTGAACATCTATTCATATTTCTTAAACAAGCAGTTAAATAACATATTCTCATCTTCCAGCATTTTGTTTATCCTTTTTTCATTTAGAATCCTTTGGGAAAACAAATGACTACAAGGTGGCAACAAACAAATGCAGAAAACACCCAACATTTTTCTCCCATATCCTGTCCTTTGGATTTTTTTACAGTCCTCTGCCTTGTAGGAGAGGAGGGAGAAGCAGAGCAGATCTCCCTCCAAAGAGGACAAAAGATGAGTCAGCCAGGGATGGAAATGGACAGAGGGCAAACTTTAAAACATTTGGAGTGTTTGGAATAAAACTGGATGTTTGCCCATCCTAATCTGAGTTAAACCACTTCTATGCATTACAAACTACAAATATTTTCACATTTCCTAGATTTGTAATGGGGTTACTATTGTTTTAGCTGGGAACCAGGATACTAAGTTTTTCATGATAGTCAAGAGGTGCTTGCATTGCCAGTAGTACCGTGTTTCCCTGAAAGTAAACCGGCCCCCAAAAGTAAGCCCCAGCTGATTTTCGGGGGAGTGGGCCTAATATAAGCCCTCCCCCTGAAAGTAAGCCCTACTTAAGGGCCTGCATGGATGGCCTGCCTGTGACGAGGCGAAGCCGATGGTGGAGGGGGGATCTGACCCACGGTACTGGTATACCGGTTCCTTACCACTTGGCTTGTTCTATGGCCTCATGGCAGCGGCATTGGGCAGGAGGCGGCAAATGCCCTGTTTTGGTACGACACGGCCGTTTGCCACTGGCTGCGGCCGTTTGCCACCTCGCGTGTCGCACCCAATGCTGCTGCCATGAGGTCTAGCAGATCCTCCCCCCTTCTGACCCACGTGCCATTATACCGGTTCCCTACCACTGCCCGGCTTGTTCTGTAGCCTCACAGCAGTGGCATTGGGCAGGAGGCGGCAAATGGCCAGTTTTGGTGCGACGTGGCTGTTTGCCGCCTCATGCATTACGCCCAATGCCACTGCCAGGCCTACCATACATTAACTCTAACCCCCACTGCCCCCCAACTGTAACAGGAGATAGGAAGCCCTAGGGAAAAAAATGGAAAAACTTGGGTGGGAAAAAAAAAGTTTTTCCCCGTTTGTTTCTAAACTGGCTATGGCCTCGCATGGATCAGATGGGGGGTTAGAATACCAGGAAATTTAACATGTAGATTGGGAAGTAAAAATAAATAATCAACCTATCTGTCAATTCTATAACGAACCTGGCTGAAGCCATCTTGCTTGTTCTAGGTTGCCACAAGACAGGGAGGGGGTGCGGAGTATTTTTGCTAGTCTAAACAATTCTGGCTGACCTTGGGAACCAAGGTCATTCTATCAATTAGCTTAGTGGGTTGGGCATTTTGTTAGAAAGCCCGCCAAATTATTCGATTGGGGAACATAGCTGATTGCATAGTACTGGGGTGGGAAGTTTGGCTTTGTAATAGTGTAACTCTTTGGAGGGAATTTCAGACTTGGTTTCACTTTTGACCGTGCCAATATTTTGTAACCAATAAACATGTTCTTTGAGGAAATCTCTAGCCTCGGAGTTTTGATTTTGTTGGTCTCATCATCAGAACCCTGACACTACTCTGGAAAGAAACAGTGGCAACCTATTTCTGTACTGATGTTAAGAAAATTATAAGAACATCTCATTGAAGCTACCAGGCCTGCATAGAGATTTTATTTTTACAGTTATGCATACTTATTGTGAATCATGTGTTATAGGACCAGATTATCAGAAGGACTATGCGCTCACTTCTGAGATTGTTCAAGCAATAAAGTCCCTGTGAGAATCATTCTTCTAAATCTTCCAGGGAAGCTCTTCCTATTAAGTGCCTCACTCTGAGAAATCCTCAGAACAAGATATTAAGTGAGTTCTGAAGAGCTACATTGCTGAAAGAACAATGTATTCTCTGGGGCACAAGATATTCCCAAAAGAGTTTTTCTAAATGGGGTGGGAGGAGGAACTCTTAATATTAAGTCTTTCTCTATGTGGTGACTGTGGCAGGCATACAGTATATGCCATGAGAAGCCAACTAACTGCTGTCCCAGATAGTCTACCTTCAAAAGAGGCCTACATATTGGTCCCTTTGGAGGGTGATACTTATAAGTGAATAGCAAAGACAATAGAAGCTTCTTTATTTGCAGCAACCTGTCTTCTTAAGGTTCCCTTACAAATAGATACAAACATCACGACATGTTTAACATCATTATTTCTTTGCTAAGAGAAATACCATTTTTTTTAAAAGGCTGTTGTTAAAAGCCTAAGAAAGGAAGTAAAAACAAATAATAATCTTTTATGGTTTTTAAGCAATGAACTGTATCGTTTTTGAAATTTTAAAAAAGTCACTCTGATTTTTTTTAATGCAACATCTTCTACTTAAAATCAGCCTTAATGATGATTGAGAAAATAAACCCTAGACTTAATTTCTTCACTTCCTTTCTTTAATATCGTATTGTGGGTGAAATGTTTATATTAACTCTATTTTTCTTTCTTCTCTGGCCTAAGACATTTACCTGAAGAATCAGTTAACAAGAGCAGTTCATTATTTTCACTACATCTTAGTCATACAAATGAGGTTTAGTCTTCTCTCATGTTTTCTGCTGCTGCAGGCTGAATATAGTAAATTGGTCCATATTAGGAATTGAGCAGGCTAAGAACTTTTGTCAGAGTTCACATGCCATACTAAGACATAATGTGAATTTTTGGGTTTTGATTTACCATAATCTGCCAAGCCCTTGTGGGCTATAAATAATGATTTATGCCTTAGAATGGTCTGTGATCTCAGATACTTATATTTGATCACTATTTGTTTCAAATTTTAAAGAAGCAGGATAGGAAGAGTATTGATGCCTTTGAATTTTGATAATGGAGAAAACTCCTGAGAATTCTGTGGACAGCCAAGGAAACAAACCAATGGATCACTGAAGAAATCAAGCCAGAGTTTATATAAAGGAACAAATGACCAGACTGAAATTATCCTACTTTGGACACATTATGTGAAGACTCAGTACTCTAATACTGGGAAAGGTTGAAGGAAAGAAAAGAAGAATGAAAAGCAAAATGGATGGACTCATCACAGTGATAATAAGTACCCTATTGAGAGACTAGAAGGAACAGGTTAAGCATAGATAGTCATGGACAAAATGTATCTATGTGGTCACTAGGAGTAAAAAAATGATTTGATGGCATATAATCAATCTTTCGAAATATGGAGAAGTCTTACATAGTTTTAAATTTTCATTAAAGATGTGTATTCATTTAAAAAAGAAAGTCCAGATCCTTATTTATTAAAGATTCCATACATTATGTTGGGCTATATATGGAAGGGGCATGGAACAATAGGAATTTTTCCTTTTGCTATGAAGATATATGCTTAAAATATTGGTCAATTGAATAATATGGTGGTATCATTGAATGTTTGTGTCCTTAATTCTGTTATGATCCAATTGTATAGGCATTGAGAGCATTGGACCAAATTTACTTTAGGAAAATGAATCTGGCTCCTAAGAATTTCTGTAAGGGATCTTGTAAAACTAGATAGTCTTAAGGTTAAATTGGTCTGGGTTCATTGCTCAGATAATTTACAGTATGCTAAATTCTCTTCTTATTACCGTTAATGTAAAACTCACTGAACGGAATATAACTGATTTCTAAATAGGCATGTATAAGATTGTACTGTTGATTTTTTTTGTTATTCTTTTGTTTTTATAAAATATTTTCTTATTTTATTTTGCTATTTTTAATATATGTTCTATGTTCATTCTATTTAACATAAATGCAGCATTCTTCTGTTTAAAATATGATGGCATTGTTGCTTTTTTTTCTTTCGAATTCACCACTGTACTTTGTAACTGTCAAAGGATGGTCTTCAAGTGAATGAATCATAGTAAGACTCAGAATTATTCTAAAAAAATCTAAAAATGTTCTGGAAAATACAGTTTGATATTATTTTTTGAAATTTGTAAGATTGATTTACAAGGTGAAGTGGTCATAGCTGTGCCATAACAATTCTGAAACAATGGCTTAATCTTACAGAGGTTTTACGGACCATGTAAGTTAGGATTAAAAATTTAATTTTTGGACTATTAAAACAAGAAATTACATAGCAATTAAAATACCACAACCCAAATAGGAATGCAAAAGACATATAATATTAGGGTGCTTTTATCTGCCAATGGAATCACATACTTTTAAATCTATTTCAAATAAAGTACAATATTTGGAAGAGTATTAAAGTAACACATTTTGTTCTTACATCTTTAAAATTAAGATAATTTATGAACAGGCTTTATTGGTATGGAATTGTGTACTTTATATAGTCAGCATTAATATACTATGCTTATAATATGTGATCTGGAAATTTAGGAAAGAATTTGGTCAGCAAGTAAATAAATTCCCAGGGTTTTAAACACTTAAATGCATCCAAACCAGGGATAACATTTTGTGAATTACATTAAATGTGCAACAAACACATAATATCTTCTGATGGTAACATAAACATACGATAGTCTAAAGAAGGCACACCTAACATATGATGAATTATGTGTGACAACAGTCACTTCCTAACCTGTTTCACCAATTATTAACTGTCTGCATGGACAGGAAGAGTTACTCTACTGAAGACCTTTGGGAATAGAAAGTTCTAAAGAAAAGGAACATGTAATCTAGCTATTTATGTTACCTTCTTTATAGGCAAGGTGGGCGATTATTACCATGGAAAGTCCAGAAAGGCAGAGTTGGACCAATAATACATAATTAGTCCCTCAAATGGAGCAAACACATGCTTTTACAGTGCATTTTAGGCTTTAAAAGCATTATTAAAAAGTTCTGAATGCTATTAATATTATGCTGTCAAATTTTGGTAGCAACCACATTCCTGATTTGGAATACACAGCCACATAGTAATGAAGAGATTTGAAGGTCACCAAAAATGATCTTAAGGTCTCACAGTCACACTTCTTGTTCACTCATACTAAACACCAAATATGATTGACATACAATACAACATAGGAAAATTCCAATTAAAAGTAAAAAATAACATTAAGGAGCAGGAGCTATGTAGGACACAGTATAGGGAGCCATAGCAATTATCCTACATACTTCTTTGTTAAGACACAGATACTGAGAGACAAGCTTGTATAACATCAAAAATCCCAAGTGAGTTTTTAGGGTTTTATGGTCAATCCTGAACAGTTGTCAGAATGTCTTGCAGATTGCAAGAGGTTGGACAAAAGGAAAATATAGCAAAGGGCAAGTGCAAACTCTTGACTAAGTAAAGAATAGATACAAAAATATCATAATAATAGAATTTGTCCTTAGTGTGGTACAGAAAAGAAGCATTCTGATTTTTCCCCCCTGCCACTGCAGTTTCAGGATTAGTCTTCTTGTTATGAGGCTGGGAAATGTAATATAATGACATTTCTTTTCCTTCATGCTCTCCCACACTTGCCCTCTGAAGAAAGCCAATCATCTTAAGATGGAACGGGGGAATGGTGTACCATCTAAGGCCATAGGGCCACATGCTGCTTGAAATGCCTTAGATGCAACTTCTAATGCCTACAAATCTTTTACTTAAAATGATAGGGAAAAAACAAAACCCAAAAGGCATCAGTCATATGAACTGTATTTAGAACAATGTTTTTCAATCAATTTTACTTTACTCCATTTCCATCTGTGTGAGCAACACTCCTTGAAATCCCTAATTTAGCACATACTAACTGTGCATTCATCAGTGTTACAAGGATAGAATGAGGGGTAGGTCTGTTTTTAATGCTTGCCTGCAGAATAGAAAAGATAAAATTATAGTACCATATGATAGCTTTTTATTTGATCCAAATCCTGAACATTGGAACAGTGATACTGAAATAATTACTGCATGGTGTTCTAAGAGTACAGACACCAGCACACACATATACTTTTGCACAATCATTGAGCATTCAAATATGTTTGTTTCTTTCTCTCCACCTATACAAACACATATACACAGATGGAAAAGTGGTTTTGCCATAGTAAGTTCTGCAAATACAGTTATAGGATTCATAGTTGCATATCACATTTCAGTGTTTAACTTCAGCCATAATGAAAACTCTGTTAGCAATGGAAACAGTCATCTGTTCTTTTCCACTGCTCCAAGAATCCAGCAGCCTAAGATTTATGAGTGTGCATGAGAAATAACCTGATGTTAATCAGGTGAGATGATCTTATTTTGACCTCTTTGGTCTTAAACTGGGGAAGTCTGAAACATATCAGGAAGCATATTTTGAGAAGAAAATAGTGAAGTTTAGGTTATATTGATTACATATTATATGGTGTCTTCTACTATAAAAAGTTGGCTATCTAAAAGTTCCTAACAGTTCCCTCTTTTCCCCCCTCCAATCCTCCAATCTTATGGACATGCTGTGTCTCCAAAGACAACTATGTTTTTAATTTAAATTCTCTTGTTTGGCTTATTTCCTCTCTCCTATGAAAAGCCAAGTGATGTAATTCATATACTTTCTGAAGTCTAGTTGGCATATTATACCATAGTACCACTTTATTAAAAAAAGTTATTTTCACATTCCTCCTATTAAATGGTACACATGTATAACTCAAATTGCAATTTCTTTCCAGAACCAGACACAAGTATATTTCAATCAACTATTCTCATGTTCCAGACTCTGGGTGAATTAAAATCCCATGCACTGACAATTTACCTGAATAAAGACATCTGTGTCATCATGTAATGTACTATTATGTATTGCACTCCATATTCAGTTTTCTTCATTTCCCAAATTATATTACGTGATATAAATTTCTAGACTGTTCTGTCCCAGTCTGAGCTATTGATACTTATAGGATGGGCAAAGTGTAACTTGGAATCAAGCAGGTAACTGAAAAACTAACTCAATTCATTCCTAGAAGTTCCTATTATATTAGAATGAAGATTCTATTAATTAATTAATAAACTTGATATAACTGCCCATCTCACTAAAGGCAACTCTAGGAAGCGTGCAATAATAGCTAAAAGAAAACAATTATGAAAACAGCAATTACAAATATAAAAAAAACATAGCAATAAATACCTAAAAAAACAAAATACCACCCTTAACTGAAAAAATGCTCATCTTAACAATGGAGCCATCCAGACAAGCTCTATCTGAGATTATGCTTCTTCTTGATCAAGAAGAATCAGGAAAGTAGATACAAAGAATTAAATAAGTAGGAAGCTAAGTTTCCCCTGTTGTTGTTTTTCCTTCCTATTGTTGTGATTACGTCAACATGCTCTGGGTCCCATCAATTAAATAATGCCATCTGGTGAGGCCCAGGAAACTCATCTTTTCTATCATGACACCTGCCCTCTGGAACACCATGTCCCCTGAGATATGTATGTCTTGCACCCTGGCCTTATTTAAATGTTCGATTAAAATCTAACCGTATCCCCAGGCGCTGGGTTAGTATGGCCTTCTGGTTTTAAATGATTGGAATTCCCCCCCCCCCCAGATTTCCATGATTTCTGCCTTTTATAGAATTTTTGGTTATATTTCAGAGTTGTAACATATTGGGGTGGCCTATACATTTCATAAATAAAAAAAATAAAGAAAAAGAATCATGTACGAGTGCAAGACCAAAAGAAAGTTAGGTTCACATACTTTAATATTATAAACCCCTGATCTGAGTTAGCAAACCAAAAGTCTTAACATACTGTGCCCCAACAAATCAGACAAATGATGGATGAATTATGGCCTGAGTCATACATAATAAAATCTGAGCTTAGCAAAAGAACAAACAGACAAAACAAACTATGCAATTACTATTGAACCTGGTCTAGAATCTTCTTTAAACCCAGCTGCTGAATGTTTTTACAGCATGATCATCCAGTAATAGAAATAGTCCTGATAGTGTCTCTTTAAATTAGGAATAGTGCACTGAAGGGTCATGTGAAACGACTTCCTGGAAGAAGATTACAGTGGTGAGAATAGGCATTTATTTAACAAAAAGTTCCTTTAGTGTCAGATAGCCTGGTTATACATGTATTACAGTTCTGTCTTCATAACCTAGTCATTATAGGCCAGCACTCGGCCTCTTCCTCCTCTGAATTCTCTCATTTATCAATGTATTTTTGGAAATGTGGCTTGGAAATGAAGGTTGCCTTCAGGGCACTACTATGCTGAAGTTTATTATTCATAGTAAGCATTTCGTTCTTGAGCCGTTGTGTGGTCTTTGCTGAGGTTTCTTTGGAACAGACTGGCCTAGTTTCCCTATCAATTCACATTTAAATGTGTTCAGGGAGCATGACCTAGTTGGCTCCCTGCTGTCCCAGAAGGCTTAAACTGGAAGGATAGGAAGAAGCCACATGCAGCCCTATATTTTGCTTGCAAGAGAGAGCAAGAATAGAAGGAGGCAGGAATGGAAGACAAGTGGTGTAAGAAACAAAAAACAAAACAATAAATACCCCAAAATAAAACAGGGCTATTAAGCAAGCTACTGTGCATAAGAAGAGTAGTCATAAAAGCCCAAAACATCCATTCTTAATTCTTTCTTAGTTGTTTGGTACATTTGCAAATGTGCACCTTCTAAGACACCTATTAGATTTATCATATCATAGATTTATCATTAGATTTATGTTATGATAGATATATCATATCATAGTTATCATTAGATAAATCATATTAGTTTTATCATATTAGATTTATAATACACATACCTATGGCAGAATGCAGTATTTTTTTTGCAATGTGCTGTTTTCTTTCCTGCCTAACATGTGATGATCGCAAATACCATATTCCTGTGAACTCTGTCAAAGAAATCCCTTGCATATTTAATTCTGCTCATAGAGAACATGGCCACGTATCATCATAAATAGCAGCTGCTATTTTTAGAGAACATTTTCAAGTAGTTAGTTCTGGTGCTGTTTCAGGGAAGTGGAAGAAAATAAATTGTTGTGGCATGTTCTGGTTCCTCCACAGGAGGGAACATCCCCCACCTCCCATCTTTTCTGCAAATCTAGAAAATCATACAGCTTTAAAATAAACTATACATCTTTATTATGTTTACATTATGTCAAGGAAAAGATCAGGCAGGCAAACAGCATTGTAACCTGGATTTAAGAAAGGGACTGACCAAAATACAGGAAGATTGTTGAATGTTGAGTTAGTTTCTGGATTCCATGGAAGTACAAGATTATTCCTGAACAACAGACACTATTTTTGTATTGGAAGTAGTGTTAGGCAGGTGCATGAAGAGTGTTTGTGTGTGTGTTTGAATCAATGTTGACTCTGGCAAGTGCCTGGATACATCCTTGCAGTTTTCTTGACAAGACTTTAGAAGTGGTTTGCCATTCTTCTATAAGAGGAGTAGATTGATATATTTGTCAACAGATTAATATGGTTGCTCTTGAATATCTCAGCTAGGTTTCACACATCCTCTTTTACTTCCTTGAGTTTCTGTCCTTGACTTTTCAGGGCTTGTTTACTTATGTCCCTTCCCCCCCCCCCGCCTTTCCCTTTCAGTACCTTTCCCAGCTTACTTTCTTGATTTATACTTCCTCCCTGGGCTACATTAGTAGGTCAGATATCAGGAAGCATTGTACAACTTCCTGATTAAGCAAAAGCACCAGCATTTTGTGGAAATTGTATATTCAGAAGATTGATGCTATGAAGTTGTATAAGAGCAGCAGCAGTGCCAATATTTTTATTACACATTTCTGGGCTATAGATCAGAAGCATTCTGGAGCTGAGGGCTTTTTCGGTGGGAAATTTTTCTCGACCTATTTGCAGAATTACTTTCTTTTAAAGGCTCTCAGGTCTTATGACACTATGTTATGCAAGTACATTTATTTTTCCAAGCATTTAAAGATTTTTATAAACTTTTGAGTGTCAGAGACATCCTATTATCTTTTTTTTTTTTTTGTCACAAAGGGACATGGTGAGAGGACTAATGGCACAATAACACCATACTGGTGAGAGTGGGATGGAGCTTAAAAGTGTATGTTTTGCTTTTATGTAGGTTTAAGCACCTTTTCACTTTGTTTATGTTGTTTATTGCTGAAGGGTAGAAAGAAATTCTGGCTAATTTTAGTGCTGATTTGTCATCAAATGTCATGATGTGATTAAAGGGATTTTGAAAGGCACAGAAAAAATAGCTCAAGCCACTTGTTGCTGATAAGCTATTGATCACTCATCTCTGTTTTCAGAGACCATATTGCTTTTAATATTTTGGAAGATGGATTTAAAATTCAGCCTCTGTTTTGTTGTGACTACTTGCTCTTTGCCCTGATGAACCTGTTTTCATTCTATTTATTCTTAGACAACCTCAGTCTTACTTTTGGGGATATGCTTATTACCCACAGAAAACATATCATCTATTATACATATTAATACATAAATAAATGAATTCTTAAAGCAGAAATCAAGACCCAAGGAAGTTGCCCTGCTGTTCTTCATGCATTTCTAACTACAGTGAAGTAAAATTTCAGAAGAAATTTTGAGTTGAGAGCTGCACAGAATAGTATACAATTAGTTCTGATTTTTACAAGACATCCTTTTGAGTGAGATCTGTTCAGATTTCCTTTCTTGTTTGTTTAAAAATTTAACAATTTACTTGACTCCCTATCTGTCACCCAAGCAAGCTACTCCTTATCAAGGAGTAATTTAAAGACATATGATCTATATGAGTATACTGAACCTTTAGCAACATGTATATTTATATCCCAAAACAACGATACAAAACCTGACATTATATTGACAGTGTGGAGAGAACAAAGCCTCTCTTGCCAATATACTGTATACAGAAATTTATCTTCGGCCCATTTATTTGGGAGGTTTGCTAAACAACAGAAAATTGCAATACTGCCAGCGATGGACAGAGAAGAAACTAATTGTGATAAAGTTTTGCAATAGTATTATTTCACAACATATATATAGGACTCAAGATCACCTTGTTCCATATTTAAATAAAATGAATGCAAAAAGAAATGAACCAGCCAAGGACAGTTTTTAGCCATATAGACTTTGCGGGTTTTATGAAGACATTCTCCAAGTGATACACAAGATTGATGTCAAAAACATAGGAGAAGTCAGAAGGTTACAAAATTTGAAAAGAGATATTTCTTTTATAGCCTCCGCAAATCATCTGAGAATCTCCTATGCGTGAGGTGAAATAGAAGTCTAATCATAGTTGTCACAAAACAATAGGAACTTGACTACGACACCTTTCTAAATTAATCCTAGTGTCAGTTTACACTGATAATAATTATTCTTTGCTGCTTCTAACTAATGTGAATTCTTCAGAACTGTTTCATAATAGAGGAGAGGTTATTTTAAATCTTTATAATGACACACAGTAGTAATAATTTAGATCATAAAATTGCAGAATAAGAGAGTGATTTTCACTTAATTAGAATTTTCTGATTAGAATTCTTTCATTACAATCTTTTAAAAAACATAATAAACATATAATTAGACTATAGGTGGAAAAATGATTTGCCTGGTTCATGCATTATAAAATGCTTCTTAATGAATGGCATATGTGCATCTATTTCATAAATGAGTACCTACCAGTTATTACTAGGGATCAGTGAGATCTGCCATATCTGTAGAAAGGAATGCAGAGGTTGATTACTATAGGATGAATACAGTGGTGGGATTCAACCAGTTCGCACCAATTCGGCAGAACCGGTAGCTAATTTTTTGTTACCCAGGCCCAGAATGGACTTCCGGAAGCAGCATCCACACAGAGAACTGGTTGTTCACATATCTGAATCCCACTGCTGGATGAATATCTTTATACAGTATACCAAAGCACCCTATGCTTTGGATTAGTGACAGCAAGAAACTTTTCAGACATTCAGTCTGAACATATTGGAGTTCAAAATGTGTAAGGACTAATGGGATTCATGGATTGATTGGTTATGTGCCATCCAATTGTTGTTGACAGTTTGAGACCACATAGGTAGATTTTTTTCCCATGACAATATGTCCCTAACCTGGCCTTTTAGATCTTCCAATGGTGTATTCATCACTTCTATAACTGAGTATCACATTGTTGCTGGTGGACCTCTTCTTCTCCTTCCTTCTTTCTGTTTTCTCAGCATTAAAGTCTTCTCCAGAGAAGGACTAATGGGACACATTCCCAATCTCTTCATGAGTAGTGTACCACCTCCATTCTTGTCCATGATATGTTTCACCTTGAAGTGCAGTTTTTTTAATGGCTTTTGAATTTCCTTGTACTCAGAATGATCATAACAGACTGCAATAGAATTTATTATCAGAACTTTGTATAGAATGGATGGATGTATCTTACAAGTATTCTGTGTAAGATTCTCAGGTCATTTGAAGGACTCTGTTAAGCTGTGACTCTTTTCTATATCTGAATTGTAGCAATGCTGTAAAACTCTTTTGAATATACAGTCTATGCTACAGAGATGATTGAGGGGGGGGAGCTGCAACTTATTTAGATAAAATTGTAGGTTGGGAGGTATCTTGGTTTGCATGACCTCCTGGTCCTAATGGAGCAGGTATGTAGCTCAAGAATATACTTAAAGTCAACACCATCTATATTGTCAGGGTATTCTATGATTTCAAGCTTCTAAGCTCATTAAGAGCCCTTTTAAAAATTAGATTAGAGCAATGTATCTTTTGCTTCTTGCTGCCTTGCAAAAACTTCAGATAGTGCAAAATTTAGCCATCTTGATTATCATTAGATTTAAAAATTCTAAACATGAAGCATTCTTTTAAGTTAATTGAACTGCCTCTTTGCATTTCTAGCCTAATTCAAAGTTCTACTGTTAAACTTTAACTTCTTAAATTATTTGACCCTAGAATAGTTTAACAATCTCTTTAACTCTTGTGATCATGTTTAATATCTAAGATCTGGATCAGAGATCATGGGCCCTCTCAAATACAGTGTTCAGCCATGGTTCCAAAATTCCTCTGTTGGATTTCAGACTGCTTCTCAGTTGTTTCTGGCCAGCCAAAAAGATTCAAGGGGGTTGGTATACTCCAGATCCCATCATTTAAATAATGCCACTTTGTGCAAATAAGATGATGTGCCTTCTCTGTTGCTGCATTTGCCCAGTGGAATAGAATCCAAGAGCCATAGTGGGGCAGTGGTTAGAATGCAGTATTGCAGGCTAATTCTGCTGACTGCCGACTGCTAGCAGTTCAGCAGTTCGAGTATCACCGGCTCAAAGTTGACTCAACCTTCTATCCTTCCAAGGTCGGTAAAATGAGGACCCAGATTGTTAGGGGCAATATGCTGACTCTGTAAACCACTCAGAGAGGGCTGTAAAGTATTGTGAAGAGGGAGTCAAGCTATTTTCCAAAGCGCCTGAAGGCAGGACAAGAAGCAACGGATGGAAACTAATCAAGGAGAGAAGCAACCTAGAACTAAGGAGAAACTTCCTGACAGTTAGAACAATTAACCAGTGGAACAACCTGCTTCCAGAAGCGATGAATGCTCCAACACTGGAAATTTTTAAGAAGAGACTGGACAGCCATTTGTCCAAAATGGTATAAGGTTTCCTGCCTGAGCAGGGGGTTGGACTAGATGATCTCCAAGGTCCCTTCCAACTTTATTATTATTATTATTATTATTATTATTATTATTATTATTATTATTATTATTATTATTATTATTATTATTATTATTGTTGTTGTTGTTGTTGTTGTTGTTGTTGTTGTTGTTGTTGTTGTTGTTGTTGTTGTTGTTGTTGTTGTTGTTAAAGTCTAAGTGCTATTGCTATTGCGATTGCTATCCCCTCTAAGGTTTATATGACCCTCACCCTACGGGCCCCTAGGAAAGCATTCAACAGTCTCTGAGCTAGAATGATATGGGCTCCCACTAACTGCCAGCAATAATGCAGAATTATTGTTCCCCTCTCAAATTAGTCACCTTTTAATGTTTAGAGTCTCTTTTCTTTTCGACTCTATGCAACCTTTTGTAAAGCCTTCAGCATCACTGATTAAAGACTGATTGAATATATACAGATTGAAGACTGATTGAATATACACAGATAAATATTTCTTGTCTGTTGTGATCTGAAACACGCCTCTTTTGCATCCATCTCCTGTATCTTATAAAATTATCATACAGTAGGATTTTTTTGTGTATATTGTTTTCTTAAGGTTTCATCTTAAGAAGTGGCTTATACATTCCTGTATAATTTTAATCTTGTAAATAAAAATGCCTATGTTTGTATTATGATTGTGCAAAGGTGTGAATACTTATTTGGAAGCAAGCCCATTGAACTTACAATGCAGGCTGAGCTGCACGAATCTCTTCCCACAACCAGGAAAAATCTAAAATGTCATTACTGCATACTTATGAGTCAAGCCTAATACCATTCAAACCACCACTAATGTGTGAATAATAGTTGACAGTTTCCAAAGTGCACTAGTCAAATACAATTTAGATCAGATGTTTAACATGGTTTTATGGCTCAGCACATATTCTATTGCTGCAAAGCTAGAGATTTTTAATACCTCACCAACCATTTAGAGTCAAATATAATTGTATAATATTGCAATAAAAATGTATGCTGGCATTTTAAACCGTATTCATGAATATTTTATTCTATATTTTAATAAAAGCATGAAGTTTAGTAGATTTTTATATCTTAGTGTAGTTTGAGTTATTTTATAGTTCACTTTAATTTTACAAAATGTTTCCTTCATTTTCACTTTAAATTATTTCCACCTGGTTATCATATTATATAAATGCCTTCATTTCATGGATACACATTTCAACTGGCATTCCTTTCTATTAAAATATTACATATAGAATGTCGCTATCTGTTCATATACAAAACAAAGTGTTAAAAATAAATACCAATAACCAATGAGATTATTGTTCATAATATATAATTGCCCATCTCACAGATATAACTCTGGGTAATATAGAGCCTCCCAGTGCAGGATAAATGCAACTGGTGCACAATTTATGCAAAGATTTTCTAGGCCATGATTGCTACCTGTTCTTTGAGCAGGAGTTGTGAATCCAGAAAGATCCTAGATTCTGCGCAAGGTCTATTTAGGACAGTGCAACCCTTTCCAGGAGCAAAAATGATAAATTCCCAGATCTGGAAGTCACAAAACCCAAAGTCATTCAGTTTTGCCGAAGTTCATCTGAAGCTTGTTTTTCTTAACCCAATCCCCCACAGCTTTCAAATACTAAGACAAGGCTTCCATAACATAATTAATTGGCCAGATTCCTTGTTTAGATGCTATTTTGTATATGACTTCTTTGCTGCTTCACACTTTTGTTGATAGTTCAGTAACTAACAACATCCTGCTGTTTATCTGAGGATAAAATGCCAGAAGATTAGATTTTTCCCATCTAATTGCTATATTTGATATATCTGTATCTGTATAGATTGCTCTATTTCAAGGAGGAGAATATTAGGGCATTTGAGTGAATTGGGATGCCCTTTATGAGATTATCTCTTTAATGGCTTTGCTGAAGAAATTAAAATCTTCCTTGGTAATTTTGGTTATGGCTGAATTATCTCAGAAAATCTGGGTCACCCGGAATCAATCTGGAGCAATATATGGCATTGAAGAGTAGGATACTCTAAAGCAGTGTTTCTCAACTTCAGCAATTGTAAGAGGTATGGACTTCAATTCCCACAATTTCTCAACCAGAATTCTGAGAATTGAAGGCCACCCATCTTAAAGTTGCTGAGTTTGAGAAAAATTGCTCTAGGTATCAAATCCCCTACTGCTCCAAAATTACTAATTCCCAAAATATACCTTCCATGTCTGTGTTGCCAGAATCCCGTAGCTGGATAAACAACTAAACCAAAGAGCAGCTTATCTGGAGCTTCTTTCTTCCATAAGCCTGATCATTATTTAAATATTAAAGTAGGATTATAAAGAACCAAGTTCAATTTTTGTTTTCAATAGATTACAACCAGGTAGTGGCTGGGTGGGTGGGGTGTCTGGTTACCCTGCCTCTTAGCATTTATAATTTCCCTTTCTGTCTAGTTAATGTAGGAAAAGAAAGATATATTTTAGATGTCAGTAAACAACAATAACAAAACATTTTTTTTAAAAAAAAAACACAAGTTAAAGTGATAACTGCAATGATGGAAGTAAACATCATTTATAGTTTGTTGCTGATATATTTCCAGTTCACCACGGAGACTTTAGGACAATAATTCTGGAATTCTGGAATCAATGTCTGTTAATCTACTTTAGTATTTCTCAACCTTGGCAATTTGTTCAGTAAAGATGGCTAGGGAATTTTGGGAGCTGAAGTCCATAGATCTTCAAGCAGCCAAGACTGAATAACACTGATCTATGTGTCATGGTTCCGATAGACAAAGACAAATAAAGCAGAACTCCGAGGCTTGCAAATTCCTCAAAGAACATGTTTATTGATACAAAGTATTGGCACTTCAAAAGTGAAACAAAGTCTGAAGAGATGCATAACAATTCCCCAATACAAAGTTAATAAATCCCACCCCTAAGGCTATGCAAGCAACTACGTTTCCCCATACAGCTTATTGGCGGGCTTTTCATGAAACGCCCAGCACGCAGTCTCGGGAGTAGCCGATGATCTTGGTTCCCATGAGAGAAAGTCCGAGAGAGAAAATCTGTTTTGTCTAGCGCAACACTTGGCAACCCCCCTCCCTCCGTGCTATGTGTCAACAAGAAATGAGAAGGAAAAAATGGCTGCAGCCATGCTCATTCTGAAGTTGACACTATGTCTTCCAGAAATACTGGTTGCATATCCTCCATTCTGACAGAGATATGTAATTTTACCCCACTTCAGTTAGAGGTGATTTGAGTGAACTAAATCCTCTGGAACTACTGTCGAATTGCAAAAGGATTCTATAGTTGAAATTCTATTATTGTCACCAACATTTCTCACCACTTTAGTTGTTGCATCTATAGATATGAATACCAGCTTAGCCTCTGGCATTCAGAACCTCAGGTGATGTAGAATCCATGTTTGTGTTGTATATCCTATAATTGCAAAGCATTGTGGCATTTCAAGAGCTTATAATTAACAGTGGCAAAAGCTGCTTTTTTTTTTTGGCAACTGTGGACTGTACAAACTGTTCCTTTGAATTCCTGGAGAAATGTCCAGCTTAAAGCCCTAAATACTATAATTTGGAACACTAAATTGCTATGCTATACTTTTTTTTTCATTTTGATATTATTCTGTTTGAAACAAGGTTTTTTTTAGACAAAATGGAAGATTTTTACTAGCAACCTGAATCTTTGTTCTTCCAATCTCTCTTCAACAAGATATGTATACCCATAACATAAGCATGTTATGTGAGAAAGCTGAGCATTGATGGCTGCTGGCATCCATATTGATTACTGAATGATATTGTTTCCAAAGAGGCTCCGTTTGTTGCATCTTTAAGCACACATACTGTAAATTATGAATTCCATTGTTCCTTTGGTGCAATTTCTCTCTTTGTCAAAAAGAGGTGCCACATACTGGTGTGATATTTTATCAGGCACAAATTTCTACATCTTTTTTCATTAAAAAAAAGGGGAAGGGGGATTTTGGTTTTGTGATAAGGGTGGATTGGAAAGAAATGGTATGTGACTTTTTGACCATCTATTTTCCTACTCACGATCACCCAGTGGTATTCCAGGTTTGTATTCAGCCGTATAAAATCACACTTGGGGATTCCGTGGTGGAGGTAGCTTGAGAATGATTTGGAGGATAAATATATGCATTTCTAGCCTGCTTTTCAGTAACAGCTGAAAGCATCTGCAATGCTTTAAATTGTACTTATTAAAGCTACTTAAAAAAGGGGGAGGGGACTTGCAAACCTGAATGACAAGGTTAGACCTAAATTACTTGCCACAATATAATAAAATAGTACAATAGGGGGATTGCAATTTTTTAAAGGAACCCCCCCCCACTTAATCTCTCATCTCCCTCTTTCTCTCTGCCTGACATAATAGATTATTATTGCAATTACTGAATCATTTAGCAAAAAAATGTTATATTTATTTTATACATTATTGTTACTAGGATGATTACAACTGCCGTTACTGATATTTACCTAAGGCAGGCTACAATTTGAGTCCAGTGAAAGTCTTGAATTAAAATACTAAATCCCTGTCATAGTGTGTGGGGAAATAAGGAATAAAATAAAGTTTTAGTAGCACTTTGCTCTCAGACATGATAGCAATGTTATTTCTTATATGTCAGAATGGTTAGCCTCTGCAGAACCCATTATAGAAAGATGTAAATAATTAAAAATAAATTAGGTACCACTTAATTCTCCCCTCACACCAGTTTATTAAATTAGAATGCCCCAACTAAACATTGGCCCCATTCAAATCAAGTTCTCCTAATATACACGCAGATATTTGTATTCCTTGCTAACCTCTAGAAAACAAGATGAGGAATATCCAGCCCTCCTTATGTTGCTGAATTTTTATTGTTAGTATCCCTCACTCTAGCTGGTGCAACTAATAATTGTGAGTTTAGTAAGTGACACAAGTTCTTGATACCTAGTTTAAAGTTTCCCCGATCTGGGCAAATTCTTTCATCTATGCAACTATAGAACAAGAGGAGTGCTATTATTTTTTATGTATGTTTTTTTTTCCTGCAGACCTATTCTAAGAACTGAAGAAGAACATGAGACTGTCTATAAAATAATGAAAGTCATTCCTGATATCAATGAGCAACTATCTGAAGAACAGATGAAGGAAATCAGCAAAGTAGCTCTAAGAGAATACTGGGTGAAGGGAAGTACAGGTAGGTAAACACAGAGTGGTTACCTCTTGAAGGGACAGAGGTACCAGCTAGTATAAGCCAAAATAAGAGATGGTGGAACTTGTAGTCCAGTTTTATTATAGAACCAAAGCTACACTAAGCACTGAACCAATCTATTTTATTAGATTAGTTGTATAATTACTTTTTTCCCCCTATGGCAGACAATTTTAGCAAATAACTTTCCAATGCAAGATTACATTTGAAAAATGTATTCCATTTTGGGGGTATCTTTTATGTTTCTCTTGTTCCATTGACATTCCCTTTCATCTCTACTCTAGTGCTCAAGTTTATTTCCTTCCTCCTGTTCTAATGGAAAGTAAAATGTCATTATTCTGCTAGAAAGATAGATGTGAAAAGACTTTTAATGAGAAATGCAGATATGGTGGTCATTTTTTACCATTAGATTATGCATTTTTCTTTCAAGTGCTAAAAGTGGAATCTTTTGTTATTAAATAATCTGCTTTAACATTGTAACTTTTGTCCTTCTTTCACATCCCTTATCCGAATCCTCCTTTTTCTTTCTGACTTTTGATTCTTCCTTACATGACACTCTTAAATATGTTGAAGGTGCATCTAATATTGATTCTACATAAAATGAAATGATAACACATCCAGAACATCTGTTAACCAGCCACAGTGGCTTTGTATATAGGTTAAAAAGTTCTAGAGACAAAATAATGGTCACCAGTATAGGGCCAAACCAGCATATAGAAGTTGAACTACCAAAACATACTTCTTCCAATCTTTAATTTACAACCACAATCCTGGAATATGCTGAGGCTGCTAGTGTCACAAACTGCCAAGAGATTAGCAGGATCCATAGACTCAAACAGCTCCTGTTTCCTGCAGGAAGTCAGATAACAAGATCTCCATAGCCAATTGTCTTCCAATAAAGACTGGAAATCAGATTAAAAAGTGTTCTGGTATATATGATACATTTTGAGTATATATCTGAAAAGCAGTATTTTAGTTACCATGATGTCAAATAATGTTATTTTCAAAATGCCTCACAAATTAGTTTTAACGAGTCTTTGAAGGATCCAATCAGAATTTTACAAGCACATGACAGTCTCTCCTAATTTAACTGGCATCTGCGCAAAGACTTAGGAAAGTCCTAGCTTCCACACAGATTAACTTCATATAAGTAACGAGAAGCATGATGTGTACACACCCACAAAAAAGAGTTGAATTTACTCTATATACTCACAGCTTCCCCCAGTCAGCTGCCTCAAATAAGTGACCTCCTTTGATGTCAAAGGAGATGAGATCTTTACTTTTGATTGTCTGATTCTCTCTCTTTTTTTCCTTCTCTTGGAGATGACAGTAGTTGGATCCAAAGAATGAAGCTCATGAATGGGCTATCGTAACAATAGTGAGTAATATACAAGGGGAATTTCATCCAACCTTCCTCCTTTCAGACTGAATTCAACATTGATGTAGAAAAATAAAGTGAACCTACTCTAAATTTCATACATTATGAAAATTCATTTCAATGGTCATTTGCTTTAGTTCACCAAAAAGCCATTCAGAATCATTCTATTTTTGATAAAACATAGAGTTCCAGCTAGGACTTTCATATTATCTTTTTTAAAAAGTTAGCAAAAATTGAGAAACGAAGATTCAAATAATATTATTTGAATCAATCAAATATGTTCATTGGTAAGAGTTAACTATTGTGTTGATCCTTTGAAATACAAATATAAGCCAACTAAGAAGAATATTGTAAATGAAGGACATGTTATTAATAGACAGACTAAGATGTAATCTGAGCAGACAGGAATTACATTAGCATAAATTAAGACAATTAAAAGGACAATTTTAAGGTCAAAGCTTGTGATTAGAATGATTGGGGTGAAAACTGGCAAAACAACTTTATCCAAATCTTATTTACTATCTTGGCTACCAAGACAGTTGTGTTGGATTAGATGCTGTATTGATTTAATATATTCAGTAAAACCTGCAATATGGTGGCATAGAATGAGATCTAAAATTGTTGAGCATTAATGTGCAAACGAGATAAAAGGTAATCTTAATGATTCAGACTGCCACATTATGCTTTTAAAGAAAAAGCAGCTCTGCATCAATGTGCAATCTTTTCCAGTCCTTTGAACCTGTAAAGCAATATTTCAATCTCATCTGATTTGGCAGGCTAAAAATAAACACAAGATTGACTTTTTCCTAAGTGAAACTGACTACAAAAATAATGCATGCCTGATGTGTCTTTAATCTCCCAAGATCATTTTATATAAGCAAGTCGGGGGGACTATAGATATGAAAAGTAGTGATGTTGCTTCTATTAATGGTTCCTTCCTCATATAACTACAATAATAACAACTTCATTTTTTAAAAAAAATTGTATTGCAAAGACTTCACATACATTAAATCAAATGTACCCTCATATCAAACATCCATATGTTTGACAGGTCTAATATCATGCAGAATAAGACATACATGACATGTACACAGGGATGTCATGAACCAATATGAACCAACACCAGCTTTTAGATACTTACATACCGACATCTGACACAGATACATAAGTCAAGGTATTTGTGTCAAGATGCACTTGCCTTCCTTGCCTTTTCTTCCCCTATGCCCCCCCAGCAGACATCCATAATGTCATTGCTGAATCTAAATTCATGTGTGTGTGTTCCTTCGAGTCAATCTTGACTCCTGGTGACTGCTTGGACAAGTCTCTGAGTTTTCTTGGCAAGGTTTTTTTTCCAGAACTGATTGCCCATAGCTTTATTCCTAGGACTGAGAAAGATTGACTGGCCCAAGATCATCAACTGATTTTAGCCTAAGGTCTCTTGTCTTCTAGCCTAACACTTTAACCACTACATCAAACTGATTCTCTAAAACCCTCTCACATGGATGGAATTAAGAATACAGTTTTAACATTACTGATTTTACTACTGACATGTCCTTGTTACTCTTAAGATTTCCACTGCTTAGCAATAATAGCAAATATAAGCATGTCTTTGTGTGTTCTATTATGAAGAGTTTAAGACGAACTATGCTGATGAATATAATGGTAGCATGGACCCTGCTTGGGTGTGTTTAAAGTAACCACTGATTATTTTACCAGAAAAATGAAAAAGCAGCATCAAGAAAAAGGAAATGGGATAGTTGAGATTTATCTAAACTTTTCTAGTGCTAATTGATATGTGTAGAGAAAAAGTATGCATAATTATAATAATTTCAGTAAAAAGGAATGTAATTTACCACATTGGAGGTTTTGTGCCTATTCTGTCTGTAAGGTTGGTGGTCATTTGTATGTAAAGCAGATGGTCAATCAAACCCACATCTTCAAATGGAGATGTCCTCTAACAATTTGTAAAACAGAATGTCCACCTCTTTAAAATAAAATAAAAACCACCTGATTTATATGCTTTGAAATACTTGTACATTAAAGATGTGAGGACCCTTCTCAGACCCATTCATCTGGCACACTAAAGAAAGTGAGGTACACAAAAAAAATAGACTGAGCTTGGGATGCTGTCATCTTGACTTTTTTAACCACCCTGCAGTCCAACCACCCAACTTCCAAGGTTCAGAATGTACTTCCTTGGGAATTGCCCTCAGCTCCCACTTTTCTTGCTTATAGAAATAATTGTTTTTAGTCTGAGTTTTGTTTAATGGTGGTTTTGACAATTGTGTGATATTGAAAGCACCAATTTTTCTTAGTTTGATGCTTTCTGAATCTCTCTGGAAACAGATGGAAAATATCTCCAAAACATTGCTCCATAACTGACAGTGGTTTTAAATTGCATTGCAGATATGACTAAAAACCTATTTACTAGTTCACTCTCCCCCCCTCTTCCCCCAAGATATATGGAAGTTTGAAGGGCAGAAAAAGGTTCTATACAGGGTCTTGGACTAAGATTTTCAAGATCATTTCCTTACATTCCATTAATTAAATTGGACATTATATGTGCTCAACTATGAAGAATCCATGTATAATAAAAATGGTCTTGTTTTGCCTTGTGGCTTGGTCATTTTGGAGTTGTGCCTGGTCAAAATTAAATGAAAGGGTAGAAGGATAGTATTTTGAAAAAAAAATAGGATTTGGACTTGGATAAAGATAGTCCTTGACTTATGACTAAAATTAGAACTGAAACATCTGTCTCTAAGCAGTGCAGTTGTTAGTTGAGTCACATCTGATTTGATGACATTTTTTGCTGCAGTTGTTTAACAAATAATGCAGTTGATAAAGCAAATCTGGCTTTGTGTATTGATTTTGCCTATCAGAAGCCTGCTGGGAAAGTCTCTAATAACAATCATGAGACCTCAGAACACTACAACTGTCTCAGATACATCCCAGTTGCCAAGCACCTGACATGACGGTGGGGATGCTATGACAGTTGTAAGTATGAAGACTGGTTGTAAGTCACTTTTTTTCAGTGCCATTATAACTTTGAACAGTTGTTAAATGAATGGTTATAAGTCAAGAACTACCTATAGAGAGGTTCTACAGTTCTGCCACATGCAAAATGCTCCTGGGCAGGAGAAATGGTGCCAGCTATTGTCACTGCTGTGCTGCTACAACTTGAAGTGTGAAAAACCTGTGAAAAAGGGAGGGAGAAGTTGTTGAGAATCATTAGTTGGCTCCAGTGGTGGGATTCAGCTGGTTCGCATCAGTTCGGCAGAACCGGTAGCTAAATCCGGAAGTCCATTCTAGGCCTCAGAGGTCTAGGCCTGCATCCAATAAGAGAACCAGTTGTTCAGGTATTTCAATCCCACCACTGGTTGGCTCCCTTGAGACCATTTTTACTTGTTATAGTAAAGCGAGAGTTTTCACCATGAACGTGCATGGGAAAAGTGTTCTGGAACTCTGGGAACTAGTTGGAATGTGGAGAATACATTTTATGCTCATTTGCAAAGTCTCTAATCACAAAACAGCTACTATAAAATAGCAAAGCACTACTTTCATTCCCTCTTCCCTTCCTTCTCTTTGGGCTGGGGGCCATACCACAAAGTGCTAGCTGCATCCTTCCAATAAGTTTGTTTCCTTAAAAAAAAAGAGAGAGAGAACAAAGCTTTAGGGGCTGCTGTGCAGGTTTAGAAGTTTGTTGGAAATAAAGGAGATGCTAGAAAGCAGCACTTTGCCAGTTTCCACATTTTGTTTCAAATAAAAAAAAATTATTTTAAGAAGTAAAATGTCAGATAGGCTGGGAATGTAGACGATTCCAGGGAAATTGCTGGGGCACAATAGTGTCTTCATAGAGACTTTGGTTCTACAAATGTGCACACTATATGCTGGTTGCAAATATACAAGCTGAAAATCAGTTAACAGACATCCATACTTAGACTGTACATGTGTTTCACTATTTTCGTGCTATTATAAAAAGAGGGTTTCATGGCTAAAATGTTTGACAGGCTATAACTTTTGTCAGATGAACTACATGCATTTTGGTGGTTATTGGCATTGTAGGATCAGATGATTTGTCATCTCAGAGGTCATAGGAGCATGTATGTTTAATTTAGATATGGATTTCATCAATCAATCATGCATTCTTCTTTTAAAAGCAAAAGAGGAAAATCGAGAGTTTCCAACATGTTTCATGAAAATATGTTGACTAGATTGCACATGTAGGTTTGTTATACTTCTGTATGCTGTAAAAATATTAGTTCTTTTCTGTAACTGCATGTGAAATTATGATTTGTTTCTATTTTAATTTTAATTCCAGTGAATGCAAGCCAAGGATTCTATATAATACTTAGAGGCTCTATTAAGTCACTGACAAAGCATTACAAAAGACTTATTGGAGGACATTTTATTTCAGTGCCTCCTCAGGTGACTTCTGTTACAAATAAATCAAACCCAACCCAGTTAGCATCATCTGATATGGTAAGTTTAACAGAGATCCACCATTAAGCAAATTTAGTAGAAATATTTGAGAAGGTCAAACTGGATACCTACATTTTTCTTCTCAAACAATTGTTTCAAAACATATAAGGAAAATAGGACTTAAATGCACAAAATCTGATCCAATGCCTTTAATAAAAACCATTTTTGTTTGTTTGTCCCTTCAAGTCAATGAAGACTCCTGGTGACTGCCTGGATTTGTCACTGCAGTTTTCTTGGCAGCATTTTCATACAATTGTTTCCCACTATCTCTTCTTAGGGCTGAAAGAGAGGTCTGGCTCAAGGTCACTCTACTAAGTCTAAAGTAGGACAAGAACTCACAGCCTTGCAGTTTCTAGCCTAGGGACTTAAGACCTTCTCTGGTTATCCAAGAATCATCTCCTCTAGGTGGCTAAGGAACTGCTTGAATACAGCAAGCATTTTTCTAAGCATACCACCTTTTTTCTTGCGGTATTGACAGCCATCTTTGGCTATCAATCATAATGGGTTAAAGGTCTAAGGCAGAATACCACTTCACCAAACAAGCTCTCACATTTACTAATAGTATTGGTTTACATTTACCTCTTATTGAACTTTCCTTAATATATCACTTTGCTAAAATATTGGTTCTTGAATTCTGTGTAGGGCTAGTGCAAACTTGAGGTGTGTGTTTGTGTGTGTGTGAGACAGGTGCATATGTGCTTCCAAGTCAGTCTTGACTCCTAATTGTGTGTGTGTGTGGGAGAGTGAGTGAGGAGTGAGTGAGTGAGAGAGAGAGAGAGAGAGAGAGAGAGAGAGAGAGAGAGAGAGAGAGAGAGAGAGAGAGAGAGAGAGAGAGAGAGAGAGAATGACTGGCTCAAAGTCATACAGCCAGTGGTGGGATTCAGCCAGTTCACATCATTCCGCAGAATCGGTAGCTAATTTTTTGTTGCCCAGGCCCAGAATGGATTTCCAGAAGTGGCATCCACACAGAGAACTGGTTATTCACATATTTGAATCCCACCACTGCATACAGCTAGCTTGTATTCCTAAAGTCACTAGGAACTATAACATCAACCTTGGAAAGACTTGAAATGAATAAAATGACAGCTCTAGTCTAAACATCAAGCTGACTGTGCAACCAACCATAATAATTTTTATAATTTCCTAGTCTTAATTTGGGAGATGCAATGGATCGTGCTGGAAGGTCTGGGGTTAGTCCAGATCTGAGAATACTAATTTCCAATAAGTACAAAGGTTCTTTTTTGGTAGCTCATCATATAAAGTCCTGGCATGTTGTATTACAACTGCCATGGCCAAGCTAAATGGGATTGAGAGTTAACAATAGTTTGTTGGCCCTTAACATAGGATGTGTACACTCAGAACGAATGGTTACTTGGTTTAGTTCTGGAAATTTCTAATACAGACTTGAATCATTGCATATTCAGTGTCAGCAAGTAGTGAATGCCTTTTAGCTCAATTTATTATAGTATGGCAAAAAAACCCCAACAACTTGGTTTTATGGAACTGCCCTGCTCTAAGATTATTTGCAAAAAATCTTGGAGAATGGTGTAATGTAGAAACTGCTCTCTCTCTCCTATCATCCACAGTGAGCTAAATTAACCTGATTGGCATGATAAGGTTGGGAGAATGTTGTCTGGTATTTTTTTTGTGTGTGTGATAGATGTTATCACTTGCTATAAAAATATAGTTAGTTAAAGACTTCATTGTATTATTATCAATCTATGCATCCCAGGGAAAAATGTATTTCTGAGCATGCTAGTGTGCATCTATTGTAACTGTAAAGCAAATGCACCTTTCTATAGGACCTTATGAATACTACTGATTGAAAAATAAATGTAATTTAGTTTTGCAATATTTTGCTACATTAATTCTGGCATTGAGAGCTGCCTTGGTGTAGTAATTGAGGCTAGAACCCAGGAGACCATGAGCTCCAATCCCATTTTAGGCACAAAGTTAGTTGGATGATCTTGGGCCAGTCACTTTCTCTCAGCCCTAGAAAGGAGGCAATGGCAAACGACTTCTGAATAACCTTGCCAAGAAAACTGTAAGGACTTGTCCAGGCATTTTCTGAGAATGAGACATGACTGAACAGAAGAAAAAAAAATATTCTAGCACTAACAACAAGAATTGAATTACTTTCTTTAATTGCACCATTTTATATGTCCTGGAAAAATTGATAATAAAACTATACTAACACCGTTTATTGAAGACTATTGTGTAATTATTCAAATTTTCTGAATTTTTAAAACAAAACTAAATAACAAAATAGTACTGCCATCAGAGATGATTAGCTGGGCCATCTTGATTACAGCCTTTCCAAACAATCTGAAAATACTTTAATATAATGCAATTTTTAGAGGAGGAATTATCATCTGCAATTTTTCTTTTGTTTGGTTAAGCCTTAGTCACCGCTTGAAATAGATGAAGGGAATTCTATATCATATGGAATTCCAAGCTAATCTCCACCTCAGTGGGGAAAAAAGTCATAGATCTTTGCTTTTGTATATGATAACCACAGCAAGATTGCTGTAGCACTAAGATGGAAAGATCTGGCAATAAGCCCCAAGAAGAAAAGTTCTGGTTTCAGATATATATTAACATTTTAAATCCTCTGAATCAGTATATGCATTTGAACCTAAAATCTTCTACCTTTTTTGCACCAAATGACTTACACTAAAACTCAATTAAAAATAAACAGGACAGGAGACAACAAACATTCCTTTCTTGTCCCTTTTTGTAGCCCACAGAGTTATGTTAGATTGCATTGACAATTATTTGCCTTTTTGATCTTATCCATTTAGTAGCATTCTCTCCAAAATTAATATCTTCCAAAACTTTAAAAGGAAAGACCAAGTCAAAGGCCTTCTCTGTGTCTAAGAAAATCAGTACGACTTGGTTTTCATTGTTGCTCCAAATATGCCAAAATATCTAACCCATTTATAATATTATTCCTTAACTGTATTTTAGGTAAAAACTCCCATTGATCCTCATGGAGAAATTCTTGCAAAATTATTTTGAACCTTTCAACCATAATCATTGTAAAAAATGTATAATTATGATTCAACAATGATATCAGTTGATAGTTTCTTGTTGAAGTCAAATATTGTCCTTTAAAGTTATATTAGCCTCTTTCCACCTTTATGGCATCTTTCCCCTCTGTAAAATGGAATTCATTATATTTTGTAAAGGTTGCAAAAGTTAATCCACAAAGTATTTATAGTAAGATGCCAGTAATCCATCTGGTCCAGG
The DNA here is from genome assembly GCA_023970755.1 of Azemiops feae. NCBI lineage: Eukaryota > Metazoa > Chordata > Lepidosauria > Squamata > Viperidae > Azemiops > Azemiops feae. The sequence goes on from JALGBA010004083.1 coordinate 831,141, forward strand.
CAATATGGACCAGATATCCCCCCCCCCATTTTAGTCTTTTTTACAGCTTTACAAACTTCCCTTATTTTTATGGGTCCATTCATAATCTGTTTGTTTTTCTGTAATCTTCAATAAATTTTGTTTCTTTAAATATTCATCTATTTTCTCCAGGGAAATTTCTTCTCCTTTGTATAAATTGGGATAAAATTGATGAAATATTTTTTGCATGCACATATTGTCGGTTATTACAGTATCTCTCTCCTATAGTTTCAATATTCTTTTCATAATTTGTATGCCAAATTATGAAAATTGATTTATTTGCAAACTCAAATCTTTTGTTTTGCATAATACATTTATATTTATATTTCTCTTAGTGTTAAAATTGATAACTGTTCCTCAAGCTTAATTTGTTGAAAAATATTTGCCTTTTTATGCTTCTTTTTTGTCAGTCAAAATAGCTTGTATTTTCTCATATGCCTTCTTTTGGAGTTCACTGTTATGTTGTACAAAGTAATCTCTCATGAAAGCTTTGCTTGTGTTCCAAATCATTTTTACATTTGTAACTTAAGATTATTTTCATAAAAATAATCATAAATTTATTTTTATAGACCTCCAATATTGCTTCCTTCTGTAACAGCATTTAACCTCTATCTGAAAGAACTGGGTTTTCCTTAAAGACTAAACTAACCAGATTATTATCTGAAAACATGTCTTAATTAATTAATTAAGAAAATTTATATGATCAGATAAGTATATACATCCATTTTATGTATCCATGCATCAACAAGCTCAAAATTGTCCATCAAATTTAAAAAAAAACTTGTGTAAATTTTGTGTAATTAATATTTTTCTCAGAAGTTCTGTCTACATGTGGAGAGATCACTCCATTCTAATCTTCCATTAAACATCAATTTTCATAAGAAAACCCATCCGTCCATAAGTCCGTTGTAGAATATTGCTTTACCCTCATTTGGGGCATAAATTCAATAAATATCAGAATCTTAACCCAATGCAAATTAATTTCCACCCCAACATATTTATTATGCTCACCAATCAATATAAGTTCTGGTTATAGTTGAGGGATTTTATACAAAATGACTTCATTACTAATAATACTAATAATACTAATAATACTAATAATACTAACAATAACAATAACAATAACAATAATAATAGAGTTGGAAGGAACCTTGGAGGTCTTCTAGTCCAACCCCCTGCTCAGGCAGGAAACTCTATACCATTTCAGACAAATGGTTGTCCAGTCTCTTCTTAAAAACTTCCAGCATTGGAGCACTCACAACTTCTGGAGGCAGGTTGTTCCACTGATTAATTGTTCTAACTGTCAGGAAATTTCTCCTTAGTTGTAGGTTGCTTCTCTCTTTGATTAGTTTTCATCTGTTGCTTCTTGTCCTGCCTTCAAGTGCTTTGGAGAATAGCTTGATTCCTTCTTCTATGTGGCAGCCCCTGAGATATTGGAACACTGCTATCATGTCACCCCTCGTCCTTCTCTTCATTAGACTAGACATATCCAATTCCAGCAACCGTTCTTTATATGTTTTAGCCTCCAGTCCCCTAATCATCTTTGTTGCTCTTCTCTGTACTCTTTCTACAGTCTCAACATCTTTTTTACATCATGATGACCAAAACTGGATGCAATATTGTCAGCTTTATAATCTTGATTGTGCAAATTTCAAAGTCAACTGTCATATCTGCTGAACTTTCTTGTTTCTTATTAGCAATGGTTTTGAATTCCTTGAGGGCAAATGGCATTAATTCATTTTAGTATAAGTGGTTTAATTTTACATCTTTAGATCCCTTCAGACAGACTGTTCCTGATACATTTCTACAACTTATCATCCACATACATGAACACCTTATGCAAAGAGCTTTATCTTGTATTTGTTGAAATTAATCATATGGACATATAGGCAAATAGTCAAAGTATTTGAAGTCATTATAATCTACTTTCATCTCTTTTAGTTAAATGGCAGTGTCTGCATCTTTATAAGATAATATAGTTGAATGAAAAGGATGGAGAAAATAGTGTTCAATAAACACTGTAAATGAGTTAAGCCCAGGAAAAGATTAAAATTCTGAAAATTCATTATTAGAAAAGAACTTGCTCTATACAAAAATATTAGAGATATAATTCAGCTTTAAATGAATTTGACATTCTAAGCAACAGCAACATTTGCAGTTTTGTCTTTTCTTGTTTTGAAAGTGTACTGTAGAGAAAATGGCTCTAAAAGCATGACTGCAATCTTCTTTGAGAAAGGTCACTATTCAAGAATACATCTCTTAATTGGAGATGGACAATAAAAATCAGCCTGATTTGTTCTGTGGGTTTAGTTTCTTTCTTCTGGTAGGGATATGTTTACAATTGGGGAAAAATTGCAAATATTGAGATGGGCAAAAGTAAGAAAGCAATTTTCTATTCCATTCCTAAAATGGTGCTTATAGCGGCATCCATCTGGAATTAGCTTCAGGGAGCTGAGAACTTCCTTAATATTTATTTATTTTACAGCATTTATATATGTGGCGTAACCCCCTCAGAGGCCGCCAAAGCCCAGGCCCTCCTAGTCCCCCCTTCAGTTACGTTCAGCAGCTGCGCTCTCAAGGCATTGATAGAATGTCCTTTTAGCGGGAACTCATGCAGAGTGAAGGGGTGGCAGGTTCTCGTCATCAAAGAGGTTTACAGGAACAAAGATGACCAACCCCTAGCCACAGCAGTCAGTATGTGACAGTGTTTATCAGCCCACTAGCAGTCATGGCAATAATAGTCAATGGCTTGTAGCAGCTGCTTGGGAAAACAGGGGGAGAGGCCTTCCGGCTCCAGGTAGCAATGGAAAGCACGAGCGAAGATAGTCAGCACTCTGCAGCAACAGCTCACCCCGTGAGGGCAGCTCCCCACAATGTCTACAGCTTGCACAGGTGATAATGATCAAAGTTCGGATGGCCGCTGGTCTCCGAAGCAGTAGCAACCAGCCTCTCCTTCTTTTCTGTCAGCACTCATAGTCCCAGGTCTCTCTATGCCAAATCCCCCCTTCCTTTCTAGTTAAAACCTGAATTTAAAACCCCACCAAGCTTTCCCTCTTCTCACTCTCACTCTTCCCTTTGCTCTGGATATCCCCCTGAGAAAGAAAGCAATAAAACTCCGCTTTCTCTGTCTTTCTCTCTTTCCCTCTATTTCAGAGGAAAAGAATTACATAAAATCCCAAACTCCTCTTCGGCTTCACCTGGTCTCTCCCCGACAACAATAACCACCCCACCCCCCTTTCCCCTTCCCCTTCCCCTTTTCTTCCTTCCATCTGATCCATGCCTGCCGCACCCAAACCAGCAGCACCTGTCCAAGCTTCCTACTTCCCTCTCTCCGGCCAGGCTCCCGCAAAGCCTTTTGGCCAGCCCCGCTACATATACTTCTCCAGTTATGGAGCATGTATAGTGTATTATACACAGTTTTCAGGGTTTTCTGAAATCTCAACAAGAAGGAAACAAGTACTGCATGCATTTGGGAACAGTGTGTCCTGTAATATGGGAGCAACTATAGGAGATGGCTGCCTTCATTGCTCTTTCCTTTATCAAAGTACGTCCTTAAATAGGTTACCTCTAGAAGTCCAGATAGGATGGACAGGATCATCTTTCATTAGGCAATCTCTGGTGGAATGGAACAATTCACCACAGCCAACATGTCGCAGCCATCTCTCCATAGCTATCTCACTGCGGCCAGCTCACTGCAGGACAATTTGCTGTGGACAATTCTAGTGGGATAACTCAATGCAATAAATATTATCTGCCACTGTTTCTTTGACATTATTTCCATTTTTGTCAATGGAAATAATGTCAAAGAAACAGTGGCGGTGAGATGGCTATGGTGGGTTGCCCACAGCGAGTTGTTATAAATCCATCCCTGATGTGTTCTATTGTTTTCAGGAGGGAAATTCCAGTGGCAGCAGTGGCTAAATACCACTCCCCGCTAAGTGATGCCTTGATTTTAAAAGTTCAACCTATTTATCACTATTCTGGAACATTTTAGTGATTTTATACAACTATTAAAAATATCAGCTGTCATCATGAGAGCAAATATCCAGGGTATATGTTATTGTTTTTCCTACAACAAGTTGCAGAAGTGATAAATTACAGTATATAATACTGATGTATATTTTTATAATTACTGTATGTAAAACATAAAAGAATATTAAATATTAATTTCTATTATTTCTTTTTAATTATTTTTAAAGTTTGGTGTAGGATGCTGTTTTGGGACTTTGGTACCACTCCCTTCAAAGATGAAACATGATGTACTTAGTATTCTTACTGAGGAAAACTGTGATTTTCTCAAAATTCCATCCATCAATTACTTAAGGGTAAAAGAGGTAAGCATTTTGCATAAGAATGAAGAACCTGTGGGTCACCCATTCTTGCTGATCTTCAGCTCCCAGTGTTTTCAGCACAGGGCCTATAGCATTTTGCCAATCTCCAGAATGTTATGGCTTCTTATAGTTATTTATCTGTTTAAACTTGTTTTGCATTTTCATCTTTGAATAAAATCCTGGGTGTAACCCATGGAACAAAGCACAATGCAACAGCTGGACACTCATTTTTCTCCTTTTTTTTTCAGCCATGGACAAGGAGAGAGAGTCAGAAAAAGAAAAAGCAATAAAAATCACTAAGCTGTTATAAGCTCCTTAAATTTAAAATGCATCTTCTTATATTTAAAATATTGTATTCAGCTTTTTATTATTTTATGAAATACTTAAACACCCCAAGAGAGATATGAGCAGATCCTGGACAATTGATGCTACATTCCTATTTTTGGAAGTCAGAAATTGGATGCTAAGTATTGTATGAAGCAGCTCCCTAATGAACATGTTTGAATGACTGATAAGGTGGTGAAAATTATAACATTATTTTATCATACTTCCCAGGCTTCCTTCCACTAGAAGAAAATGCTGTATAAAGAGTCAATTATTTTCACCCAAAGAATCCTGATTAAACTGGTAAAGGGCAAACTTCCCTGAGCCTCATTTTAAAAATGCACAGCACAAATGAATGAGCTAATTCATTTTCAGTTCCAAGACAGCCTTCATTAATTTAAAGAAACCAGTTCAATCAGTGTCTTCTCCCCTTACTATCAACCTGTATTCCAAGGCTTTATCACCAACACATCTGCTTTTCCCAAACATATCTGATGAGGGGATCTGAAAAGAAAGTGCAATTACAGTACATCCTTCAGCAACAACGCTGAGAACATCCACTGATATCTCCATACTTTCCAACATTCACTAAGGGCCCTAGGTGTACTTACAGGGCCAGATTTTTCCAATTTGGTAACTCCAGATATGTAGGTAGCATTCTAGACTCTGTTGTCTTCTGGTCTTCTAGTCTCTCTTCCATATCCCAAAATTTGGCCAGGGGCTGGTTGAAGGAGTTTGGAGGGTGTGATGGGTACTAAGTTAAGCTCCTTATGAATGTGTTTCCCCTCTGAAGGGACTAGCAATGGCTGCCAATAATATTGCTAAAAATCATTGCTTCAAGATACACTAGTATATTATCTATCTCAGACTTAAATAAGCACAGACTGAATTTTTCTAATTTATAATATTATTTGCAATTCTATTGCCTTATTAACATACCTTTTCAAGTATATTTGTACTAAATTAGAGCAATTGCCTTTTGATTAACATTGTGCAGCTCTCTGTTTGGATGTGGACCTGGAAAAATCAAACCAGTTACAATTTATTTCTGTCATAATGGATGCATCCCCCCCCAATATTTCTATATGAAACCAACATTCATCTCAGCTATGCCATTGCATTATTCTGAGTCCAAGTACTACATAAGTATTATGACCATTAAAATGCTGTTGAATAACTATTCACATGTGAACTTCAACTTCCAGACTTCTAAGTAGTTTGATGGGGATTTTGGGACTTGTAATCTAATGCATTTGAAGGATGGCAAGATTCTATCTGTCTATATGTTTTAATCAATCATTGGAAAGACTGGCTTATGTTATCCAATAATCAATGGATGTATCTAAATACAGTGTCATACAGTTACTTTTCTAATTCAACTCAATTTAAATAATTTCATTCTAATCAATATATTAATATATAATGTCATGAAAATTATGCTGACTAGAACTCTTATTAAATGTAAATCCCATACTTGATTCCTTCTGTGAATCCTTCCTGTCTATTCTTCACATTTGTCCAATCTAAAACTGAAACTTTCTTTCAGGAAATAGCAAAACATGAACAGCAGGTCAAAGAAGAAGTAATCCGTGGGTCTCCATATTACCAAAACTGGCCGATGATATTTATATTTAAGTTAACTGCTCAGTTAAAATGGAGGAAGTTTCCAACAGACTATGGTGAGTATAATTTAATATGCATATCAACATCCATATTGATATCCATATTAATGTCATGACCTAAACAGGAACCTTTACAATGATATACAAGGGGCTGCACTTAAAAAAAAGTGGATGGGATATACTTCAATTAGATGGAAGAGCTCTTGCAAAAAAACTAAATTTAATTTCTTTTTCAGACTAATGTATTCAATTCTCCATGAATCTAAGATATCTCCAAGACCTTTCTGGGATTAATTAATTTCCAGGATGTCTATGTAGATTCTTAGTCATTCAGGTCATGGTTGTCCCAAAGATGCTTTTTCAAGAAGCAACTGGACTTTCTGTTTTTCTTTGAAGACGTTTTGCTTCTGATCCAAGAAGCTTCTTGGATGAGAATTGAAACATCTTCAAAGAAAAACAGAAAGTCCAGTTGCTCTTGAAAAAGCACCCTTGGGATAATTTCCAGAAAGCAGAAAACTGGACATATCAGCCTGTCCCAGTTCATATTTAAACAACTGCACATGCCTATTATTGTTGGTTTGCTACCAAATATGTAATCCAGAATCCAATTCTTGATTCTTGTGATTGTTATAATAAGTTACATGAAAATAAATTGATAATGTAATTTTTCACATGCAATCAATAATGAGTTGGGAATGGAAAATGTGGACTGAAATAACACTCTTTTACTGCTTTCTTGAATTGATTATGGAGAAATGGAAGGAATTGGAAAAAAAATTGCCCTTTTAATAGTAATTTTCTTTTGGTATCATCTGTAACTTTAGCAATCTCTCTCTCTGTGTTTGTGTATATATACGCCTGAATAAAATATTGCATTTTCATATGATTGAAGAAAGATTCTAAGTATATACTCAATAATCTAGAGTGAAAGAAAGAAGTGAAAAAAACCCTTTAATTAATTATTTAAAAATGCTTATAATCCATTTTTTTTGCCATGAGTGTTGTTCAACTTGATTATCTAATTGTCTCACTGTGTGTTTCCCAATACTTAACAGTGTTAGCTGATAAAAGGGATTTTTTTAATGCTAAATTCCATATAATACTTTTGTTGTTCAGATAATTTAGATAATTACTCCTTTGGCTGATCTTATTGAAATCGTAATTTTCAATTGCTTCCATTGACTTCTGGAACACAGATTTGTTAAGGATAATCAAGTGCTTGTTCAAATAACTATTAGAAATTAATGTCTGATGAATTTCATAGCATTTTACAATGATATCTCTTTTTATCTAGTTCTTTGTAAATTTTTAATGTTTTAATTCTCAATGCTGAATTTTTCAATTTTCTTACTGTTTTATATTGTGATTGTATGTTGTTGTATGCTGCCCAGTATATAAATGTAATAGTTATTAAATTATTTAATAAAAGTTATTAAATAGTTATATAAAATAAGATGGATATGATCTCAAATTACCGAACACTGAAATGTTGCCTTCCCCCATGAATGTCGTGCAAAAAACTTTCTCTCAAAAGTTTTTCGTACGACATTCATGGTGAAAGGAACATTTATTTTGAATCTGGAAAAGGATTAGTATATATAGGTTTAATCACATCTGGTCTTTATTTTCACATGTCAACCTTATTTCTATTTTTTTAGTAGGAATCTACCACCTTTCTTAGTAATATGAATTGGATTTTATTATTCTGTAATAAATTACAGATTACATCTATGAGCATTAAAAGAAAAGTTGATTGTACATTTGTTAATGAGACAAACCACATAAGGTGAATAGACTTAAATTACGGAATGTGTTGCACAACTATGGGGTTGCCAATTTGATGAGAGAGGTACAAGATGGAAATAATACATCCATGAAAAAAATGGTATGTTTAGTGAATAGTTCAATACTGAACAGGGTATAAGATTGGTATGCTTGATATTATCCCCTTGATAGGTTTTCAGATAAACATATAACAACTGTTTGTGGTGATGTTAAAGGTGTTCTTGGAAATGGGACATTAGTGTTTATGTATTTTTGCCTGCAGACCATGCTGCTTTGGTGACTGAAAACCTAAATGATTGGCAGGAAATGTTAGACTGATTAATGCAATAATGACTGTAGATCTGAAATTAATATCTCATAGATGAATGTAACTGCATTTGACAGGGAGAATGAGATGGACCACTGCAAGTTATATTCCATTTTTCAATAATTCTTACTAACAGTTCTGAATCTGCAAACAGATTTCCTTTTTCTTACAACTGGAGCTGCAAATATTATTTAAACTTTGTTTGCAGACTGCTTTAGAAGTTGCATGTATATAGGTAAATCTCTGTTATATCAATTCAAATATAACAATAAATTCTGACTTATACTAAAGCCAAAATAGATGTAACAAAAATGATATAAACCTGTTCTTGGTCCTTCAAACTTAGTATAGAGAGTCATTACTATCAATTCCAGATATCTGGGATTATGAAATCAGTAGACCAAGAATATTTGAGAAATCAATGCCGGAAAAGATGGATTTAAAGAATCTAGAACATAATATGTGTTCTGAATATACTGTTAATACTGGTCTAACAATTAAGTTTTGAAATATATTCAGCCCTGGTATTTTGTATTTATAGTAGGTTGTTTTGAAAAAAAAATAAGAAAAAAAATCTAAAAATATTATTAAATATTTTTTCTACTAAATTCACATAGCACAGAATTTATGGTCTCATTTAGCAATTTACAAATCCATCTTGTGATATTTAGCAACAGGTATCTGTCATATTGCTATAGTTTAATCCCCATCCCCCCTTTTCTTCCTTTTGTATGAAAACACTTCCACAAAGGCATTGAGTATTATATATCTTTAATTTGCAGAAATGTTTTGGGATGAAACATTGCTGCATAACTGTAAAATATGACTTTACTTCACTCTGCTTAATTAGGAGACCTGCTTTATTGTAAATCTCCCAGGAACCAGGTTTAGACTAATGAAAGTTAGTTGCTTGGAGCTGATTCTTAAAGGACCTCATGTCATATAAAATGTAACTAATACAGCATGATTTATTGCATGGCTAAAAGATGAATAGTGCTAAGTGATTCTCAAAAGAGAATCTTTAAAACTCTATCTATCTATCTATCTATCTATCTATCTATCTATCTATCTATCTATCTATCTATCTATCTATCTATCTATCTATCTATCTATCTATCTATCTATCTATCTATCTATCTATCTATCTATCTATCTATCTATCTATCTATCTATCTATCTATCTATCTATCTATCTATCTATCTATCTATCTATCTATCTATCTATCTATCTATCTATCTATCCTATTTGTACTCTATCCAACCACCAAAGTCTCTAGATTCTCTCCATCCAATAAAATAATACATTAATGAAAAAGAAGGAAAATTCAAAATTTATTCATTTTTTTAAAATGCAACCAATGATATAATTGTGGTGTAGCATCTCAAACCATTAAATCACCCTGGCGTGATTTGCTGTGTTAATTTTATTCCTGCAAAATAAGTAGACATGTGAAGTTTTCCCCACCAAAAAATGAGCCAGCTTATTTAAAATTGAGACAAATAGTATATGCTGATCGCTGTTGTTACCATAAATTATTTTGAAAAGTTCTCAAAGGTCTAGTGAGTTACTTTTGTGTGGGGGTTGGAGTGAGGATTGCATTTCATTTCAGCAGATTATGGTATCTTAGAATGTAGTATGATGTTTTGGTTAGAAAAATTAGCTATTATTTTTGTAAATATTAATTCTTGTGCCCTTTATATTGCTACAGATTTTCTTTTCATTCATGCCTTTTTTAAAATATTCTAGAATGCCATTGTATTTCATTAATGATTGCAATGAAAATTTCCTACACACAATGAACAGAATATATTGTGATATAGAGCACAGTAACAATATTTGCAACATATTTCATAAAGAAAATGAATGATTTTCTTTGGAAATAGTTTTCATGTGGCTCTCCTCAAAATATAATATTTTCATTAAGACAAGGCTCAGTGATTTTTATTTGTTTTATTTATTGACTTAACTGCCTTACAAGAAATACTGTTTACAATAATATGGCATATACAGGGGACTGAATGTAAAATTGTATTTAAATAAATTTCTCAGTAGTTTTTTATTTTAATTTTAAAATGTCTATAAAATAACATCGAGAGAAGCTTCTGGAAAATGTAATTGATTAAACTGATTGTTGAATATCTGACTCATCAAGTCTGAATTGTAAAAACTCAGCTTTGAATATCTGTAAAATGCTGTAGATATTTTAAAACAAAACTTATCTGCTCATTGATGCATTTCTCTGCATTATATGTTCTTTTGGTACACAATTAAACATGGTACTTGGTTTTCCTCCTCTCTCTTCACCATGAAAATCTTCAGTCTTTTCATCAAGACTGCTTTTGGGAACAGATTGTCATGCAGAAAATCAATATGTTTTCTAAGAATTGACAATGATGGCACATAATCAATCAATCAATCAATCAATCAGTCAATCAGTCAGGTTGTATGAAGACATGCAACTGAAGCTAAGATTTAGGTAATCTTGACAAAGCAAATCATAACATCAGATCTTGCAAAGTAGATATAATGCAGCTACTAATGGTTAGGGACTTTAATTTGGGGTTCCTACGAGATGTATCTTTCCTGCCATGGTGCTTGCCTTATGGAATATTCTTCCTCCAAAATTTAGATTGGCTCCGTCCTTTTTGCTAAACCTGCCTATGTTCTCAGGCTCCCTGGGCCTCTCAGGCAAATGGAGACTTGTACAGATGGCACCACTGATGAGATGACCATTTTTATCCTCTCTTGCCTAGAGTCTGCATTTCTAGCTTTTGTGATGTTTCTTAATATGGATTATACATTTTATATTTTTGTTTTTATTTGTTGTCTTATCTGATTGTTGTTCACTTTCCAGAAATAGGTAGCCATATAATTTGATTAGTAAATAAACAAACAAATGACTTGTGAGCCTAGTCCCCACCTTTTTCTCTGTGAGAATCTTCTACATTATCAGAATTCCTATTATACAAATACTCCTGAGCTACATTAATAACCTGATAATCACAAAGGCACCTTTGTATTATATCTGAATGGGCTCCTGTGAGTTTATTGAAGGCCAATAGCCAAAGTCAGTTTTGATCATGCTGCCTCCTAGTGGCCACCAAATAACTTAGGTCTTCTAGAGCAGGGCTTTTCAACCTGTGGTACGGGCGTACCACTTGTGGTACATTAACAAGTGGCAGGTGGTACGCAGTCCTGCCTAGCCAAGTGTAGTGGGGGAGGGAAAGAGCCAGCGCAGGTAAGGACTTACAGTGAGAGAGTCCTCTGGAGCTGCAGTAGCTGGGGAGAGACAAAGGGCCCAGGCTCAGTTCTGGCTCATCCTCCCCCATGAGATAGAGGGAGGAGATGGAGAGTGGAAGGATTCTTATGTGCTTTTGTGACTTTGAAGTTCTGGGATTTGTGCAATGTGGGCTTTGTGTTCTTAAGGAGTGTTTGGCAATTTCTATTTGGCTGATGGCTGATGGCTGGTGTTAGCTTCTATTGCTCTGCTATTGTTAGCTGTAAGTTTTGCTGCAAAGGATTTTGAAGTATTTTTCTCCTGAATGGATTTTGCTTGTAGATTCTTTTGAATGAATGGAGCCATTTGGGGAGGCTGCCTTAGCCGGCAGCCAATACTTACTACATTTTTTTTCCTTCCTTACTTTCCTTTCTAGCCAGTAGCTAATTCTTAAAGGGAAATGTGCCTTTTTAAGCTAGTTCACTCAGCAGTTTGTCTTTTCTGTTTCTGGAGGCTTTTCCTTGTTTGATGAATATATGGAAAAGAAAAAAATATGGGGGGGGGTTTCAAATTCTTCCTTCAGAAGGAGGTGGGCATGAGAAAGAGGGAGGCAGGGAAGGAGGGAGGGAGGGAAGTCCTGCCTTAGCACTTGGCCACCAGCAGCCCTGCCATTGACTTTACTTGTCAAAAGGTTGCAAAAGGGGATCACATGACCCTGGGACACTGTGACCATCATAAATATGAATCAGTTGCCAAGCATCCAAATACAAATCACATAACCCTGGGCATGCTGCAATGGTCATAAGTGTGAAAATGGTCATAAGTCATTTCAGTGCAATTGCAACTTTGAACAGGTTTTTTTTTTGGTCATCAAGTTTTTGACACCTTGCTAGGTGGTACTCGAATATTGCTATATCCTAAAAGTGGTACAATCGGTGAAAAGGTTGAAAAGCCCTGTTCTAGAGCTTCTTGCATTCAAAGAAATCGACAAGAGATCATCATCATCATCACCACCACCACCACCACCACCACCACCACCACCACCACCACCACCACCACCACCATCATCATCATCATCATCATCATCATCATCATCATCATCAATCAATCAATCATCATCATCATGTATGACCCCAGCACACCTTGACAGTGGGAGAAGGCAATAGTAGGAACGCTCCCATGGTTCTAAGCCTTAACTATATTACAGTACTGCTCAGTTGTGTTTTCATCACACGAACTTTATAATGTACAATTTTCCAAGTATATACTTTGAAGGTGAAACACTAAATTTAAATGCAGCCAAACTACTCTCCTTTTTTTTGCTACAACTAAAATCCTTTTATATTGATATAATAAAAAAAAAGTGAATCTTGCTATCTTCAGACATGCAGACTGATTACATATCCCTCAGTTGATAGCTAAATGTTACAACACTCATATTTGCTCCCCATTGGCTTTTACATGTAAAATGCCATTTAAACAATTTTACTCCTGTCTTTTATTTTCATGATAAGCTATAATAACCATGAATTCTCCACTTTGAAGCAGCTTAATTCTATGAAATACAAATCCTGTCTCCTTTTCTTTATCATTCAGAAAGGGCATTCGTCTACCTGTTGACTTGACTTTGATGCTTCTCATATATATGTATGAACCTGTGGTTTGAAAGTACTGAAATTCACTCTTGTGCACAGGGTCAGGAGAAGCCTTAGTCATCACTTAAGTAAAATTAAGTGATTCACAAAATCCCATGTCTTGGTCCAGCGCTTTTGAAGGGATCCACATTACAAACCAATTTTTCTGAATATAATTTGGTGTGGCTGAAACTTCTCATATCTTCAGGATATAGAAAAGTTAGAGCATTCAATTATAAGCAGTATCTAAAATTGGTGGATAATTCCAATCTAAGCGATCATATATAATTCTGCGGGACACAGGATTTGATTTTCTATTATATAATAAAAGAATATTTTAATTGGACTGCAACTGTAGAGGGCATTTCTGGGGAAAATACAGATGCCTTCTCCAGCTGAAATTTTAATTTACTGATTTTGTGCCATCAAGTTGGAGTTGAGTCTTAGTGTATATACAGTAGATTGACTTCTCCAGGATGATCTGTCCTACATTTACTATGGAGTCTGCTTGCTGTGAAATAAACCCTAATTTGTTAAATGGGGCTTACTCCTTAATACATTGTAAATTATAGACTTCACTTCACTTTTTAAAAGTTATACTGTCTTGAACCCAATATATGCAGTGCCCCGGATCTACGGTGAATGAAGACATGGTATGATTCACCCAGAGTTTATTAAATAAACCATAATTGCCTGGATGACTTTAAAGAAATGTTAAGGCATACATTATGATTTGCAAATCACAATGGTTCTTCAAATACTTCCCCAGCAAGGCCTCTTCCTTCAGTTCAAGCAAGCTTATATACTTATAGGAAACATTCTACAACTCAATCCTGGAAGCTAATTTGGCTACTTCCCCAAATTTGCATTGTATTATATGATATGAAAAACACATCAACTGCATCACTGACATACTTTTGTTGCCTTTCAGTTTCCTTTTAATTTTTTTTTTCAGGATTTAGTTTCTTACCAAATAAGTTAAAAATGGTATTTTAATTATTATTACATTTGTTCTGCTTATGTGTATATTAAGTAGCAATACAATGGAGATTTTACTATTAAATACTCAGTTCAAAATTGAAACTTCTATTATACAATCCCTATTCTCAATCCCTAAGCTATCTAAGAGAGTAATCTTTAATCATATTATATAAACATCACTATGCTGAAACAAACAAACAAACAGGATTTAGTTACTCAAATGTTCTATCACACCTGATAGGTATGGACAACTTTGTATCTCTATGATAATCAGTAGAGTTTCCAAGAAGAAGAGTACTTGATTTCTTCCAAGTTACTTTCTCCTATTTTTTCAACCTTGCCAGGCATAGTTGTTTTTTTAGTCCATCACCTGAAGACATTATATGTCCCACGTTTCTGTTTGCTAATCATTCCCTTAAGGAAGCAATCAATCTATATTTAGTTCAGTATTGGTTGACTGGTTCTTCTTGAAGTCTACAATACTCTAGAAATCATTTCCAAATGCATAATTTGGATGCATCTATTCCCATCTCCCAGTGGTCCAGATTTCACAACCATACAGTACATTATCTTTAAAGGAAAAAAGTTTATACATATATCATTATCCATATTATTATGTGGGCTAAATATGTCATTGCCTTCTTGTTTAAGAAGTAATATTCTCTTAGCTTTTGTAGCACACTGTCCATGTTTTTGTGTGACATATCAATATCTTAGACCCAATCCAAGAGTACAGTAATTGATTTAACCTGTTGATTACTGGTATCTAGCCTAGATTTTTTTAAATTAAATGCTGTACCTAAATTAAAAATTGGGAAGTGATAGTCCAAGCCTTTACAAGCTACCTCTATGCTATCTGATATAACTAGATTTTCTGGGTAATCAACATGATAAATAAATTACTGTACTTTGCACTGACGTCTAAGCAGGAACCACCTCAAAATCACCTGGCTTAAGTGACTTTCCCTTAGATATTGGTTTCACTTAAGTGAATTGGAATTTGGAAAAGGTAATTTGATAAAATGCTGGATTGTTAATTGTTGAAGGTGTTCTCTTTGCAAAGGCTCTTTAATCATAGATTCACAAGTGCTGGTTTTGTTTAACATGTATCATTCCTAAAGAACATTAAGAATAAGGAAAAAGAAAGCCTCAAAGAAACAGTGTATCTATATATTTCTCGTTGATAGCACATAAAGCATGGATCTTTGTATAATGAGACATTAGTAGACCAAAGGGACTGTGGATCTTTGTATAAGGAGACATTAGTAGACTGCTGGACTGTGTTAGGTTCATTATGTCAATGTTCCTTATCTTGTTTTATAGCCTATCCGAACAAAGAGGCATTTTTTCAAATCATGTACTACTTGGATGGTAGGAACCACTTTGAGTATTTTCTCAAAGTAATGATGAAGAATATGTGAATAACTCAACTTCATTTTTACACGTTTCTGGATTTTTGTTGTTATTAAGATAGGTTTCTGATATATATACAGCATACTGGAACTAGTGACATCATCAGATAACTCTTTTGTTGTCAAATGAAAGATAGATCTTTCCCAGTCCCCATTCCCCTTTCCAATTCTGCTTCAACGTAAAAGAGAATAAATAATAACTGAAAAAATATGATTCCGGTTAAACTCAATAACACACAGCAAACACACTGTTCTTTGTATAATTATCAGATGGGAAGAATGTGTTCCTCAAAATTTTTATTACTAAAGATTAACATCAACATTTGGGTGCATTATACTATTATATGAAAGTCATGGTGTTATTTCAATATAGAATCTCTGCATGAAGTTATTTCTTACAAAAAAAAAAAAAATCTATTTGAACCTCAGTGTCACCTTAGCATTTACAGTACTGTCAGTGTTTTATTGTCAGTTGCCAATAAATCCGGGTTAAATAATGAGTGGTTTTTAGTTCCTAGCCATTTTGCATCAATGAACAGTCACAAAGGAGCATATAACAGCAACATTACATTTGGAAAGCATCTGCATTTATTATTGCTATTTTTTTCCAGCCATGGAAAAATGTTAGGTGCCAACTCAAGCTGAGCAATCCAGCTGGTATAGAAAAATCAGATTCATAGCTTCTCTGACTTCAATAGAGCTTTGCTCTTGTATGTGTACATCAAATAAAAGTCTGCAATGACTTTACACTACTCCTGTTCCATGGAGCCTGTGTTCTTCACAGCTGTTCAGTCTGTCTAATGTTCTATGGCTTCTTCCCCTTAGTTTCCATGTAGACCTCTGTAATGAACAGTATAGTGCTTGTCTCCCTGTTTTCATTATAGAAAATGTATGATTTATTTCACACAATAATTTCATTAAATCATTTTTGTGTCAAAAAGCAATCCTTTCCTCCTACTTGATTTAGTCAAGGTTATACAAAGAGGAAAGGACAAAGTGGAGTGTTTTGATTTTGGCCTGGCCCTGAAACCAGAAACCACTTTTCCTTCCAGAAGATTCATTCTGGAGAATTTAAGGCCTACTCTTGGTACTACCAAATCAGCTTGGTTCAGAGGAGAAAATAATATTTCAGTCTTTCCCAAATGTTCTGCCCCTGGAATGGAACATTAGTTGTTATTAAATATAATCAAATGATAAGAAACACATTTAACTGGTAAAACAGAATAAAAGGCAATAGCAGGGAGAGAGATACATGAGCAACAGGCAAGAATTTACATTATCTATATTACATTAATTATATACAGTGACTATATTTATCTGTATGAAAAGGCACAGAACTTTCTAGAACCACTGGAAATAAAAATCTGGCTATTTTGCATGGACAGCCCTGAGTGATTCTGTCCTCTATTCTGTACCACTAAAGCAACAATTTCCTCCCTCTTTCTCATGGGGGAGGATGAGCCAGAACTGAGCCTGGGCCCTTTGTCTCTCCCCAGCCACTGCAGCTCCAGAGGACTCTCTCACTGTAAGTCCTTACCTGCGCTGGCTCTTTCCCTCCCCCACTACACTTGGCTAGGCAGGACTGCGTACCACCTGCCACTTGTTAATGTACCACAAGTGGTATGTGTACCACAGGTTGAAAAGCCCTGTGCTAAGTAACTGTATATAGAATGCATTCCAGACATACTGAAGAATTTGCAGTATGTTCCTAACAATAGTACAGAAATGGAGGAAATAACAGTAGTCTAGATGTTTTCTTTATGGCTGTGTGATCAAGAAGACAAGAATGGTTGCGGGAATTGGGTATGCTTAGTTTGACAAAAAGAAGGAATGACTAGAGGTGACATCATAGCAGTCTTCCAATATCTATGGTGCTGGCACAAAGAAGAGGAGGGGGTCAAGCTATTCTCCAAAGCACCTGAAGACAGAACAAAAAGTAGAGGATGGAAGCTTATCAAGGACCAACCCAACTTAGAACTAAGGAGAAATTGTGAGAACATTTAACCAGTGGTATGGCTTGCCTCCAGACGTTGTGGGTGCTCCATCACTGGAATTTTTAAGAAGAGATTGGACAACCATTTTTCTCTTGCTTGGTATAGGATCTCTTGCTTGAACAGGGAGTTGGACTAGAAGACCTCATAGGTCAGTGATGGCGAACCTTTTAGAGACTGAGTGCCCAAACTGCAACCCAAAACCTACTTATTTATCGCAAAGTGCATCAGCATTGTGGTGCCGTCAGAGGGGGCGGGGGGCATGGCCCACTGGGTGGGCGTGGCTGCAGTGGTCATGGCAGACTGAGTGAGTGTGGCCAGGGCCAGTCCCTCGCCATCTCCGGGGCATCCCTGGGGGGCCAACGCCGCTTGCTCGCTCACTTCCTGCCCTGTCGCCTCCAAACACCACCTGCTCGCTACTCTGGCGAACTCTGCTGGGGAAACAGCGCGCGTGCCCACAGAGAGGGCTCTGAGTGCCGCCTCTGGCACACGTGCCATAGGTTCGTCATCACTGGACTAGGACTAGGGGCAATTTTATACACTTCATCCTTATTTCACTTTGGAAGTATTCACATCATTCCATATGTACATGTTATCATGAGCTTGGAAACATAATACATTCTATCTGTTCCATTCACTTGTTTCAAATTATGGAGTGGCAAACCTCACCACACACACACACACACACACACACACGAGAGAGAGAGAGAGAGAGAGAGAGAGAGAGAGAGAGAGAGAGAGAGAGAGAGAGAGAGATATGCATACAGAGAAGTCATTTATTGTTATTATTGTTGCAGTGTTTATGAAAGAAGGAGAAATAAGCAAATATGTAGGATTCATTAAGACTGGACATTGCAATGCTTACCGAATAATTCCAGCTCTTGTAAAGCGATCTTTGGGAAAAATGGTAAGGAAAAATATTTTCCTCTAGGAAATTCTTCTTTTGACCATATTGGAATAAGGAATTTATGAATAAGCTTTTCAGTAGGGAGCTTTTTTATGAATAAGAAAATGTGATGGTATTATAAAATTATGAATTGAACAGTATAGGTGTTACATATTTAAAAATGAAAATCTTAAAGAAGAAATAAATAACACCTTGCTGAAGTAGTAATTTGTATAAACCAAGTTCAATATAGCTCTGAGTTATACAAATCTCTCACACATGGACATTTAGCATTGTGAAAAAACATTTTTAGAATACTGCTTAAAAGCATGAAACTACATTTCACTGCCTCTGATGAAAAATATTCAGGAACAAGGTGCTAATGCAGTCGTGATGTTACTTCTCACAAAATAAAGCCCAGATATATAATATTATTATTCTGATGAGAGAATAAAAATTGTACTACCAGTTGTTGCCTGGTGACCATATGATAGATATTTTAATATGTTCTTTGAGCTTTATCTATCTAATGGATTTTTGGATCACTGTTTGGTGATTATGTGAACATCAGACTGTGCTAAACATATGGAGCTCAAGCTTTACCTTACTAAGCACAATACAATCAGCTTGGCTTATCATTATTTGTAAAATAAATTGTGCATCTCTCAAAAATCTATTCAACCCTTGCCTTCCGGTATTTCGGAATTAGGGTGCTTAATCAAGGACAGAGAGAAGGGGGGGTGCATACAGTTTCCCAATTCTCAGCAATAGTTTAGTTCAATCTCTGGCATATTTATATGTGCCAAGGAGAAAAGGCTTGAATTCTTCAATATGAAAAGAGTACTGGGTGGACTGTAACTGTATGGATAAAAATGAACAAGATAGAAGTCTTTAATTCTCCTTGCTCATTTTTCCATTCTGATATCATTTCAAATTTTGGCAGCTGCCAAGAAAGCCAATGCAGTCCTAGGCTGCATTAATACAGGGATAGAATCAAGATCTCATCAAGTGTTAGTACCACTTTATAATGCCTTGGTAAAACAACATCCAGTTTGGTCACCACAACCAAAAATGACGTCAAGACTCTAGAAAGAGTGCAGAGAAGAGCAACAAAGATGATGAGGGAACTGGAGACTAAAACATATGAAGAATGGTTGCAAGAATTGGGTATGTCTAATGAAAAGAAGGACTGGGGATGACATGATAGCAGTGTTCCAATATCTAAGGGGCTACCAGAAAGAAGAGGGGGTCAACCTATTCTCTAAAATACCTGAAGGCAGGACAGAAGCAATGGATGGAAACTAATCAAGGAGAGAACTTGAGGAGAAATTTCCTGACAGTGAGCACAATTAATCAATGGAACAACTGCCTTGAGAAGTTGTAGGTGTTCTAACACTGGTAGTTTTTAAGAAGAGATTGGACAACCATCTGTCTAAAATGTTATAGGATTTCTTGATTGAGCAGGGAGTTTGACCAGAAGACCTCTAAGGTCCATTCCAACTCTATTATTCTGTTGATTTTTAGGCTTGCACATAAATCAAAATTGGATGTCTACACATAGGCATATATCTGTGTATGATTGCAGGGCAGGCAATGAACTCATGCTCCTAATCACAACCTTTCATGTTCTGAATGTAACTTGGATTTTATTGAGGTACATGTGAAATACCATTAACCTGAACATTGTAATGGTGGATTGTGTCTGCAGTTTACATGCATATTTTGTAAATGATCCCTAACCATCTTCCATATCCTTTCCATTCTTAGACATGAACCAACAAAAATTACTTGGGTTTATATTTTTAAACAGGTTAAGCAAATGAGACAAGTTTTCATTGGCCAGTTACATCAAAACCAATCCTTTGGAGAAACGAGTGTTCTTCTTCAGACACCATCTGCGTGTACACTGAAAGCAGCAACTCCTGTTGAACTGGGAGTTATTAATGCTACAGATGTGCTTGGTAAATATCATCCTTTCCCTTTCCCTTTCCCTTTCCATTCCTCTTCCCACCCACCCATCCCTCCTCTCTGCACCCCTTCCCTTCCTTTCCCTTCCCTTCTCTTCCCCATAGAAGTTTGGTTGACCTAAAAAAACTACAATGCATCCCTAATTTTGCCACATTTTACCGAGTCCTATCAAATGGTTTCCTAGAACTGAAATATGATATGAACACCACTATCAAATTATGAAGCAGATAAAGAGAAATTAGATATGATGGAAACTGGCCTGAAATAATGTCTTCCTGACAAATGCATCTTGTTTCCTAGATGCATTTTCTATTGTGCAATATTTTTAGGTGCTTACAGTCTGTTTGAAATGTATGTTAATATTTGCAGGGAGTGGCATCTTGAAATGGGACTGTTCTACAGGAATACAAATTTGACAGTGCACTAATATCTAGGCATGGTAAAAAAGCATACTCTGTGTGTGTAGTTATAGGAGGGCTCATCTCCTTGCTTTACTACAATTAAAAAAACTACCTTTGGCAAATTGTTCTCTTAAGATGGCTGCATGTTGATAGAAATTCTAAGGCTCAGATGTTTTTAACATTAAATAAACATTTAGGTGAAGATTTCATGTGTAAAACTGTTCTAATTGAAAGTCGGAGAACACCATATTACAACATAAAGGAGACAAGTACTCTTCAGTGTATTTAACTATTACTTCAAAATGGTCCCATGGTCTGGTGCTGAAATACTTGATAAGATTAATTGTAAGTCATATAAAACACCATATGAGAGGCACCTATCACTCCGTTCCCACCACCTAATATGCTGAAAAATTTTCTGGTGAAAGAAAATCATAACATGGGTTTTGCAAGAACTTCAGAAATTGTTTTTGCAAGATGTGGGCATGGATACGAAACACTTCTTTTTGGAGCCATCAGTATCTTTTTTCAGCTGTGCATAGCTGTTTTGGAAACTTATCATGATTATCTTCCCATTGCTGTGTAAGCACAGGTATTTTAATGAAGTGGATATGTTTGCTCACACATGCAGAAGCGTTTGGGAGCAGCTTTCAAGGCAGCTCCATATGTCTGGAAAAAAGATGACTTGAAACGGAGCATTTTGTGTGTGATTCTCTCTGTGTTAGGCATCTCGTCTGAATCATTTACTAGGCCCGAATAATGTCTTATTCCCAACAGATATATTTTTGTTTGCATGAACCACTATGTTTGTAGAAAACATTTCTTTTTCTCTTGAACTTGTTTAATCTTGTTACATTATAATAATATATATTATTGTATGTTTCATTTTATACCTGAACCTGATCTTTCTCCGATATAGTCTCAATAGTGAAGACAGAAATAGAGTCATTGGTAGAGTACATATTGTTCATGTGGGAGATCCAAGATTGAATTAGGATTATTTGACCCTTGAGGTCATCCCTAGAGTTTCATCAAAGTAAAGTAATATTCCATCCAACATGCTGCCAATAGTAGCACTGTTTATCACAAATGATGATGCCATTGCAGATGTACAATTTTACATCCTTTTCCACATTGCAGCAACTATTTTCCTACCATCTTTTACTGATCTGAGCTCAATATTATTTGACCTTTCTCCATTATAATGGACTAGGTGCAGCATTATTAAATGTCCGGTATCAGTAAGAGCTGTTAACAGCATTCAGTTAAATGAAATAATACTTGGTAGACAATTTTCTGATACTTGATCTGGCAGTCATTCTTCAAACAAGTACCAATGTACGAGGTGACTTTTTGAGACCCTAAGAAGTTTGGGACAGAATAAACAATTATCTTCTCATTGCATGTTAATATAATTTTTCTCAAATGTTTTTGTCCATTGAAGTTAGGGATCATAAACAATAATGAGATTATTGAAATAACTCTTGGGATTGTGTTTTAACATATGAATGTAAATGCCTTCAAAGAAAAGGATAAGATTTTATCTTATTATTTGAATGCACCCACTTCTTGAAGAAGGAACAGGAGAAGTTTTGACCATTAATTTAAACAAATCTTTCTCAAACCTGGCAACTTTAAGATGTATGGACTTCAACTCCCAGAATTTCCATAGCTGTAATACTGATTAGAGCCTTCTTATTGGAAATATTGGAAAATTAAACCACAATTAACTGAATACAAAATACATACTCTACTACTAAGCAATGGTAGTAGTAGAGCAATGATGGAATATGTCTTTTTTATTGTGAACAGTGATTTTTGAACTGCCACTTATATCAGTTCTCCGGGGCATAACCAAAAGATTAGAAAGCCTGCCTTTCCCATGCATTCTAAATCCATGCATCTTCTGCATTCAAAAATGCAACTCATAAGGCCATTAAAGCTAGAAATGAAGTAATGTCAGTTGGTTTTAAGTAGTTGTTTTATAATGCTTGTAATCAGAGGTGCTTTGAGCCTTGCAATAATAACATTTTATATCATTTGAGTTGCTTGTTAATCTTGGGGGTCTTGGATAAAATTGAGTGCAGATGATTACATTCTCCTCTTAGTTCCATTTACTGATTGAATTGGAAGCAGTTTTCTTCAGCTATTTTCTTAAACTATTGTTGTAAGCAGATTTAGTTCCAAGGTTGCTCTTTAGGTATAGCTGTGTTGATAAATCTCTGAACTCTCCCATGAGGGCACTGACATGAGTTTCTCAACCATGGAGGAATATATGAAAGCCCAAGTTCTAAGCAACACAAAACCAAGCCAAGCCAACTCTTCTTTGAACGTAAATAGCAACTGTTAACTTTGTTTCCCTTTCTTGTTTCAAGAATACTGAAATGTTCACTTCAAAATCCTTCAAATTTCCAGAAAAATGCTGGAAAGACTTTAAAACCATTTCATTGTTATTAAGGGTATCTATCATTCTTCTAAGTCTAATGTGGTTGCCTTACTTATAAATCTATGAGATAATTCACAAAGGAGAAATTAATAAAATTAGTCTAACTTTTATTATATTTCTTAAAATATGTAAAATTCAAAGTAAATATTGTCAATTATTCCTGGAAAGGAAGAAAGGAGCATACTCTTCTGAAATTGGAATTTTCTCTGCATCGTTTCATTTAGATGGTGCAATCCTTCTTTTTCCTGCATAGAAATTCCATTTCAATTTCTTTTCCAACAAATGGTGGAAAAATAATAATGTAAAAGACTTTTGTGGAAACATCAAAACTCCACAGGACTCAGATGGAGGATGACTTGAGAAACACATGTATGATTAGATGATGCCAAGAAATAGCTTTAGGGTTCCTCAGTAATGTGTTTCTCAGTGCAATTTCTCCTGGAAATGGTCTATTTCCCCATTTCTGCTGTATCAATGTACACTATTCAGGAATGTCCATTTGAAAGTGTCATGCATTTCTGCCTATTGACAGAGGTATGTTTAGCAGGAAAGAAAGTCCTCAATGGAGAAGAAACTTTTCTTTGATGTTGGAAGAATACTTTGCTTGGGAGCTTACATTGGCAGAGATCTTCTCAGTGTAGTTTTGCTTTCTTGCCCATCTGTAAAAAAAAGGAGTAAACTGGCCCACCAGCATCTCAAAGATTATCTTTCTAAGAAGTGTTCCTCTTATTCTACTTTTCTTTATCCTTGATGTCACACAGATGTATTTTTAAAACATGAAAAAAGAGTGGCTAGGATGCAGATGGTAAGGTTCAAATCAATTTAAGCTCAACAAGGGTTTCCATGGAATTCTCTTCTGTAAATCACCATACATAAGAATTTGACTAGTGACTGAGTGACAGTGATTAATCCAAGCCTCACTGAAGGAACATCATTGAGTAGAAATGTTACAGTGATGTTATTTTTCTTAGTTATCAAGTACATATTTCGCTGCTGACCTGCACATTGACTCCTAACAAAATGAAACCTTCAAAACTGTTTTAGCAATTGAGAAGTTGAGTAAATTGTTATAGGAAATAAATTTAAATGAAAAGGGGAAATCAGGAAAACTTATTTTACAAGTTGACTATATAAATGGGAAATGACATAACTATGGATCTGTATGATGGATGAAGCTGGCAGATAGATTTATTTTAAAGAACAACTGTGAAATAATATATATACTCAGATGGCTTTTTCACAATAAGGCTCCTGTTTTTTTTAAGATAGTAGAAATGATTCTAGAAAAAGACAAAACTCCTAAATAGCTATTCCCTAGGAAATAAAATGTTCTTACTGTGAAAAAAATTACCAAGTTATCTAACACAAAACTGTGTCTGATAATTTCTAGAATATATATTGTATATATTTTCCATTTAACTGTACATATTACAGTTAGCAGAGTTTATTTCTTCATATTTTATTCACCAGATGTCCCACCTATATGTACAGTGTATGCTGTAATAGAGCGATTTATAGCATTATTATGTGAATCACAATATTACAGAAACGTGATTCTGAATTTTTATTCCAAATCCTAGTATTTTTAATTCCATTTTTAAAGAAAAAAAATACCTGGAAAACTTCCATTATATGAAGGATTGCACCTTCAGTATGTTTTATTATAGGCTGCTTTCAGTTTCCATTAAATTCAAAAGTGTTTATAGAAACACTGTTCATTAGACCTAACCCTAACCCTAACCCTAACCTAACCTAACCTAACCTAACCTAACCTAACCTAACCTAACCTAACCTAACCTAACCTAACCTAACCTAACCTAACCTAACCTAACCTAACCTAACCTAACCTAACCTAACCAAACCAAACCAAACCAAACCAATGTAACCATAAATAGCTGTTTTTTATAAGCAGTTAACAAAAATATACCAAAAAACTCAGCACATTTATAGGAGATGAATATGGAGAAAGCAAGGTTTTAAGTAATTGCTCATTTAAGAAGTAATTTTGCTTTCAATGCTGTTGCCATAGCATCAATACATTGATTTGTAGTTGCTAGTACAGCAAACTGAGGTTGATGAAGGAAACCAAATTGGGAGGAAAGGGTGAACAATGAAATATCAAAGATTTTATGCAGGCATAACAGTTTATTTAGATGTTCTGTTTCCATATTGCATAGATACAAACAATAAGATGAAAATAATAAATGGTTAAGGCAAACTATCAAAATTCTTAGCTTTTTTCCTTTTTTATTTTTCAGCTTGTAGGCACTGATTTTTGTGGCCAAATTCTAACAAAGAGATATTTTTAGGTTTTGCCAAATAGCACAGTTGTCAATGGTCAGTAAAAACTTATTTAGTTTATTAAATACCTCCTGAAAACAGGACTTTGAGAGCAGAAGTTTTGTCTGGAACTGAGAAAAAACATATGGCAGAATAATGATCTGCGGGCCCTATGCTGCAAACAAACATATTGCAATCTTTCCTTGTCTTTTTCATGCTCTTTTGAATTCTGTTCCTCAAAGCTTTTCTAAGAGCAGGATGGACATCATTTAACAAATGCAAGAGACACAACATACAGTAATGACGGCAGCCTGTATTGTCAGAGTCTGGCAGTGCTATTTATATGCAAGGAAAAATACACAGTGGTGGGATTCAGCCAGTTCGCACCAGTTCGGCAGAACCAGTAGCTATTTTTTCCCCCCAGGCCCAGAATGGACTTCCGGAAGCGGCATCCACACAGAGAACCAGTTGTTCACATATTTGAATCCCACCACTGATTATACATACAAGAAAAAAGAACAGGATTCAGGCATCTAGTTGAGCAAGTTAACCATAGTAATGATTAGAATAATTGTATAGTAACTACAAGGAAGGGAAGCAGCCCAAAATTGGAGCATTTGGTTGCTTTTTGCCCAAGAGTTCTATGTGAGACAGCAGAGAATTCCAGAACCTATTAGATTTTACTCACACTTTATAGGAAAAACCTCTCTGGCAGAACCCAGTCTTGAAGCATTACATTTTTGCATCACTCCATTTGCGGCAAATTCTAGGAATTAGATGGTAGGTTATAAGTTACAACATTATGCTGAAGAATAAAGCTATGTACCATTCAGTCATCACTATCCTGTAACCCACTTGATGGTTCCAAATGAAATATAAGATTTTCTTGGTCAGTGTTGAAGAAATGTCTAACTATAGCTGTTTGTATGTGGAATGAAAAGGGGATTCATTTTAGACAGTATAATGTCTTGGGCCAATAATGGTGTACATATACTCAACATGGCAACATAGTTACTGTCCACTCTCTTCTTAAAGACCTCCAGTGATGAAGCACCCACAACGTCCGAAGGCAAGCTGTTCCACTGGTTAATTGTCCTCACTGTTAGGAGGTTTCTCCTTAATTTCAGGTTGCTTCTCTCCTTGATCACTTTCCATCCATTGTTTCTTGTCCTACCCTTGTGAAATTGCAATGCATATTTTATCATTTACTTTATATTTTGATTGTATCATTTCTATGATGAAATCAGGAAAAAAGAACACATGATATAAATAACATTCATTGAAAAAATACTATTTGTCTTTCAAATGCAGGACTATTAAAATATTTGTGTCAGAATGATATAAGCTATGTAAATATATATTTCAGGTCATAGGTCTGAAAGAAAGTAGAGAATAACAACACATGATGATAATGAAACAAGAATGCTTTTTCAGTATATCAAAAATGTTACATATTTACCTAATTTGTACGTACATTTTTATGGGTCCCTCAGTTCTTGGAGATGCCTATGGGGGATTTATGGGCTGTCATTGAGGTGTGGAGCTATGTGGGTTGTCATGATAAAAAAATGTTGCATTTACAATTCATCAATATATGAAATAACTTTGGCTGATCTTCAGCATTTTTGTTTTAAAAACGTAAGTAGATAAGAGTGATTCAAAATAGTAATAATAAATAATATAGATAAGAACAAAGACTAAAGAAAAGTCAGATTAGAAATTGGAAGAAATTTCAATTTCCAGAGGATTAAGAGACAGAATAATCTTCCAGAACTGATACAAGAGCCAGAATCACAGTATATTTTTTAGCCTAAATAGGTTTAGAGACAGAACATATAAGTGTTGTAATAGTGGTTAAGGCATCAGACTGGAAACTAAGATTCTTGTTCTGCCTTAAGCTTGAAGCTATCTTGGGTCAGACCCTCTCTCAGCCCAAAGTAACAGGCAATGGCAAACCATTACCAAAAACCTTATCAAAAAAACTCTGCAGGGACTTGCCCAGGCAGTCACCAGGAGTCAACATTGACTCAATTGCACACACATACACTCATGCAAACAAACAGAGTGAAATCTAATAATGCTGATGCCTTGCATGTATTAACCTGGTAATTGGGGCTGGCAGATCTGGGCTATTGTTAGCTAGACTTTTGCAGGTAAAATGTGGTCACCACACTTGGGATTTAAAAAGAAGTTTAAGAGGTGATCCAGACCCTAGCAATGGGGCCTTTTGATTTTAATAACATTGGACTTCCTTCAAAAGCTCAAACATGGTTGTATTTTATTTTATCCTCTCAAGAAGCTTTTTAAAATAGGCCAGACTGGAATAAAATTATAAGAATTAAACAAACTACTGTATATAAATTGGGAACAAATTTACACTCACTGGCACCAATGATTTTACCTAGTCTAGGAATGAAATATCTGAAAACAAACAACCAAGCTTAGATACCACCAAGGACTCCACAGTTCAGCCCTGATCTACATATTGTCTCTTCTATTGCAAAACTTTGGTTAAATTAACTGTTTAATTTGTTTATTTTTTTTTCCAATGTAGAACCTAATGTAAGCTTAAAGAAATGTTTTCAACATAAAATTGAGAAATTTCCTGTTTCAGTGTATAACATAAAGAGAACAAAACAAAAGTGAAATTCCATCCAGAACAACTCTAATGATACCCCTGCTGTTAATATTTATTTTACTTCAGTAGCCATATTATTTTGACAATACTCGGTTCTATTTCTCTCTCCAGCTTTATTACAAAATAAAATTGATTCTTTCTTCTCCTTTCTTTTCATTGCAGCTTTGGATCCAGTGATAAAGATGCTCCTTCTACAAATAGTACAACCATCATTTGAAAATATCACTTTTGTAAGTAAGATACATTTGCAATTTAACAAGAAAGGTAAACAATGCCACACTCCAGAAACACTAGGAAAATATGTGGATAATTGTTACAATGTCCAAGCTTTTTTTAAAAAAAAATATATTTAAACATGTATAATACCACCCAACTGTACAATGGGTAGCATACAATAAAAACAGTCATAAAATACAATTTCAATACAATTTCAACCATGAAAGAATAATCAAATATACAAGAAGCACCAGGCGCTATAGTAAACCCCAAATATGTTAGAAGGTTACCAGATTCAGTTTTCCAAACATGCTTTTGGGCACTCATGTAATTGATATAGTAATAGTGAAATGATTCTCCAAATACCAATCCTTAAGTAAGTTATGTAGCCAAAACAATACCTGTAAAAAAGAGAAACATTGATGGATTTCAGTAGGGCTTCCAGATCTAAGCTGCAAGACTTCAGGATACTATCAGAAAGCAGCAACATTTCTGAGTTTGTTTACCTTTATGCTGCTATATTGTGGTTATCTGGAGTTTTGCATCCCAAATGTGGTAGTACTAATTCCAACTACATAGAAACTTTAGGATGAAAATATGTGGAAGTGAATCCAGCTAGAACCTGAGGTCATTAACTTAGTTTGAAAAAGAGAGAGAGGCAAAGAAAAAAAGTGATGAGCAGTAAAATTGCATGGCAAACTGGAAGTAACCAAAAAGAAAAAGGCAGGCATGGTGGAGGGAACCTGGAATATTTCCACAAAGTGCCAATGGAATAACATAGCAGACTAGCCAAGGAAGGAAGAGGGACCAGTGAAAAAGTGCAAGAAGAAAAAGGTTGAATTCAATTCAAGAAAATATAACAGTGTTTGGGGATATATGATTAAGAAAAGGCCAAGAAGGTGGGAGTTCTGGTGCTGATTTATGTATAAAACTATGCTGGAATGGGAAAATGAGTAGATTTAGTGTTTTCTTTTCCAACTGACACTATTAAGTGACAGAATAGTAATATAATATATAATAAGGAGCATCAAATTAAGCTGAATAGTGAAAGTTTTATACCAAGCAAGGGATGGTACGATACTGCTCTGCCCAGCACATACTGTAGAAAACAATACATTGGGAAAAAATGGCATATTTTATCAGGGATTATACTCCTTATCCTGATATGGAGGATTTTAAAGGGGAAGTGAAATGAATGAATGGATCATGAAACAATCAAAACAGCTTGTCATGACAGCTTTATTATTCTATCAAGAACAAAAATACAGTGCCTCTGGATATCAATTAAATACTTGAATCAATTGAAGCAACAAACAGGATTTCTCTGGGTATCTGAAAAGGTCATTGTGGAAATAGAAAACTGGTCTATGTAGACTTTAAATCTAATCCAGCAGAGGTTCTGTTCTTAAATAAAAAGCTTTTCTTCTGAAAAAAAGAAAAATAAATTTAAACTCTAAACCAATATAAAATAAAGAAAATATAACAATGTTTGGGGATATATAATTAAGAAAAGGCCAAGAAGGGGGGGGTGTATGGTGCTGATTTATGTATAAAACTATGCTGGGATGGGAAATTTAGTAGATTTTATTGCATAATTGTGCTGCAGAAACTAAAATGTTTTAAGCTGCATTTTATTTAAGCCCCCACAACTTCCATACCATCAAATATTCATATTCTACTTAAATACTGTATAATTCAATAAAATGTAATGCTTTTGTAATTAAGCAAACAGTTTTTATTTATCATAGTATTTATCATTCTAAACAAGCTTGTAATTGTAGTCTATGTGTTGTGTTTTGCATTCTGGTATTTTGAATGCCTAAAAAATACTCAAGAATACTCTGGAATTGAAATTGATGAACCCATTTTTCCACATACTGAAGAACTGTGATGAATTCAAGGCATTCAGCTGCTGTGTGTAGGATGTGTTTTGGACTTGTCAAATTATGAAGCAGGGTGGAGGATATTTTATTTGGCTTTATGTGAATCTTGACATATCCCAGACTGTAAGAGTGATATATTCTTAAAATTGTGTACACATTTAAAATTGTTGAGGAAAATAAACATAATGACTCCATTTATTAGTGAACTGAGATCATCAAGTATCTGTTAGTTTAGAGGATACAAAATGAGAACATTTTATTATATCATAGCAGTTTTCATTTACTCAAAGATTATGTGGAAATGTAGAAAATATCAACTTTTGAGTTAAAAGAAAAATAAAATAAAATTCTCTTCTAAAACAATAACTTTATAGGCGTTCTTCATTTTGAAGGAACAGAAATAAGAAAATATACATTAATTCAGGGGCAGGTATTGTGAACATCTCTAGATATCTTGAACTATAACTGCCAATGAGGCTAGCCATATGGTCAATGGCCATAGTTTGTAAAACAGTTATCCAAAACATCTGGAGGAATACAGTTATTTTTCCCCTGCAGTAACTGTTCTCAAGGTCTCAAAAAAGAACTTTTGGATTCATACTGAATAGCATTTCCTGGTCTTTCTAAGGAGTCAAAATGAGAATCAACCCAGGGTAAACTTTCTTTTTCTCTTCAGATTCTACATTTAAATAGCCTTCTAAAGATATTTGATGATTTCAAATACTGGCTATTTGGCACATGTAACACAAGTACTCTGTGAGTTGCATTGGTTGCCAAGGTGCTTCTGGATGCAATTCAGGGTGCTGTTTGTCATTTTTAAAGCTCTTTCTGGCTTTGAATGGGTTACTTAGGGACCATCTCTCCTTAATTGTTTCTATCTATCTGGTCATGCAGGATGGGCATGCTTCACATCCTGTCGGCTAAGTTGGTAGGACCTAGAAGATGTATCTTCTCTGCTGTTGGGCCCCACTATGGAACATTCTTCCTCTGGAGATCAGGATAGCCCTGACCATGCTTGCCATTTGTAAATCCCTAAAGACTATCTAGGTTCTATCTAGGGTCTAGGCTCCAAATGTATTCAGGGACCCATTTCATGGTTATATTGATAATTATGGAATATATTTTCTCAGCTCCTGTATTTTTTTAGTTTGTATTATTGCAATTGTTTTTACTTTATTTTAATTTTGTTTACCACCCAGAGTCACTTGTTGAGATTGGTGGTCATAAAATTAAATAAATAAATAAATAAATAAATAAATAAATAAATAAATAAATAAATAAATAAATAAATAAATGAATGAATGAATGAATGAATGAATGAATGAATGAATGAATGAATGAATGAATGAATGAATGAATAAATAAATTTCAATCTGTAAATTGTTGTAGAAACCGGGTTTGTATATCCTTGACTAAAGTACTGATTCAAACTAAACATTTTTGCACTTCTCCAAATTTCTCAGCTCTAAAAACGTAACAAAAGCTGTTTACATTTTCTCCCAAAATGCACTTATTTGGTTATCTATGGATACTTTGAACATATAGATACTTGAACTATACTTGAGCTATAAATAACTGAATGTATGTATGCTGTATGGAACATTATAAAGGTAGACATTCATTCATAGAAGAGGAAGCTCTTCTCTTTTTGCCTTCTTTCCACATCCTAAAATCAGTTCTTGATTTTGGGATGTAGAGAATATTGGAAAAAGGAATGATTGGTCCTTGGATGAATACAACTGGTTGTATTACTTTATATTGGAAAAAAAATAAAGATATGCAAACAGCTACTTATAAATGCATATTTTTGGAAAAACAATATAACAATAGGTATTTAAAACCTGCATTTCACTTTAAATGTTTGTTGTTGTTTTTAAAAATTCAACAATTTGTAGGGAAATAAAACAGGAGGGATATATGGTCAAATGCATGAGAAACTAACAAGTTTTAGAAACAGTGATTTCTCAGATGTTAAGCTTGATCACATCTAGGGATCAATAAATCTTCAGGCTTCAGTTTCTTGTTCTTTCAAATCTTCAGCGATTTCAAATTCATATTCTTCTTGTTCATTTTTCTCTCTCTCTCTTTTGTCTTATTTCTTTTACTGTAACAGTATAAATTTGGTTTATATTCTGTTTGAAATATGAAATAGTTTGCTAGTTTAATCTCTTACTAATTTACAAATTTCTGTATGTGCTTTGTCTTAAAGATATATGGACTTGGGTAGGAAACTATATCACAACATTTGGAAAGTGTTAACATCAATATACATAACATCAATACTTGCAATCTTTTATTGCATCTTCTCGTCTGAACTATCTTCTCATATTTCTTCTGCCAGTGTAGACCAAAACTAGATTTACAGCATTCTTTCCACATCTTGGATACAGATCAGTTTTCTCACCTAGATTTTTCCATATGTTTCATGATAGAGTAGAATGTATATAATCTAAGATCACTTGGGGAATAACCATTGTACTAGAAGCAAGACTAATTCCTTGATCTTATTGTGTTTATCCTGAGGCCAGCACAAGACAATGTACTTTTTCCTTAAATCATATATTTTCCCCTGTCTTCTGTCTAGTTGCTTTGGAAATATTATTTTATTGCTAAACTTTTAAATGGTGGATTACATGACTGGTTATGAGGGAATGGTCCTTTTTCATGCTCAAGAAGTTTTAAATATAGACTAAATCTATTCTAAGGGAACTCACTAAATATAGCAGTAGAGTATATGAATATTTATAAGTACGCCACAATACACTTTGCAACTAATCAGCTAAACTGTTGAATTGGAATTCATTTTCCACCATAATGAGAACTTTCATAGTATTATTCAAAGTGGAAAACCAGAGAAAGTTTGACTTTAAATAAGTTAAAATTAAATGTATTTGCAAATTTCAGAAAGTCTTCCTTATAATTAGCAAATTCTTAAGCACTCTAAGAGGTTGTTGCATAATATGGACTGAAGTCTTTTATCCACTTACTTAGAGAAGTAAACCTATTTAATTGAATGAAGATACATTAAATAAAGTAAATTTATTTCAGAAGCAGCTTACTTTAGGAAGCAGCTTGGAAATTTATGGCTACCATGGCAGCCATAGGCTTATCTCAGATTATTCAGGACCCAATTTGGAATGGTGGTCACACATTGTCAGAGCAGTGGTAATGTGATCCGAGGGGGGAACTTGCCCTGTCCCCTCTGTCATGCTCAGATCATGCCCTGATTATTTTGAGATTTCCCCATACTTTCCCCTTTGCAGGGAGGAAGGGCCTATTTGATTGGTCTGCTCCTGGTGACTTATGGACCTGGTGAGGTTCCAAAGGGAGTTGGGAGATGTTCCTGAGGTTCTGCTGCATGGCCTTGCTGAGGCCCTGGCTACTACCTGAAATAAGAAAATAATGAAGGCCTTGCACAGGGTCATGTGACCTCTCTCATTCCATCATGCTCAGCACTTCCCATGTTTACAGAGGAGTTGAGGGAGTTGAAATGGATCAAGAGACATCAAGAGTGCCATGGAGGAAGCTGAGGGATGAATCTGATTGATCAAGTTCCGACCACTATTAAGGCCTACCTTGTTGTGGTAAGAGTGGTGAAATATAAGTATTTCTATGCTCTTATTGTGTCCACAGAGCTGTGTCTGACAACTGTGTTTAGGGTCACCTTTCCCTTTTCAGTAAAGGGGACTCTAAGGTTCATCATCAGGGCCATGCTGAGAAATTTTCAATACCATCTTTGATCTGCACTGCTCCAGATAGAAGCAATGCTTAATCTGGAGTCTTCCTGCCACCTGCTCCTCAAGCACACTCTTTGTAAGTATTATAGAACAGTGATTGATTGATTGATTGATTGATTGATTGATTGATTAATAGATAGATAGATAGATAGATAGATAGATAGATAGATAGATAGATAGATAGATAGATAGATAGATAGATAGATAGATAGATAGATGAATGACAGGCAGATAAAAATACAGACAGACACGGATGGCAAATCAAAATAAAAACAAAACATCTATCTCCCAATACGAATAGTTTTATAACTTGCTTTCTATGCTATTGCTAATCCTTTTTGAAGTAAAGATAACCAGTTTTGGAACTTTTTTCCAGCAAGTTGAATATATTATTGATGTCAGTAATTTTTTGGAATGAGGTTGGGTAGGGTTGTCTTATACAGGTAGTCCTTGATTTACAATCACAATTGAGCCCCACAGTTATGCTGCTAAGTGAAAGAGTTGTTAAATGAATTTTGCCCCATTTTATGACCTTTCTTGCCAAGTTGTTAAGTGAATCATGCAGTTGTTATGTTTTGCCCCATTTTATGACCTTTCTTGCCAGGGTTGTTAAGTGAATCTGGCTTCCCCATTGACTTTGCTTGTCAGAAGGTCACAAAAGGCAATCACATGACCCCAGGACACTGCAACCATCATAAATATGAGTCAGTTGCCAAGCATCCGAATTTTGATCACGTGACCACAGGGTCGTAAGTGTGAAAAACAGATATAAGTCACTTTTTTCAGTGCCATTGTAAATTTGAATGGTCACTAAATGAACTGTTGTAAGTCAAGGACTGCCTGTAATGAATAAAGACACCTTAAAACATTGTTCCTGAAAAATGACACAGCGTTATTCCTTCTCTTGATGTGAACCACATCATTCCTAAAATAAACAGTGCATGTGAGCATCGTACACAACCAAAAATGAATTGATTCTTGGCCTAAGCTTCCTCTTGGCAGAAAACATGTTCCTTCCTATTTTAATATGATCACAAATGTCATTTGAGTGACAACCCATCACTTTAATTTTAAACAAATTGGCCACAATCCAGCCATCTGGCACAGTGTTGGCTGTTGACATTAATGAGTTTAAGTGTGTTAACTATGTGTTGGATTGTAGTAACCGTTTTAGTGAAACTAACTCCCAAATAAATATTTTAGCACCAGAACCCAACAGGAAGTCCATTACAGTTAGGAAATTCAAATATTAGATTATTTAGTTGAAAGCTGTGAAGGAGGGAGGGGAGGAAGCAACAAGGATTAAGAGGAAAA
The DNA here is from genome assembly GCA_023970755.1 of Azemiops feae. Taxonomy (NCBI): domain Eukaryota; kingdom Metazoa; phylum Chordata; class Lepidosauria; order Squamata; family Viperidae; genus Azemiops; species Azemiops feae. The sequence continues at coordinate 866,533 of JALGBA010004083.1, forward strand.
ACGGAAAAAAACCATTTTTTCAACCTCTGATGTTGCCATGGAGACGGAAAAGAAAGTTAATAGTCCAGTATTCTAGCCGTGGGATAAAATGACCCTTTCTGCTTCTCTTCCTGTTACCAAGATAGAAGGTACATTTAGCATAAGCTGGAAGTACAAGTACACACACTTAACTTTCTTATCCAGTTAAGATCTTAATATTTCTTGAATGGAAAATAAAATAGCATTCCTTATTTTTTAAAAAATGAATAAAGGAAACATGGATCATCTGTTTTGAAAGAATTTTGGTATGCGTGATTGGATCCTGTATTTGCACTATGGATAATTGTGGCTACCAATTTGATTCAAATTTAGAACAACATTGAAAGCTATTATTTACCACAAAAACTATAATGAATAATTCTATTCTATAATAAATAAAAATTGATAGTTAAGATATATGCAAGAATACAACATTATTTTTGCTTAACTGTGATGAAATAGTAATTATTTTTTCCTTCTCTGTCTTCCAAGTTCAAGATATTGTACTGCTTCTGTACCACCTCCACCCCTTATCATTGCAGCATCCTTAGGTTGAAAGCTACTGATTGGACTTAGAAATAGGTTAAAAAAAAGTTAAATTACTGCATTTTAATTGCTCTCAATAGATTTTAACAATTTAAATTACAGTATTTTTAAATTTTAATTAAATTTAACCTTTTTAATTTTTCAACATTTTAATTGCTCTCAGTACATTTCTAACTCTGAAAATTTCTTGATAGTTTAGTTCAATGTTTTTCAACGTTGGCAGTTTTCAGATGTGTGGACTTCAACTGCCAGAATTCCCCAGCCAGCAATGCTATTGTTGAGTGAATCACACAGTCACTGAATCCAGCTTCCCCCACTGATGTTACTTGTTGGAAGCCAGATGCAGAGGTTGCAAATGGTGAACACATGAGCCCAGAATGCTGCAATGATTTTAAATACATGCCAATTGCCAAGTGTCCCAAATTTTATCCAATGCTTGTGGGCATCCTGTAACAGTCATAAGAGTGAGGACTGATCATTAGTCCCTTTTTTTCAGCACTGTTGTAACTTCAAATGGTTGCTAAATGAATGGCTGTATGTCAAGGACTATCTACTGTGTAGCTGTCTATGGCAATGTTACAATAAAGGAGAAATGCTACTTTAATGCTCTGGTTCTGCCTGTTTTGCCTAGCCTTTGTATATGTATCTGTGCTTTCTTAATCCAAATCAGTTCCTTGTATGTATTAGTTTCCCCAGGTGAAGAATACATACCGGCAATGCTTGGATTAAAGGAAAAGAGCAGTTCCCTTATGTACCCTTTTCAGAAGGCTAAAGCAGGATTTGATTAAAAATAAAACATAAGATATTCAATATGGTCTCCTTAGTGAGCCTTCGGATATTATCCTTGGAGAAGCTTCTTTCCCTTTAATATTACCACTGACTCTGACTTCTCAGTTTGTTCACACTTCTCCAAATAGGTTTTCTGATCTGCCATAACTAGTTTACTTCTTAACAAGTGCTTTCTTTGATATAAAAAGTCAGTGTATTAATAATTCTTACCATTTTTAATGTCTAGATCAGTGGTGGAATGTCTAGTAGTACCAACCTCAAGTTGGTATTCCTTATCAATATTCCTTCCTTGCTCTAATGCCATACACTAAATAAATAAATCTTTGGTCTAAAATCCATTAATGTGCAACAAGTTTTATTCATTATAAGAATAAGTTTGCTGCAATTAATTCTAGCTACCCAGCAAATTTAAGCTTGTTCTGCTTAAACAAAGCAAAAAAAGGAGTTAAGGATATTTAAAATATATATTTTAATAAATCCTTTTAAGACAATGAAACATATTTCAAGAAGATAGCTGAAAACCTTTGTACACTTTATTTTGAAATCAAGTATCTGTTGATTTCAAGTATCATCTGTTCCTTCTATCTAAGGTATCTGCAGATTATGTCTTGTTATATTAGAAAAGGAAATGGAACAGTAGAATTTCAATTTTATGATCCTTATTTGGGCAAACTTATTTTTGAACAATCCAAAGCAAATGAAGTCATTTTTGTAGCACTAGGTACTGTTTTCAGAAACAATTGGAAGGTCTCTATAAATGTCTAATTATTTGCAAAAAGAAAAAGCAGTAATATACAGACATATATTCCATTCTTCAGGATTTTACATTATAGGCAGTTTTCAAGAGCTTAGTCCAGAGGTCCCCAAACCTTTGAGCACCAGGGACCGGTTCTGTGGAGAGAGGTTTTTCCGTGGACCGGAGGGGGCGTGGTTTTGTGTGCTGCCTGCATCCCACAGATGGGGCTTTGCTTGTTTGTGCGGACCGGTTGCTGGCATGCCGCAGCCCGGTACTGGTCTACAGCCCGGGGGTTGGGGACCTCTGGCTAAGTCAATGAGCTGTGGTATTTTTGAAACTGGTATAAATTAATATTTGCTTTGGACTTCTGTGGCATTCTGTATGCAGTCTCTTTGTTTCTCTGTGTTTGGGTATTCTTACCTTAATCTAACTTAATTCACTGTTGCAAGCCTTACAAGGGAAAAAGTAGATACGCAGCTCACTTTGTCTCCCTGTATGTATGTATGTGTATGTATATGTATGTATATATATATATATGTATGTATATATATATATGTGTGTGTGTGTGTGTGTGTGTGTATACAGTATATTGCATGCAACTAGACAAATGCACACAAAATGGAATTGACTGTAGAGTGAGGAGGAGATGGAAATGGAAAATCAAGCAATTGATGTCCACTTTGTGTGGACTGAGGTTGATGGAATTTTAGTTTTTCCAGAACATGTGCCAGTTTGGAGTAAGGCATAATTATTTTCACTTTTTTTTAGCTTGCAAAGTTAGTAGGAAAAAGATGCTAAGACATTGTTTGAGGGATCAAGCAATTGACACAATGATGATGTGAATGTTTCTGAACAGCAAGGAATGCTTGGATATGGAAAAATACAGTTTTTTTATTCAGGTGGTCTTGAATGGAGGTATTTTACAAGTGAGCCATTTCTTTGTGCGGCCTACAACTTTACAATTAAGGAATTCTGCTATATATCAAATGCTAATTTAAAATGAACAAGGAAGAAATTGATTGTTAGGAATATGCCAATAAACTGATCTCATAAAATAATATAGGATTGGGTTGAGTTATGCCAAATTATATTTATCTGAGCTGAATGGATCACACGTGCAGTATGTGAAAAATAATGGCATTTTATTAAAACAGTTATGGAATGCTATACATCTCTCTCTCTTCTCTCTCTCAATATTATAAACTTCAAATTTATGCCAAAGATATACTGAGATTTTTTATAGAACCATTGTAACACAGATGGGGTGGGGGTGAAGAGAGAAAATCTGTGATGGATTTACTAACAAATCCACAATCTTTTGGTTTCCAGCAGTCAGTAAAAGGTCTGTGTTGGCTTTTTAAAAATATATTTGAGATTACATACTAAAGTATATTGCTAACGGTCCTCAGATTGCTCACTGCTGTAAATTGTACTGATACATACTATCAGGATAAGACAGGGTTTTACGGAGAAAGGTTTTCTAACTTTGCCTGAATTTCAGCTTCTCCTAAAATTGCTTCTTAGAACTCCCTCAAAATTATATTTCAAGATATTTCAAGAGTTGCCATTGTATGCAGCCAGCAAGAATGGGTAGAAATCCAAGTTCCTGGTTGGCACAACTTGAGGTATTATCTCTTCCTACCACCCTTCTCCATTTGGTAGGTATTCTGCTGGATTCAAGCCCCAAATAGCAGCTATACCAGCACAAGCTGGCATTTCTCAGGGTCATGAGCAATTAGAAGTTGGCTGATAAGCTGCTACCATGGCAACCATTATGCTGTTATGCTGTGCAGAATCCTTGACCCATATGAAACTCCTCAAAGAAATGTCAAACTCTCGATCTTGAGAAGACTTTCATTCATTACGGATCATATTACATGAAAAATATGATGTATGCAAAAATAAATTTGCTTTTTTAATTGCTTGGATTGAAAGGGCCTTTGCCTTCTGTTCTGGGGATGTTTAGAAGGAGTTAGAGGATGAAAAGCAGGGATTTCAAAATTAAATAAATATCTGTTAGGAATATCAGGAAGAAATGCTTGAAAATGGTTTAGAATTGTAGCCATTGTTTCTTTGAATGCATCAAATCTCACTTATTATTGAAGCCATTTTACCCTTTAAAATGAAAGATTGAATTCTTAACTAGTGGAAGTTTTTTATTATTTTTTCAAATTGCTTAAGTATTGTCTTCTTTCGTATCTGTTAGAAAATTGAAGCATGGTTGTTTTGTGGCTATTAGGAATTGTCTTGAAGTGCTAGAAATGCCTGTGGTGGGAAGTAATTTTACATGCTGTAGCATTTTAATTTTCCCATTGGGATTTATGCATTTTATAATTTCATTAAGATTTTAATGTAGAATTAATGCACATATATTTTAAAAGCTTAAAATTAATATTCCCCTCCTTTTCTTCAATATTCTTTATTAGTTTTATGAATGCATTAGGGAAAACCATGTGAATACTAATTTTTGATGTGTGTGGGGGGGAGTTCAGGAGTAATTTAGGATAAGACAGACTATATTCAAAGTCATTCACAGTTATCCTGTATTATGAATTTATTAAGCAGACAATGAAGCATCAGGGTTCCAAATTTTATTGACAATATTATTATTACTTTAGTTAGGGCTTCCATTTCTGGGCTGCAAAATTCTGGCCACTAGAGAGTGACGGAATTGGAGTTTTCTTTATTTGAAGCTTCTTTGTCTTCTTTTTTTGTTCCCATGTGTTATTATCTCTACCATGTTTGTTCTTTTTATTTTGTGCTGTTTTCTTGTTTTTAAATGTTTTTAACAATTTCTACATTGCCCAGAATTGCTGTAAGTTGGGTAGTATTTTAACTTTTTACGATTATTATTTCATTGCTGCTGTTCAGTGGATTTTGGCAATTCATACCTAGTTGTTTAACCATGTTCTTTCTTGCTTACTTTCCTTCTTAGGAATTCTAGGAAGTAGATATAACATTAGCTCAGCAGTGGACAATTAATTTTCTCAAAGGGCCATATGAGAAATTTGGACTGCTGTGCAGGGCCAAACCAATAGGTTGAATTTAATTCTGCTAATATTAATTTTATCATTTCATAAAAGCAGTAAATTTTATGGTTTTGATTAGCTGCTATTGGTTAGAATACATGATACATTTTATTTACATTTGATTTCTAATTTCTGATTGACCTCACACCGGCTGGACAGGGACAGCCAAAGGGCCAAATGTGGCCTAAAGGCTGTGAAAATGCCCAGGTCTACATTAACTCCTCCTATTTTTCTCTGCAACAACTATGTATGGTAATTTGTACTGAAAGACTGAGAGAGACTGATCGCCAGTCACCGGTGAGTTTCCATGGTTAAAGATGAGCTAGAATCTTGTTCTCACAAGTGCTAATCCATTATTGTAACCATTACTTTATACCAGGGGTCCCTAACTCCTGGGCTGCGGCCCACTACCAGTCCATGGTGGGTAAGCGTGGACATGCAGCTCCATTTGTGTGAGCAATGGGCACACATGCCTGCTGCTTGTGCAAATGGAACTGCGTGCATGTGCAGGCTCTCCAGATGCTCATGAGGAACCATCTCCACTCCCACCCACCGGTTCACAAAATTGGAAAGGTTGGAGACCGCTGATAGTGTAACTATCAAGCTAATTCTCTAAATATGTAAATATTTTATAAAGATATGAAAAGGATAGGTAGAGAAAACAAGGGAAGGCAATAATCATTCCCAGAATTCCAAATAAAATCAATATAGTTACTCTAGTTAAACAAGTTACTTATAAAATCTTTCAATAAATGTTTAGATTTCATGGATTTTGCTTGCTAACTAGTTTGAATGCCAATTTACAAATTACCTTTCCCTGCTATTCCTTTCCCCCCACATTGCCTGGATAACTATCTCCTCCAGCACTTGAGTTAATCCAATGTATATGTTAACCTGTAGAGAATTAATTTGGCTGTGTAATTTTCCTAGTTTCATTTAAGACATGGCAATGCTGACAGAAAAAAATGTGATTAGTAACTTGTTTGTTGCAAAGAATGAACGCTTGTCCAAAGAAGCAAATATGTTCATGTATAAGAGTTTCTTCTACTTACCTTGTTAGATAGAAATAAGTGTTGGGTATATCAGGAAACCATAAGAACATAAGTAGTGCCTCACTGGATTGGTCCCCTGGCCTATGTATTCCAATAGTCTAATCTCACAGGGGCTAACCAACTGTACAGGGAAGCCATCTATTTAATCAGAGGCAGCCAAACAGGGCTAGAAGCTTTTGGTTCCATGACTTTCATAGCCATTGATCCTCATAACAAAGAGGATAACTACTTAAAAAACGTGTGCTATTGACAAGAAAGAATAGTGTCAGAAATGATGGGTATTTAAAGGAATGTGGATTGAATACTAAAGTGAGCAACAGAATGAAAGTTTTATTAATTTATTAGATTTATACAACTGTCTACATTATGTAATGTTGGGTGACAACCATAATGTAGGGGAAAAAATCAATAAACAAAAGCATAAGAGAAAATGAATTAGGATCAAATCACACAATAAATACATGAAGTATGAATGGATAAGAGGAAAGGGGAAGACTAAGGAAACCATGGCTGGAATGGATCATTGTGACCCACTCCCAAAAGGACAGGTGTAAATTTTAAAGGGCAAAGGGGAAGAGTTGTGTAGATTTTTGAAAGCATGGATGGTGTACAAAAGTGGAAAAATATGGAGAGGTATGGTGAATGGAATCAATACAAACTGTTTAGCTATATTCCTTTTCTTCCCTTCATCTCTTTAATTTTGCCCTTACTATTTCTTATTCATTTTCTGTGCTTCGCATAATGTTGCTTATTGTGAAAGAGAATAGCATGTTGGGTATGGGTGTGTGTAGGTGGCAGGATTAGTAATCATATTTGCATAGGAGGGGGAGGTAGCAATGATAAAATTATAGTTGATGAATGAGATTTGTATTCAAAAGCATTGCACAAATGTCCTTATTTACCCAGTTGTCCTCGGAATTAATTCACTCTGAAATTCTGGGCATTCTGCTTTCCATTAAAGTGGCCTGTGACTGGCATTAGTTGAGCCTAAAGTGGCTGACCTTGTAAGTTTCTGCTTTTCCCAGCTTCTTTTCTTTTCCCATTTGTCATTTTCTAACTCCCAGCTGCTGCTAGTTCCTTAGCAACACTGATCACTCTTTCCACTGTGTGACAGTTTGCAAGTTGTGTATTTTTTTCTATAGCCAGGGATGAGGTATGCATCCAAGAACTGAACATGAGAAGAATAGCACTACTACATAGGTTTTACACTGTAGCATTGGAAAGATAAATGATTAAAACCTGATTATGCTTGCCACCTAGAAGCCTAGAGACTTGGAATTTGAATGGACAAGTATAATGAAATATGGGACATTTATACAAAATACAGTAGGTGAAAAAGAATGTTAGTTAATTAGAAATAAATATATATGCACTTGAGTATTTACGTTAGATAAATATATATACAGAATTGTAAGGGTTAATTGAATTGTAAGGGTTAACTGTTAAAATTATATACTTTGTTTTTTTATCTTTTAAATACATTTATGCATTGTGTTTTCATTGAGAATATATGTATTTACATCATAATTTTATTTGTTTTGTCTTTTTCTGTTGCTATTTAATTTAAAATTTAATTTTTTTTAAAAAACAATAGTTTTCATCTCAAAAACAGATTTTATCAATTATGGTTATGCACTATATCAATAGTGCATTTTCTTAAATAAATCTATGTTACATATTCAAACTAAAATTTCCTTCATACTTCCTTCACAGTAATAGTATATAATTTTCTTGCTTTTTCTGCAAGCAGATCATTCATAACAGTTTACTCTTTTGTCTATTCATAGTAGTAAAAGTTTAAAATATTTTAGAAGTACTTCTTAAAGCACAGTCTAGTTTATTCTTTGGTAAGTATAAAAAAGTTTAATTTAGCTCCATAAATACATATTACTACACTAAGTATATATATGTATATCTCTCCACAATGTATCTCTCCATTTTGCTTTTACCAACAAAAATTAATTCTTTCTGTCTTACTGATGAAGTAAAAAAAATGCAGTAATTCAGATTGAGTCTTCTGAAGAAAACATATGTTTTGGTACTATCCATTTAATAATGGTACCATTATTCTTATTAAGGAACAATTATTCAGTTATAATGTGTCCTGCAGTGTCAATATACCATGATTTGTTTTTAAATAGATTATTCTAAGTAAAAATATATAAATTGATTCATAAAATCTTGGAAGGATTATAAAATTAAGGAGTTCTTGAAATCAGGTCACCAAATAAAATTTAAACACTTTATTGGTATTGTGTTTCTTTACAGGAAGATCTCAAGTTTAAATATATTAAGAACAAAAAAGAAAAGGAATGGAGAGACAAAAAGGTAGCCAAGTAGTGATTTCCACTGGGAACATCCTTCTCCAGCTCATCTTTTCCTGGCCTAATATCCATGAAATGGGTTGGGTAACTTAAGAAAAATATGATAGATAGGATGGTTGGGGCATGAGAGAGAAATGCAGGGTGGGGGGGGGGAAGTAGTTTGTACATAGTATCAAAATGTTAAAGTTCCAATAAATTATGGAAATAAAATGTTTATGTAATAGCAACAGCACTTAGATTTATATACTGCTCCATAGTGCTTTACAGCACTATACCAGCATATTGCCCTCAACAGTTTGGGTCCTCATTTTACTGACCTTGGAAAGATGAGTCAACCTTGAGTTGGTCAGGATTGGACTCCTGGCAATAGGCAAAGTTAGCCTGCAATACTGCATTGCACCATAATTAAAAGTTTGCATAAGTTTGATATATGTAATGGTTCAGCAAATTGTTGTTGTTAGTTGCGAAGTCGTGTCCGACCCATCGCGACCCCATGGACAACGTTCCTCCAGGCCTTCCTGTCCTCTACCATCTTCTGGAGTCCATTTAAGCTCATGCCTACTGCTTCAGTGACTCCATCCAGCCACCTCATTCTCTGTCGTCCCCTTCTTCTACTGCCCTCAATCTTTCCCAGCATTAGGCTCTTCTCCAGTGAGTCCTTCCTTCTCATTAGGTGGCCAAAGTACTTGAGTTTCAACTTCAGTATCTGGCCTTCTAAGGAGCAGTCAGGGTTGATCTCCTCTAGGACTGACCGGTTTGATCGCCTTGCAGGGGACTCGCAGGAGTCTTCTCCAGCACCATAGTTCAAAGGCCTCAATTCTTTTGCGTTCAGCCTTTCTTATGGTCCAACTTTCACAGCCATACATTGCAACTGGGAAAACCATGGCCTTGACTATACGTACTTTTGTTGGCAGGGTGATGTCTCTGCTTTTTAGTATGCTGTCTAAATTTGCCATAGCTTTCCTCCCCAGGAGCAAGCGTCTTTTAATTTCTTGGCTGCAGTCCCCATCTGTGGTGATCTTAGAGCCCAGGAAGATAAAATGAAAATATACATTTATTTAGTTTACAGCAGCCTCTTTTAAAGGAACTGTCTTTGAACATAGAAAAATTTAATGCATCTGTCTTAAAAATAGTACTGCACAAATGCCCCATTTCATACAGTGCAAATGGGGGAAATGAGTGTTTCAGCAAAAAAAGTGTATTTGTGAATAAGAAGGTGATATAAATATTACTGGGGACTGGCTCACACTCCAAATATGTTTTTCCAAGTTCACAGAGAAGCTTGAAAAGAAGATGGGCTGCTTTACTAAACAGCAGAGAGTTGGTGAACACAAATCACTTCTTCCAATTCACTTTTGAAGCATCTCACACACACACATTCACATACACACACATACACACACACACAGAGAGAGAGAGAGAGACAGAGAGAGAGAGACAGAGAGAGAGAGACAGAGAGACAGAGAGAGAGAGAGAGAGGGAGAGAGAGAGAGATGAAATAGGAGAGTCATGCTGGTTCGTACATCATCCAGATTAACTAGGTTTGTGTCAGATGTTGAGGAACCAACATCTAATAACTGAGCTACTGGAACAAATCATACATGGACAAGACAGGAGAACCTGGAACTGATAGAATGCTTCTACAACAGCAAACCTAATGAAAGGGATATATGTAGCATTTGAGGGAACTATGGATGGACAGAAGACCTGTATCCACATTAACTGAGAAACAGCTAATTACTTAATGTTTCAACATAGTTAAGTGGAAGCTGCTATCTCAGCTGGAGATAGACCAACTACACATTACATCCCATATTCAAGAAAATCAGGAAAAACAACTGGATGTGCAGCCAATACCTGAAGCTGGAACGTCATTACCACCCTCTCTATTACAGAGCACAGCTGCTGATATGAGGCATAAGATCATGGATGAACTAGTTACAATCAATCCTCAAGACCGATTACCAAGACTCAGTAGAGAAGTGCCATCAGATAATATGCTAGGACAGGGGTAGGCAACCTTGACTCTTTTATGACTTGTGGACTTCAACTCCCAGAATTCCTGAGTCAGCATGGCTGGTTCAGGAATTCTGGGTATTGAAGTCCACAAGTCATAAAAGAGCTAAGGTTGCCTACCCCTGTGCTAGGAGATGCCAATAGAGCCCTCACAAAAATCCCTACTATGGATATTCTTTGACTCATGATCACAATTGAGCCCAACATTTTTATTGTTAAACAAGACACTTGTTTAAGTGAATTTTGCCCCATTTTAAAATCTTTCTTGTTACCGTTGTTAATTGACCATTGTAATTGTTAAGTTAGTAACATGGTTATTAAGTGAATTTGGCTTCCCCATTGACTTTGCTTGTCAAAAGTTCCCAAAAGGTGATCATGTGACCCCGGGACACTGCAACCATTATAAATACATGCCAGTAGTCAAGCACACAAATTTTGATCATGTGACCACAAGTATACTGCAATGGTTGTAAGTATGAAAAATGGTCTTAAATCACTTTTTCAGTACCATTGTATCATTGAACAGTCACTAAAAGAATGGTTGTAAGTCAAGGACTACCTGTACCACAATAACTGAAACCAATGAAGAGAAATATTAGCTCCCCATTAGAAGTAATGTGCATTGATAATTCATCATTCAAAATTATCAGTTTCCTTGCACTCTGTTATCAAAATAGTATGAATAATATTTCAATATTAAAATTGTAAGCTGCACAGTTATCCTTTGTTAAGATGGGCATCCAATTAGATAGATAGATAGATAGATAGATAGATAGATAGATAGATAGATAGATAGATAGATAGATAGATAGATAGATAGATAGATAGATAGATAGATAGATAGATAGATAGATAGATAGATAGATAATGAGCTTCTAGCATAGTATTTTTTTCCCAATACTTACTCAAATGGATAGAATTATTGAGTTCCATGAGTGTGCTGTATTGTGATTTTTTTCCTAGATTTTCAAATATCACAATACAATTTACTATCTACTTAATATCTATTTTTAGGTAATAAAATTAGAGCTAAAAATAATAATCTTCTTTCCTCTCTTTACCAGGAAGTGATATTGCAAGAAACACTGTTCTATAATGGAATTAGACCAGGGCTGGGCAAATGGCTACATACCCATTTTGAGAGATGAGCACCGAAAAAGCATCAAGCATATCTGTGTTGATTCTACTTGATGTCTATAAATTAACATGCAGATTCCATAAATGTAAAGACTTTAATTTTTATTCGTCTCTCTGCCTCCCTGCCCTTAAATATTTTGAGATTTCTTCCTTCTCCCATTCATATCTTTCAGTCACTCAGTATGCTATCATTTCTTTTCTTTCAATATTTATTCCTCTAATTTCTGTTGATTGTGCATATTATATTTTTATTACAGTTTAAAAAAGAATAAGATATGTAAACACAATGTATTTAAAATATTTTAGCCTTTGTGATCATTTTGACGGGATATTTGTGAGACTTCTGAGTCACAGATAAAATCTCTCTATATGGTAATTAGGCTTAGAACACAATAGCAAAATCAAATATGTAATAGAAAATATTTAAATATTATGCAGTAATGTAAAGTGTATTAAATTAAAGTGAAGCATATTCCTTAATTTAAAAGTTAATGTATGTAAAAAACAAAGATAAATACAAAATATGGACTTGAAAGATACATATGTATGTCATCATCAATATCTCATTTTTTTTTTTTTTTATCTTTGTTTTGTCTTGATTTGTATCAGTTTCAGATCTCTCTTCTCCCAATTTTATAAAGATTACATGACAGATTATGGACATTTTTTGTCTGTGTATTTTACTTTATGTCTGTGTGCATGCATGCATATGTGTATTAATGTAAATGATTTTCTCTAATATATTAGGGAAATGATCAGTGGGTGAAAAAGGATGGACAATTTGATGCCTGTTAAACCTTGAGTGAATTTTTATTTGTACAAAATATGAAATTAAACTGCATTGCTGTTCATTTAACTGTGTTGGAAGAATATATTTCTCCCCCATCTCTAGGCTAGGCTGGTCAATTAGTTGAGCAATCAATGGAAACTTTTATTTATTTAATAGATAGCTTAGATCATATCACATATTTGGTTGAGCAGGAAAGCAATAAAAAAAAGAAAACATCAAAATATCAACTGCATTTTTCACAGGTAAGTAAACTATATTAAAAATATCCAGTATTAGTTCCAAAATAATTCCTTTCTGACCAGCAATTTGATATCCCTCAGATGTTTGAACTGTAATGCCTGAAATATCAGCCCCCAGCTACTTTTATCTGGCTTATAGAAGTTGAAATTCAGAGTGACTGAAGAATGCCAGTATCTCAATTCCTAGTATAGAGAATATAATTCGGGAATAGATTTTGACTGGAACTAATATATTAACTCCAATCTGATTCCTAGATAACAGTGCTAATTTTTGTAATAGTACAGTATAATTGCCAGACCTTCCTGACTTGATCCTTAGGCAAGAAAGACCCTCACTCCATTTATAATGAAACATATTCTTTACTAAAAGCCAAGTGGTTTACACTATAGCAAAGCCAGAACTCAAATTCACATGCTAAACTTTCCCCGTTATCTTTCCCCATCCAGGTCCTCCCCAGTTCCTCCCTCTTGCTGATTTCTTATTGTCCAATTATATTTGAATAAATTGGGAACTGTCTCTTCAATGGCAGGCTGGTTGGTGAGCTGTTGTATTCTGTTCCCTGCAGTTTGACCTTGAGATGGTGTCTCTGGAAGGTACAATGAGTAGTTAATCTTCCCCACTCCTGACTGGTTCCCTCCCCCATAGTTCATGGCAGACTGGCAGCTAGCAAATGTGAAGCTCAAGCATATGATAGCAGTTCTGACAATAATTATAGGGAAAACAATTGTTAAGACCTTTGACAATTTGAACTGTTCAAAGTTTTGGAAGATATTAACTTGAAGAGAACTTTATAAAAAAAATAAATTAACTTACCCTTCACATAAAGTGCAAATGTTGTTAATGGAGATCTAATAAAGCCTTGTGAGATACAAAAGGGAACAACACAAGGATGACCATTGTCTTCTCTCCTATTTATTTTGGTTCTTGAAATACTGAATAGAGATAGAAGATAAAAAGAGAAGACTGTGGGAGTAAAGATTTAAAAAGAGACATGTAAATTAAAAGCTTTTGCAGATGACTTGGTTTGGTTTTAAAAGCACGGGTGTCAAACTCATGACGTCATGTGATGTGTCGCAATGTAGAGCAACAAAGATGATTAGGGGACTGGAGGCTAAAACATATAAGCAACGGTTGCTGGAATTGGGTATGTCTAGTTTAATGAAGAGAAGGATGAGGGGGGACATGATAGCAGTGATCCAATATCTCAGGGGCTGCCACAAAAAAGAGGAAGTCAAGCTATTCTCCAAAGCGCCTGAAGGCAGGACAAGAAGCAACAGATGGAAACTAATCAAGGAGAGAAGCAACCTAGAACAAAGGAGAAACTTCCTGACAGTTAGAACAATTAGCCAGTGGAACAACCTACCTCCAGAAGCGGTGAATGCTCCAATACTGGAAGTTTTTAAGAAGAGACTGGACAGCCATTTGTCTGAAATGGTATAAGGTTTCCTGCCTGAGCAGGGAGTTAGACTAGATGACCTCCAAGGTCCCTTCCAACTTTATTATTATTATTATTATTATTATTATTATTATTATTATTATTATTATTATTATTATTATTATTATTATTATTATTATTATTATTATTATTATTATTATGACTTTTTCCCCATTGCCGGCAATGGGGTGGGCGCAGTTTTGGCATGACACATCTGGCCCATGGGCTGGCAGTTTGACACCCCTGCTTTAAAGAAATTGATATATTAATGGGAAAACTAAATAGGTTTTGGTGCACTTGTAGGTTTTAACATCAACAAGCAGAAGATTAAGGTGTTAACAGAAATATGCAACAGAAGATTAAATAGAATTGTTGAATAAAACAGGTTTTAATTTTGAGAAGAAAGTAAAATATATGGGTATCACTGTGACAAATATGTATTGCATATTATTTCATAACTTTGTTAAGACACGGAATGAAGTTAAAAAAAGACATGTTAAAATGGAAGAACTTACAATTGTCATTGCTGGGGAGAATTTCTATGATCAAAATTAATGTTTTGCCTAGAATTTGTTTTAGACAATACATGCATCATTTAAACAGTGGCAGAAGGATAGATTTAAATTTGTGTTTCAGGGGGAAAATATAGGGTGTTGCAAAATGCAAGATGCAAAGGAAAATTGGTCTAACTGATTTGAAATTGTATTTTGCAGCTTGCTATTTAGTTTGAATGAAAGATTGTGTGCTGCTGAGAAATAGAAGGCTCATGGAGTAGAAGAGCATGAATTTGGGTGGCATGGATATCTGTGGTATATGACTAAGACACTAGAATTTTGTCAAGGGGAATATAATATAAATATAAAATAAATTAAAGAGAAGAATCGATACAGTTGGAAATGATTTTCTTATCTACAGTTATTAGAAAGTTTTAAAGTAAACAAAAGAGTTTATTGTAAGACTGAATATTGTAAGATTGAGTCTGAAATAGAAATATGTACAAATGATGAACATAATTGCTAAAATTAATAAACTATTGAAATTTGAAAGAAAATAAGAACAAGTGAAAGAATGTATGATAACGTGGATTAAAAAGTTTGGTTATTATATACAGATTGAACAATGGGAAAATATGTGTTTGAAAGGATTGAAATTTATATTATGTTATAATCTTAAAGAGTATTTTTTATAAAATGATGCACTATTGGCATATATCACCAGAGAAATTGTCTAGAATGTATAAAGACACTTCAAATTTACACTGGAAATGTGAACAAGATGAGAGATTTTGTCATATTTGATGAACATGTAAAATTAGGAAATTTGGGATTCAGATACATAGACTGATTCCAAGGGTTTTAAAGATGAATATACAATTGAGACCAGTGGTCTTTCTCTTGGGAGTGATGGACAAACAATTGGAAAAAATATCATGAAATTTTTGTTTTTAAATATGTTCTTGTATAAGATTTTTTATGTACAAAGATGGAAAATTTTGGGATTACCCATAATGGAAGAATGGTTGATGAAGATGATAGAACTTGCAGAGATGGCCAAATTGACTTCTTTGATCAGAGAAAAGACAGTATCTACATTTACTGCTACTTGAAAAACCCTTATGGATTTTCTGTGTAAAGCAAAAAATGAACTTTAGATGTATTGCTTTGATGATCAGACAAGATAGATTATAGAGAGAAGAGAATCGTGCTGTAACCTCAGAGCAAGAGATAAATTTATCATGGTACTTATAACTGCTGAAAAAAAAGCTTGGAAGCCACTTTGTATCTTTTTTTCTTTTCTTTTTCTTTTTTTCTTACATTTTAATTTTCTCTCTGATTTCTTTCTTTTCTTTTCTCCTTTTTTACTTTATGTTAGTTGCTTTTAAAACTTGTAATATTATTAATGGATGTTGTAGGCTGGTTCACATGATCTTATCTCCAGGAATAAGAATTTATTGGAAAAGAAAATATTTTATTTAAATTGAGTGTTCTGACTGCTGAGAACTTGCAGATTTTCTGACCCAGAAGGAACCCTGGATATTTACAGCAGATAAAGTTCTCAACAGTAAATTAATAAATAATTTCTAAAATCCGATTTTTGGGTGAACTTTTTTTCCTCTTTGCCTTTTTTAAGGAGATACGAAAATACCAATAATTAAATGGAGAAATATTAGAACACGTGATAAGATCCTGATTATTATGAAATCATAGAAGTGGTACTGAAGCTGCTTATTCCAAAACTGTTTGTGTTAAAAGCCAGATAATGGTGCCAGATATAAATGGTGCCCAAATACAAAAACATTGGAGAAGGAAAGGCAGAGGCTGGGAATAAAGACACAAATCAGCCTGGAGTTGTGTTCCCACAAATGATCTAAGTCCAACCCCTCTTGAATCCCATTAACTCTTATCTAGCACCAATTTAGTACTTAGATTCTTGTATATAGGCATTGAGCAAGAAATCAATTTAATTGGAACTTAACCTGAGGTCCTGAATTTTTGCACCTGACAAAAAGAACCCTTTGTTACTGTTTAAAGGACGCATGGTCCAAAAAATTCAGTGTAAAAATTCAGTGTTATTTTTTATTCAATAAGTTACTTATTGTTTATTCAGCTTTCCCTATTAAGGTTAACTAAAATCAATACAACAACCATTACAAAAAAAAAATTGTAGAAGCTTCAAGCCATAAGCTGCATTACTTCCACAGCAGCAAGAGGAATGAGCAAGGTAAGCAAAATAATGATTGTACATTTATTAACTAATAGAAAAATCAATATCTTACACTGTCACAAATAAATAAATGAACTGTCCCTGAAAGGAGGCGAAGATCTTTTTTAAAAAGGAAAAAAAAGATAAGATAAGATAAGATAAGATAAGATATAAGATAAGATAAGATAAGATAAGATAAGATAAGATAAGATAAGATAAGATAAGATAAGATAAGATAAGATAAGATAAGAATTACAAGCAAATTATTGCTGAATTTTGGTTTAAGCTAACCTTGGCTTTCCTAGTGAAGAAATAACAAGGAAATAAATAAATAAATAAATAAATAACCTTTATTGTCATTTTTATATTGTGGGCACAATGGCACACATCAAAAATGAAATTTAGTTGCCCGCTCTCAAAGTGAAACACATACATGACACACACCTAAACATACTATGTACAACATATATATAGACCCACATCCCTACATATACATAGCAAATAAATATTAAATACTGTCCATCTTGAATATATAATGCAAGGAGGAAGTTTGAGAGTTCGCAAGGTTAATGCTGTATGGAATGAAACTATGGCTGAATCTGGATGTTCTGCTACGGATACCACGAAGCCTCCTCCCAGAAGGTAATAAAGAAAACAGGTCGTGAAGAGGATGTGTAGTGTCCCAGATAATCTTACGAACCCTGCTCAAGCAACGCTTCTGTGCTATGTCCTGGATGGGAGGGAGGGAACTGCCAATGATCTTTTCAGCCATTCTCACCACTCTCTGCACCGCCTTCCTGTCTGAAGCAGTGATGCCTCCAAACCAGACTGTGATGCTGTATGACAGGATGCTCGATTGTCCCCCTGTAGAAAGTGGTCAGGACAGGGGAAGGAAGATGTGCTTTTCTCATGCGGCGCAGAAAATGCAGGTGCTGCTGTGCCCGCTTCACCAGTTTCTCACTGTTGAGCGACCAAGTCAGCCTACTCGTAGCTGCACACCCAGGAATTTGATGCTGGTAACCATCTCCACAGGTGAATCATTAATGCACAGAGAAGTGTGGCTGTCCCTGCCTTTCCTGAAATCAACAATGATCTCTGGTTTTTCCTGTATTTAAAACTAGGCTGTTTTCCTTACACCAGTTCACCAACCCCTCAACCTCCTTGCAGTAAGCTTCCACCTTGTCATCCTGAATAAGGCCCACTACTGTTGTATCATCTGCGAACTTCACAATATGGTTGGTGGCAAACCTAGCACAACAGTCATGGGTCAACAGGGTGAACAGCAGCGGACTTAAGATGGAGCCCTGAGGAGAACCTGTGCTCAAGAAAATGGTATTAGAGGTATTTGTTCCAACTCGCACATATTGGGGCCTGTTGGTAAGAAAATCAAGAATCCAGTTGCACAAAGGAGTGTTTAAGCCTAAAAGGCCCAGTTTATCTACTAGATGCTGGGGAATGATTGTGTTAAATGCCGAACTGAAGTCGACAAACAGCAAATGCACATGAGTATTTCTTTCCTCTAAGTGCTTCAGGCTCAGATGGAGAACGGAAGAAATAGCATCCTCCATAGAGCGATTTGGTCGGTAGGCAAACTGAAGTGGGTCAAATGCTGGCGGGAGGCTAGATACAATAGTGTCCTTTATCAGCTTCTCAAAGCATTTCATGATGGTGGATGTCAGTGCAACTGGACGGTAACCATTGAGGCCTGTAATTGTGGACTTTTTTGGCACTGGCAAGATGATGGCCATCTTAAAACACGATGGGACCACTGCCTGCTGCAATGAGAGGTTGAAAATAACCTCTCATTTTATTTTAATAATAAAATAAAATAAAATAAAAAGAGTATATTTCACATTCAAGTGTATAATGAATTGCATCCTCAACTTGCTTTTGAAAAGAACAAATACTTAAGATGACCCATTCTGAGAAAAGCAATTCAGATGATAATTTACATTTTGTGCCTTCATTTTGAGGCTGATGAAGGGCTGGTATTAACTTTGAAGAAATTATTTGAACCAGATAAACACAATGAATATGTGACAAGAAGATGAAATCTGAGTGGCAGTAATGAATGCAAGGTTATCATACATTTCAGTATCAATTGCTCTTCACTTGACGACTTCCTCATTATGTGGGCTAAGAGTTTTTCTAGTTTAAGCTCAATTGATTGCTATAATTAGACTTTAGTATTACTTCAGGCCTAAGGATATTATAACTCATTTCCACTGGCATTATCTAACAAACTTGCTTTCCTTGGGTAACTTGTTTTCCTATTCTTCTCACCTGAAGCTTGCAAAATATCCCAGGCTACAAAATTTTTAGAAGTTCTAGATTGCCCATATTTCTGTAACATTCACTTAACCCATAAGCCAGGGTTAGGCAACTTCCTTGAATCTCAGGGATTTTACCAATTGTAAAGCAAAAAAAAATAAATCATGTTTTTGTCTTCTCAGGGTGTTATGTGGGACTTGTAGCATCTTGATGACACAAAAATAAAATTTTCAGCTCATTTTAGGAGGAGGTGGGAGAATGAAGGGGTAAAATGTTGCCTTAAAATTTTTGAACCTATTTCATTCCTAAGAAAACTTAGAAAGGACCCAATTTTTCTGAGCCAGAGGGAGAATATAATGCAAAGCATAAAAACTTTGTTTCATGTATTTTGTCAAGGGGAAAAATAGAATTTCAATTATGCAGTTATTTTGAATTCTGATTTTGTACTTGGTGACACTACCTCAACTAAGAAAGAAAGACTGAATATTGAAAGGAAACAAAATCTTGGTGGGGAGAGGCAGTATCTCTTTTTTACTTGAGCTTTAAGAGTCAAGTGAATATGGGGTTGCTTTGTCTCTGGATCCCCAGATCATTGCCTAGATTGGAAATGCAAAAAAGGTAGATGACCACTAGCTGGAGGGAGAGACAAAAGAAATGACATTCTCTGCTGCCATCTAGTGATTCTATAGATTTTTGCTATTCAGATCTAGTGGCAGTGTTGGAAATCCAGTCTAGTCCTAATGGTACCTATCTATATAATTAAAGAAATGCCTCAAAAGTAGCATGTCAGACTTTTATATCATATTTTTTAAAGGCATTCAATTACAGACTCTCCTGGTTGTTTTTCTAAATAATTTAAAGGACATCTGAAATGCAATATGCAAAATATAAGAGTGTAACCATGGACAAAGTTCAATTATATTGTTTGCTCGTGGCATATTATGATACCGCTGTATTCTGTATTTAGGGTTGGGTTTAATTATGAGTTTGCTTGAGAAATATGTCATTGGGAAATGGCAAACAACAGTTAATTTTTAGGATTTGTTTAGAAGACTTTATTTGTAAACATGCAAAACATTCATCAGTATTTTCCACTTTAATCACAAACTTTCTAGCTTTCCTGAACTTAAATATACCAATGTTTTCCATGAAGTTTGCAGAAGCTGTTTTTAGTGTGAATGAAATGGTGGCACCAACAGACTACAATATCTGCCGCAGTTCCATCAGGTTCCATAAGTTATTCATTAAAAGCTCCATTTAAACATTCAGTTTTCAGAGTTCCAGTTAAGTCCCCACTTAATAACAAGATCATTCACATGATGCAGATCTGATGCATCAGCCATGCAATATGAGCTTGAACAAATCCAACAGGATGATGTTCAGCTGTGATACATGTTTGGCTACGCATCTGAGTAGGAAAAATCAAATGCATATGTGCAAGATTAGTGGGACCTAGCTTTACAACAAAGCATGTGAGAAGGTCTAATAATACTAGTAATATTAATAATTCTACTAATAATACTACCAATAATAATACTGGCAAATCACCAGCTGAATATGGGCAGTCTGACGGAGTAGCTAAAAAGATTAACAGAAGTATTGTGTCCATATAGGAGGTAATATTTCCATTGGGGTCTCTTCTGTTTAGAGGTTTAGACACTGCAGTTTAAAAGAAACCTGGAGAAGCTGGAGAAACTAGAGCAGGTTCAGTGAACTACTAGAATGGTAAGTATCTCTCTGAGGAATGGTTAATTTCCCTTTCCAAACAGAAAATTAGCGAAGGACACAACAACAGTTTACAGATATCTAAAAGGTTATCACCCACAAGATACACTAGTTATATTTTTGGTTGAAAATGAGTGGAAGTCAAGGATAAACTGATTCAAATTAAAAGAAAGGTGATTCAGACTTAATATTATGCTAAGTTTCCAAATGATAAGAATGGTTAAGCAGTGGAATAGTGGTGGTTCCCTCTCACTGGAAGATTTTTCAAACAGAAGTATTTGACCAACAATAGGGGATGGTTTGATAGCACATTGTTGGGCTATCTGGCCACCACATTATCTTCCATCTCATACAGTCTATGAGTTTAATGAAGTTGAAAAACTGGCAAAAGAAGCTGATTTTTATCTTAAATACAAATGAAATAAAATATATAAATTTTTTTAGCGTACTTTATGCTTAAACATAATACATGTATTTATATCAAATGGATTGATATGGGGAAGGTAAAATTAGTGGCATTTTAAACTTCTTAATAACATTTTGGAAATATTACTGTGAACAAAAATTAAATGTGTTTGATATAGCCTGAAAGGAAAACTTCCAAAGCTTGAACTTCTGGAATATCTAATCAACTAATGTCAAAGCAAAACTAACAAGAAGGTCTCATGGTATTTAAAAAACTTATGTTTTTATTATGCTACAATGCTTTTTTGGGTTATAGTCTATTTTCTTAGATATTTCTGATTAATAAATATTAGTCTGTAATAGTTTATTCCATTTCATATTTGTTATGGTTTAAGGTGTTTCCCTAAACTGTTACACATCTTTGTAATATCTTATAAACTTTATAATCCAAATCTTGTTACTTACTATGCATTCCTTAGCCCTTATGATTGATTTCGGACCTTATTTTACTATATTATGTACTTGAAAAGCAAACACTGTTTTTAACCCATATTCATATATAAAACAATTCATTTCTTGGTTGCTGAAGAAACAATTTAATTTATGTTTTTACACTACGCTGTTAAGCAATGGCATAGATGTGAGTCATATTAATGGACACAAAACTATAATAAGGATGTAAATAAAATGTGCAGCAATAAGGCCATGCATTTCAATTAAATTAATAAATCTCAGATTGTGTTCATTCCATCAGCACAAATGAAGAGACTACAAAGTAGTGTCACAAAATATAAAACATTTTAAAGTATGAGCATGATGTCAGGTTACAAAATACTATACATTTCTTTTAAAAAACAGTTCCAACTTTCCAACATATTCTCTCTCCTTCTCTCTCTCTCTTTCTTTCTTTCTCTCTCTCTTTTGTCAAGCTCTAGTGCACGCAATATAAATATATGTCCTTTCAGTGTTGCTGGATAGTATTTCCCATCACTCTTCACCATGCTGATTACAACTGTGGATTTAGAGGACTATATTTTGCCATCAGTACTCAATTGTGATTAACAAATGGCACCTAACATGGTATATATAAGATAAAGAAAAGTATGCAGATTACATGCTGGGCAGTCATTGTTTTCTTTGAACTTCTTTGTAGAAAATATGGACCATAATTTGAAGGAAGAGAAAATAACTCTAGATAAGAATCATAGCAATCTATCAAACAACTGGCAAAAAGGCTCTTTTCCCAATCTGTGGGATCACTACGGCTAGTGATTGCATAAAATCACCACCCAAATCTAAATAAGGTGCTATCTCTGTTTTTTGTATATTTCCAGTTTTCTTAATCTAAAACCTGTTTAACCATTTCTTACTTTCTGCCTCATTGAATTTGACAAAAGTATGAATATTTTCAATATATTTATGTGTTTGGCTAAATTGGTGTTTTAAACCAGAATAAAACAGAAATTGAGATGGGAAGAATATTTGAAGTCCATTTTCTTCCTTGCCAAACAACTATATTGAGATAAATCCTTCAGAATTTGGACCATATCTGAAATAGATTCTATCAGTATATTACTTTTATGTCATTATCAAGATGTGGCTTGCATAAGTCCATTTCTTAGAAATTCTTTTCATAGAACCTTGTCTACAGACTTCAGATATACCTTCAAACAAACAAAATATATACTTCATTGTTCATTCTTACAGGCAAAGCTCACTCGCTTGCTTGCATGAGCAAACCAGTACTACCTATCTGTCCCCGTACCTGCAACATTTAGCATATTTAAAGGAAGAAATAAAAGAGGTAATCAGAGATGGATCTTTTAATTGCATCTTTTCAATTAGCCTAGTTTCTCTTCTATTTTTTTCTTTCTTTCCTGGAAGTTTGCTCTCTGGCTGACAACAAAGAGAAACGACAATCTTGTCCACTTCCCAAATGGTTCTATTCCAGGAAACAATCAAGACCAGAACGCTCTGAAATTTGCAGACATGGATGCTGACAAAGGCAACCAATACAAATATTTTTGGCATTCAGTCACCCTGGTATAGGACAAAGGGGTTAGGAGCGCACAGGATGTTGGGAAAAAGCTTGGATTCCTGTTACATACAATGAGAAAGAAAGGAAAAGAGCAGCTGTGGAAGTACTGACCAGGCAGCTAATTTTTCTTTTCATTAGAATAATAACATTCTCTTTGGACCATTTCTAGGAACTTTTATTACAAGCATAAAGATTAAAAAAGTGTGTGCGTGTGCACGCACATGTTCCAGGCTAAAATCCATCCATTCAATAACGAGTCCAAGTCTGCTTAGAAACAGCGTCTGTGCCATTCAATCATACTTACTCTCAAAATACTGTGCAGGGTTCACAGCTCCATGGACGACTGCCAAAATCCAGGCAATCACAAGAAGCAACAAAGAAATATAGAGAACATTCCAACTTATTGTTACAATTTAGCGATCATCTGGATTTTTGGAATCCAAATTTGGTAGTCTTAAAACAGCATGCATAAGATTGTAACTATAATATGATCTTTCTAGGCATGTACTTTAAAGCAGGGGTCTCCAGCCCCTGGTCCCTGGACCGACATCGGGCCACGGCATGCCAGAAACCAGGCCAGGCAAACAAGTGAAGCCCCATCTGCAGGAAGCAGGCAACACACGAAACCACGCTCCCTCTGGTCCATAGAAAAAGCTCTCTCCATAGAACCAGTCCCTGGTGCCCAAAAGGTTGGGGTCTCTGCTTAAAAATACGTTTTTTAATGTTCATTTTGCAAAGATTAATGTATTATGTACTTATTTAGTGGCATGTTATTTTTTTAAAAATTCCTTTTGTGGAAAGTATTATCTTTTTGACTTTGACATGTCATACATTGAAACAATATTCTGTTTCCCAAGTTACCAGTTCTGCCTATTTTGTATCTCACAAGGTGACCTACTTGTCAATTTCTTACTTTCTTGTTTGTGAATGGTGAAGGGACTATATTTTTGTATTTACATGATTATGCCTTTTTGTTTAATCTGCTCCCTTTTCCCTAAAAGTGTTATGAGTTGCTTATCTAACAAAGAAAAATTGATCCAGGAGCATCCTGTCTTATATCCAGTTTTCTTGTTAGTTATGTTGTAAGCCACCCATGGTTAGTTTGGAGTGAGGCAGTACCTAAACTGCATCAAATAAATAATAAATAAAAAGGCAGTATAAGTTAGCAATGCTGCAGATTTGGCTTTGCATTAATGATATTCAACAACTTGCTTTAATTTTTCTTAGCAGTGATAGGATTCTATTGCTATGGGCTGAGATGTAGGAATTTAAGGAACATTTTACCTCCCTACTTGTTTATCCTTGGTTTCTGCTTCAGCCCTGGATATTGGCTGATCTGATCCAAACCTTAAAAACTGAATGAGTGAATTATAATTTCTGGTTTCTGATGGCATACTTTTCTGTACTTCCTGATCATCTTTTGCTTAACATATAGCCCACATAAAGCTCTGTACTTTCCATGTTGTTGTTGTTGTTGTTGTTTCTTTGAGAATACATTTTGTGTCTGTGAAATAGTTATGTTCACTATGTCATATTGAGTTGGAAACAATTTTTTAAATATGCAGTAGATGTTTCCTAAAGTCAAGGGAGGGTAATCTTCAGGTCCTTTTTAGCTCTAAAGTCTATTTCTGTAGCTTCATATATTAAAATTTGATGGCAAGATTGCAACTTTAATATGTAAATGTCAATAATAGAGGACCTATTGAGACTAAATTCTCCTCTAAAATAATGATGAAGAATAGATGGAAATTCCAGCCCTGCTGTCATCACCATATGTATAGATGGAAAGACTGTTGAATTTTCCATTACTTTTATACCACCACAATTGTGCATCTCTAGACAGTCCACAAAATCAATTCATTAAATAGCAAAACCATAAAAACACATCATATTGTTCATTACAAATAATACAAAATTAAGACAGTGTATTGCCAAACAGATGGCAGGCAAAGCAGAGATATTAATCTCCAAAACCTTGACAGAACAGTTTTTTAAACAGCTTTCTAGATGATGATTAAGGTATAGGCCATCAGAACTTGTGAGTAGGGAGCTTGTTTGAGAGAATCAGGACAATGAAGAAGAACATTTATAGCTCAGGGTTGAAATGAGGGGTTCGTGGGGCTCTCTGAGTTTGGTTGTTTTCTTGCAGATGTTTCATTACCTAAACTAGGTAACATAATCAGTGCTGCAGTGCTGTAGACATTTTGGGTTCACATACTCTAGAGTTCCACTGGTTAAGACCAGAATGTTAACTCCTTTCAAAAACAATGTCAGACTCATGCAGTGCCCACAATATTAGCATTATTTGTGTCTGCAGCTGGAAGAGCTGATAGCGATAGCGATAGCACTTTCTATCCTGCTTCACAGTGTTTTAAAGCCCTCTCTAAACGGTTTATAGAGTCAGCATATTGCCCCCAGCAATCTGGGTCCTCATTTTACTGGCCTTGGAAAGATGGAAGGCTTTGAGTCAACCTTGAGGTAGTCAGAATAGAATTGGCTGTCGGCAGAATTAGCCTGCAATACTGCACCACCAAGGCGCTTATAGAATTGCATTCTGTATCAGTTGCAATTTCTGGATAATGTTCAAGGACAAACCCAGGTAGAATACATGCAATAATCCAGTTGTGGTAATGAGGCCATGGCAGTTCCCAATCCAAGAAAGTCCATATTTAGTATATTACCTGCAGCTATGCAAAGACACGTCTGGCCACACTTGCACCGGTTGGTCTCAGAGGCTCCATAAATCCATCCTGACAAATGGATCTGCTTCTTTAGGAAAAAGTGGAACTACTGAAGAAGAAATAGCTCCCAGCTGTGAAGCTACTGAATAACCAGACTAGCTATTTGATGGACTATCAGCCAGGGACTCTGTCTTGCCAGGATTCAATTTTAACTAGTATTATATTAGTAGATCTTTATAGCTTCCACTAATGGATTAAGGACCTCTCTTGTTCAGCTTGAAGTGAAGTGTACAACTGAGTATAATCAACAACTTCATATAGATACCCTGTTTCCCCAAAAGTAAGGCCTACCCCCAAAATAAGCACTAGCTTGATTTTTTGGGGATGGGCCTAATATAAGCCCTGCCCCAAAAATAAGCCCTAGTTTGGGGGCGAGGCACAAATCTAAAAATTAAGCTAGGGCGGGGGTGTGGAGCTGCCCCACGCACCCCACACCCACTCAACTTGCAGCCAGGCCAATCCTCGCTAGCCCACTTCTTCTGTGGCGTCTTCTGCAGCCAGGCCTGCATTTCTCAGTCACAGGCCTTTCTGGAAGGACACTGCAGCTGAGAACTGAGCTATGGATTCAATCCATAGCTTGGCACTTGGCTGCATAGGCCTTTCAGAAAGGCCTGACTGCAAAATGCAGGCCGGAATGCAGCTGCAGAATGAAGCTGCTCCTTCGGTCAGAAGAAGTGGGCTGGCTGGGTGGGGCTGTCAGTACCAGGGTTGAGTATAAAGATACCCCCTGAAAATAAGACCTGGTGCCTCTTTTGGAGGCAAAAATAAATAAAAATAAAACCTTATTTTCGGGAAAACATGGGTATTATATGAAGCATGGGAGGACACACAATATAAAAGAGGCTAGGGGCTTGACTGCTCATATTCCACCAATATGAAGTGTCACCATCATTAAGGATGGAGCAAACCCACTGCAGTTCAATTCTTTTGAACTGTCCTGGAGGATATTTTCTTCAATGGTACCACATACATCTGTGAAAAATGTAAAAGGACAAGGAAAGCTAGACTTGCAAATCATCCACATGTGTGACCCAGGCAGTTTTCATTTCCTATAAGTATATCCAAAGCAAATATCCCCAAATTAAGGGCAAAAATGTCAGTTAGAAAATTGGAAGGAACCTAGTGGTCCATAAGAAATAGTAGTGCAAATAATATCTGTTCTGCACATAATAATAATAATAATAATAATAATAATAATAATAATAATAATAATAATAATAATAATAATAATAATAATAATAATAATAATAATAATAATAATAATAATAACAACAATAACAACAAATAATAATAATAATAAAGTTGGAAGGGACCTTGGAGGTCATCTAGTCCAACCCCCTGCTCAGGCAGGAAAACCCTATACCATTTCGGACAAATGGCTGTCCAGTCTCTTCTTAAAAACTTCCAGTGTTGGAGCATTCACTGCTTCTGGAGGCAGGTTGTTCCACTGGTAATTGTTCTAACTGTCAGGAAGTTTCTCCTTAGTTCTAGTTGCTTCTCTCCTTGATTAGTTTCCATCCGTTGCTTCTTGTCCTGCCTTCAGGCGCTTTGGAGAATAGCTTGACTCCCTCTTCTTTGTGGCAGCCCCTGAGATATTGGAACACTGCTATCATATCCCCCCTCATCCTTCTCTTCATTAAACTAGACATACCCAATTCCAGCAGCCGTTCCTTATATGCTTTAGCCTCCAGTCCCCTAATCATCTTTGTTGCTCTTCTCTGTACTCTTTCTAGAGTCTCGACATTTTTTTTACATCATGGTGACCAAAACTGGATGCAGTATTCCAAGTGTGGCCTTACCAAGGCATTGTAAAGTGTAAAGTGGTATTAACACTTTTTTCAATTAGTTCTCTTTTAGTTTGATAAAAGAGAATTTGTTTTTGTGAAAAGCAAGAATTTTAACATACTGTAATTCTCATTAGTGGACTGTACTTTGTTTTGGCACAGTATTAATAAAAAGTATTCTATGCTCCAAGAAAGCTTATGAAACAATCAAACCAACAGTGTTTATGTCTGATGAATAAACTGAACAAACATTTCTTAACTCCTGATGAAGCTAAACAAAGCATAAAAAAAAATATGATGCTAATTACAGTTGCCATTCCCTCATTCTTCTTCAGTTATGTGTGTGAGTGTGTGTATTTTATAAGCCATTGTATGGTGGAACTGAATGGAGGGCTATTGTCTATCATTGCATGAAAAGTCCTTAAATAAATAAATTCTCTTAATCCCTGTAACTTGGCATTAGCATATATCTAATCTTATTCTTTTCTTACAGATCTATCAAGAGAATTGAACTGGGCTGGTAGTTATTAAGATACTTATATTTTTCCAAGTTAGGAAAAGGAATAGTCAGAACGTATCCTCCTTGAGTTCAGATATAATGAGCTTTTAATGATTTGAGCCAAAAGAGAAAAAGAGAGAAAAAAAAAACTATTTTTTTCAGCACAGCTCATAAATAATTTTCCAGGCTTTGTCAAAAGAAAGGAAGAAGTGGAGGAGCTCAGGATGGGATATGGCTGCCTTTCCTGAAGTCAGTTTGGCTTCTAACGTCTAGCAACTTAAATTTTAGATAGAGGGGAAGGAGGGAAGAAAAGCAAATCATCTACAGAATGAATAGCAGTTAACTGACATCAAGACAGCAGGGAAGTTCCAATTTTTCCCAAGATTTGAGAGATACTCAGGGACAAATAATACTTTCCCCAAGAATTCTTTGCAAAGAGTTATCAATTAGCACCCATATTGCCCATAACTGTGACATGAATGTACCCTGGCAAACATTTATATGTCTTCATCTCATTCTCAAAGTGAGGTGACTTAAAGTCATTTATAACCAGCACAACCTTGGCCATGGACTCAATCCAGTAGACTGATAATGTGATTGTGGTATGGGCAATTTTAGGCTGCTGCAGACATAAACTCTCCCTCTCATTCATTAGGCACTGCTCACTAAGGCCATTTTGGCTTGGACTGCAGATGAGACCAGATAGCTGGCTTCCAGAAAGGCACTTGTCCCTAAAATGTTTGACTTCACTTTTCACAGTGGCCGTACAGGCTCCTTTTATGTGTGGCATTATCAATGGATTGAAAGAGAAGTAATTTGTTTTAGAAGTTTCATGTGATTAACCCTTGAACAAGTGCTAATTCTGGACTGCTCAAAGAGTTTGTTTAAAGCATGAAAGAGAACCAGATTCTGCCACTTGGGTTTGCTGGGTTCAATCAAGAATAAGTGCACAAGTCCTTCCCTTCTGCTCACAAAAGGTTTTGTGTGGCTATATATTCTACTGTTGTTTTTTATTCTTGAAGAGAATGCTATTTTCTTCACAAGCTACTCCCACATACTGTCAGCAATATTATTTATGACCACAATGCCACTCACTTGCAGCACTTGTTGAGGAGTGAATTCACTGATCATTAGTTGCTTCTTCCTGCATCATCTCATTAGTCTCTACATGCTGTAAATCTGACTGATAGAGGGGCACCAGATGAAGCAGCAGTTGGCTGCTATTTGGAGTTGTCACTATTCTTTGATTGTCATGTACAGAGTGTATATAAAACAAAGGTCACGGTCCTCAACCTTCCGCCATTCCTTTGACATGTCAGCCAGCCTATTTTTCAACCCAGGAGTTGTGTTCTTTTGAAAGGAGAACTCCATTCTCTTTTACCTCACGCCCTTGGGCTATTTTGGATGTGAATTCAGAAACATCTGATCTGATGCAGATGCAGAGCCAACATGAACCTGCAATTGGTTAGGCAGCTTGACAGGAGACTAAACTTACCATTCAAAGCACCTCCCTAGATTTGCCCAGTCCCACCATATGAGTAGAGACATGTGTGGTTGTTTTTCCTATCAATACATGATGTTTTATGAGAAGGGCAAGAAAATCAGGAGACTCCATCCATGACTTTCCTTAACTTGTCCCACTTTACAAAGCCTAGAATAGCATCAATTCCAGCTAGGTACTGAGGCAGAATGTGGCTCAGCTGTCAGGATAGTGTCAGCAGATTAACTGTAGGATCAGTGAACTACATTTTAATGTGGCTGTCTAGATGTACTTTGAAGGAGGAAGAGGGGCGGGGAGAAACCTAACCATCTTAATGAGTATAATGAATCAAACTTCCTGCTGAAATCCTTACTCAAAGACCAGTGCAGTGCCTTGAAGTCTCAACACAAACTTCAATAGCTTCATATCTTTTGAGGAAATGCATTCCAGGCTTTGGCTGTCAGTCTTGTCTCTCTACACTTCTGGCTGTTCCCTTGAAATTTTAACTTGCTGTACAAAGAACAGCACTAGGAAGCTACATCAGCAGATAGGTGATATTAGAGTTCTGTTAGTTCATTAAAAATGCTGCATTTCTGATTGTAAAGACTCTGAGAACAGATTTATTTTGTTGGCTGGTGATTGCAGCTTTCACTATTTATTAATTGTCATGTACGGAGCATACAGAAAACAAAGGTCCTGGATATCCCCAGGATGCAAAGCAATAGCTTCCTAGGGAATATGACTGATTACAATCCTGAGGAAGGCAAGATACAGTATCACTGAAAATTTCAGATGCAAAGGTGTTATATGACTGGATTTTGCTTGATCAGATAACCCAAATCCTTCATAGTCACCATGACGCCAGCACAATGCATCTGGTCTAAACTTCATTATAAACAACTGATATGATGTGAAATCTATCCTATGAGGCAGATTGCATTACATTCCCTTTAGATAAGCACAGTGTAACATCAGAGGTAATGAGACACAGCAGGAGTTCCAAACTATAATAGGTATGTCAATAGCTGGACCTACTGCCTAATTTCAACACACGCCTTTTCTCAAAAGGAGATTTATTAAACATGTCTATAAATACCAGCCAATTCCAAACTGTTAAATTCCAGAGCAGTCCAAGCAATATTATTCTCTACTTTGTGCAAATGAGCGAGAGACAGTCTATGCTCGGTGAATAATACAAATTTGATATAGGAGAGGGTTTATTTGGAGTTTATGAGCAAGCAGATAAACCCTTAAGAAGCAGAAAAGTTTAGCTTTTCATTAGTGCTAGGCAGACAAAATCTCTACTATTATTTTTGCTTGTGCTATTTCAACTGGATAAAAAGATACATTTTAGAAATTATTTCAAAGACCATATATTTTCTCAAAGGAATAAAAATAATAATTTCAAAGAAGTTCATCGGTGGCATGTGGATTCCTGCACATACATAGTTATGAGTTATTTCCAGGCTGGGTTTCTTTGGAAAATATTGTGGGATTGCCCTCAGTGTACCTCAGAATTAGCCAGCCTACCGTTAGGTTTCCCAAGACAGGCATGAACCAGGCTTCAGCTTCCCAGAAACTTGAGCAGCACAGTTGGAAGCTAAATATTTATTATAACTCGGGAATGGAAGCTATTATAAGCAGTTGAAAATCACTGAGCTTGGAAGGCTGGTTCAGAATGTGTAGTTCCTTTAGTTCAAATTCAGTGCATTCACTTTCCATGTTGCCCTTTTCTGTTTCTTGTCCTGTGTTTCTTACTCTCTCTCTCTCATTAATGGCAGTTGAATGTTTATATTCTCTACATTTCTGCTTTGGGGATCTCTTGATGCTTATGAAATCCTGCACTACCACCCTGTCCATCCTCTCTCTCCTCCCTCAACTGCCTGGATGGGCCAAGAATTTCCTCTCTTTTGTCTTCACTTAATGATATAGGGAACTTGGGCTTCCCCTTTTCTCAGTCCCTTCAGATCTATTGCCATAAAGTCCTCTGAAATAGGGGCTAATTTGATTTGTATTCTGCCTTTATTACTTTGTAAGTAACTCAAGGCAGTGAACATACCTATTACTCTTTCCTCCTCCTGTTTCCCCAAAATAACAACCCTGTGAGGTGACCCAAAGTCCAAAGTCACCCAGTTGGCTTTCATGCCTAAGGCAGGACTAGAACTCGTAATCTCCTGTCTATGGAGATTCTCAATCATCCAGGTCATGGTTGTCCCAAATATATTTTTCAAAAGGCAACTGGACTTTCTTAGTTTTTTCTTTGAACTGAACTGAAGAAGCTTCTTGGATGAGAAGTGAAATGTTTAAAAAAAAACCCAAGAAAGTCCAGTTACCTTTTGAAGAGCAGCTTTGGTTGTAGAGTCCTGGTTTCTAGCCTGGTGTCTTAACCACTAGACCAAACTGGCTCTCATATCCCCCATGCAACAGACTTTATAGCCTTTTTTATACTCAGTCATTCAAAACAATTACACTTTTCATTCACATCATTCATGCACTGATACCTTTGGCTATTTGCCAGTAATCAAATTCTGATACTTGGGGCCTCTTTGTTGAATCATAGAATCATCAGGCTGGAAGAGAGCTTGGAGGTTTTCTAATTTACTCCCCTGCCCAGAGGCAGGAGTCCTTATTCTATCCTGGATAAATGGTTGTCCAATGTTTTCTTGAAAACCTCCAGCATGGAATACCTACAAGGTCATTTGCAAAAATATTTGCTTTCTCTTTCTCTAGCAGGTATTTTTGGCTCTTTTCAAAGCTTTGATGAACCAAGGAATGAATAATCTAATTTTTCATAGCCTTGATTATGAATGGTAAACATATTGTGTACATTTGAACTGTACATTTGAACTCCCCAAATGACTAAGCTATTTTATACCTATGATGGCCACAGTGGTAGTGGGGAGAGCACCAGCAGTTTTAAATCTTCCTAAATTGTTCGTGGTTAGGGCTGTCTAACCTGTCTACTTTCCAAAGAAAATGTTATTTTCCCCAATAAATTTATAGTAATTTGGCATTCTTATAAAATTTATTGGAAAGATTTCTACAAAGTCATTTGTATATTATTTTAATAAAAAGGCTCATGTACCTATCAGTGTATTTCCATAAGTGCCCAGATGTAATAAGAAAGCTCCTAAGAGAAAAAAGATACAGAATTCATAAACTATACAGGGTTAAGGGCTTTTGGGTATAAATCTTTAAGTTTAGGCATTATCATAAAAACACCTCACTTTCCTGTTTCAGGGGAGCTAGATCCTGAACAGTCTATTTTCAGTTGTTCTGTTGTAAGCAAGCCTGTTAAAATAAAGTAATGGTTATGACACTTTTATCCTATAGTGCTTCAGAGGTTTAGGAACAGTTGTCTTTTCTCCTGATTCTCTTCATGCCTTAAAGGTTATTTGTATCATAGTACATAATACATCAACCCAAAGAAAACACTATGTCTTCTAATTGCTTATTTTAAAGCCTACTGTGAAAAAAACACAGATTAAACATATTGTCAGAGAAGGGGAAATTGATGTGTTGCTTGGCAAACAGGGACAGTGCCTACCAAGGTGTAAAATCTCCAGTGGGGTTTAGGTCTTTTGTATTTCTAATATTTTCTGGCTGCCAACAAATGGCTGTGTGGGATGTAATGGAATATTGAAGGGTTCAGAAGTTAATTTCAACAAATGGCTGAGTGTGAAGGAAAGTTTTATTATAAAACTATTGGAACAAAAAGTCTATGCTTGAGTTCATTATCCGTAAAGCTCAGTAGTTATAAACATATTTCATCTGTGTTTTCCAAATGATTTCATTTCTATTTTTTTTCTTTTTAAAATGTAGAAATCTTAAACATTTACATTTATGTTGGAAAACAATAGATCTCATTTCTGCTGGTGGTACAGGAGCAAGGAATGCTGGCTGAATTCACCAGTGAAATTATCAGATCCATGTTTGTTTGGACTAATTTGCAGACCTGAAACTGACTATCTGAATGGACCTATTTTCCATAGAAATAGAGGTGGGCAGTATTTTTGAACTTCTTCACCAAATTTATGGGCAGGAAATTGGGTAGATGATTTTTCCAAATTTTCTCCTACAGTTTCTCAACACCAGCATTCTATTCTTAGCAGCAGCAGCTGCACTATAAAAAAAAAAAAAGCCAATCGGGAAGAGTTTTCTCCCAATATTTTCCTCTGCATTTAACTGAAGATCAGTTAAAAATAGGATACAGATGCAGAATGGTATATAGAATACAATACAGGACATTTGCACATTTTGTAATGCTGAATTTACTATCTAAATTAACCTCTTAAGTTTATTGTTTCCTACCATCTTTACAGAGGATACTAATATTTAGTTATTAGTGAAAGTTTAAGGATTATTTTTTGAGGATTATCAAAACAAAAATAAATGTGAGATATTGGAATGAAGCTTTTTTCAAAGCTTCAAATTTGCTTTGAAAATCTTTTGGGGAGAAAGCACCTTCAGCAATATTACTACTTGAAAAAATATAATTGTTTTAAATAAATTTCCTTCAAGAAATGTGTTACCTGGCTGTTACATTCACCTGTATAGCTTCATTTATTTATTTTTATTTATTTTCTTTCTTCAATTTATGCCTCCCTCTGTCAGGAAGACACAGGGAGGTTTAAAGTATATCTAGAACAATACCATAAAATATCCGTGGTATGATGAATCAAGAATAAAATCTCAGCACAATACAATTCACACAAATGTACATGCTGATGTTGGTCTGTAGCAGTCAACAAATGGGCTGCATATTCTTTTAGTTGTCTCCAAAGGCAGCCTCATGCGAAGCCTAAGCAGATGTCAATGAGCACATGAGTTGCCTTGTGTTTCTTTTGAAGCTTGGACAGTCGTACACCAGCTGAAACTGAACAAAGCCCCACTGGCCATGGACTCGATCTGCCAATCCTAGCACTAGCCAGGAATCTAGGAGAGTCCAAGTCATGTGCCTGTTCTTTCAGAGACAATACTATATCATCAACAGACAACACTGAGGATATCAAGAACTGGAACAACTCATTGAGAAAAAAATGGAACCCCTGCAGATGAGAGCTTCTAATTCCCAATCCTGACATGACACCCAGAGAAAAACTCTCACAGATAACCCAGAGTTTAAATCAAATATATATTAAAAAAGTATTCCTTTAGTTTACAGGCAGGAGACATTTTTGTATTTAACTCCTTTAAAGTATTTTTGCTGCTTTTACATTGTGTTTGTGTATGTTTTAATTCATATGGTAATAAGGAAGATGCATGGGATCCTAATAATCTGAGATTATCCAGGAAGTGAAAAATGTAACCTAATAAATGAATAATTACTGTGGCATTCATGGAAAGGAAAAAGAAAAACAAACAAAGGACACACCATTTGTACTTGTTTTGTTCATTAAGTTTCAATTCACAAGATTTCTCAGTAGATACTTATACCTCTTTGCAAAACGGATAAAGATTGACATTTTTAGAAACACAACTAAGATAAAGCTGTCATTTTATGTATTTGGCTCTGGCTGACATAACCTATGATTGACATAATCAATGGCTGTCTTTAGATCAGGGACAGATAGCAACTTGCAGCAGGACTTCGGGACCCAGGTAATTACTTTGAGTTGCCAGATCTCTTGTCAGACATCTTTAGCAGATTTTGGTTTTGGTGGTTATATAATTTACTTGTGAGTCACAACTTTGGGTAACTTGAAAGCTTATAGTTGTATTTCAAATCAAG
The DNA here is from genome assembly GCA_023970755.1 of Azemiops feae. NCBI lineage: Eukaryota > Metazoa > Chordata > Lepidosauria > Squamata > Viperidae > Azemiops > Azemiops feae. The sequence goes on from JALGBA010004083.1 coordinate 902,022, forward strand.
TGATGTAAACATGTAAAAAATCATTTTGTTATTTCTCTTTAACACAGTTCTATACAACATTTTTTGTAACCCTGGCTTTGAGATCCATACTAGGGGCTGCACTAATATACATAATGAATATGATTACAGTAAAAGCTACAGTACATTACTTTACATTTTAACAAAATTATATATGGCTAATACCATAAGGGTTTTGCCCCTCTCATTAATTATTACAATTTCAGTCTCTGGAGGGTTATAGTCAGGGCTTTTGGAGGCTAACACCTAAGGCTTTGTACCTCTTCTCTAGCCCAGAATAAAGTTGACCAAGATTTAGCTGAACTAGTAAGAATCTCCCCTAATATGATGATCATATTGAAAAACTCAATATGGTATCCTTATATGAATGTAAGTCCTGCTTTGGGCTTGATATCAGTCTTGACAAGGTTCAAACCTTGGGCCAGTCAGTTTCTTTCAGCCTTAGGACAGAGGCAATGGCAAACCACTTCTAAAAAATCTTGCCAAGAAAATGGCAGGGACTTGTCCAGGCAGTATCTGAGAAATGGATATGATTAACTATGGGGGGGAAAAGGAGATAGTACCATTGAACATAAAACACAAAGATAGGTGGTAGGCTGTAGGATAGGTCATATGGCATATTGCTCTTTCCTTCAAGATTTGGTGCTGTCTATAGACATCTACATTGTGAAGACAACTGTCTTGTCTTGCTTAAAAACAGATCCTGGACTAGTTTTAAATTAATAAATCAGCACAAAAAATGGGAATAAAGCAGTTAAATATAATAGCTAGAAAATTACTACTGTCTGTCAAAAGCTAGCTGAACCAATTTTTCCCCCAATCCTTGAGTGAAATGTTAAACACACACACAGAATTATAAGCAGGCAAACTGAGATTTTCTCACCAGAGTTTATGACGCACATGTTCTTGGCTTCCCAGTTTGCCTCCAACAATGCTGTTTAAACACATGCAGCCCAGATGTTCTGGCTTGTGTTAGGTGCTTGCTACGTTGTCATTATCATAGCTTTTTTGTGATTTTGTGTTTTCTGACATCAAACTACCAACAAAGCCATGAAGACTAGAGAATGGCATCAAATGATACATTTTCATTTCCTCTTGATAAGTACTTTCACATGTGCTTGCTAAAAGCATTTCACTGTGCGTGGTGTTTATTTCTCTGTTGCTTTGGAAGTAACTGCAGTGTTTTTACTAGCTTTCATGGGAAAATCTTTTACCATTTAATTAATAGGCACACAGCTGCCTGGAAAAGCCATAATCCATCTCTGTCAAGGCCTTATGCCAAGTCCATCCTCATCTGCTCTGCTCCAACCTGGATGAATTGCTAGAAAACAAACTTCTTTTTTATTGTTAACAGAAACATGGAGTACAGCAGAGAAAGTACCTTTCCTCAAAATGCAATAGTAACTGAGAGTGACCAAGGTTTTATTCAAATGGAGCTTCAAGTAAGATTCCAGTACTACATAGCAGAAACATCTGATACAATATTTACAGATTCATAACATTTTAAAATTGTATGGGAAGGATCATATCTCTGAATGAACGTAACTTTTTAGAGTTGAGGAGGCTTTATTGCTGGATATTCTTTAAAGATACTCAACCAGTTTAAGTCAACTGTTTCAAATCAGCAGTAAAATCGATTTATTTCTTTCCCCAACTTTATCAAAATCATTGCTACATTCATTTGCCTATTATGGTTTCTCCTCCTCCATCAATTCTTTCTCATTGTTTATTCCTTCCCTCTATTTTTCTTTCTCTTTTTTACATAATTTTCTTTTTTGTATCTGTGATGGACACTGCATTTTACCCCATCAACGATAAGACCGTCAATCACAGACTCTACCCAAAATTTAAAGAGTTCCAACCTCTATCTACATCATTTTCCAGAACAGTAGTTTTTTTTTAAGTCTTAGCAACAAAGAAAGTAATAGTGAGGTATCAGTAGGATTTTCGAATATTTGGAATTTCTTTGGCTTTCAGGATGTTCATATTGTCTGTCTGTTTTGGCAGAGAACAGCTAAACAATTTTCCCCATAGGGGTATCTTTCAGCTATGCTGAGATAAGTTGGGAACTTTGAAAGCCACCTTTTGGGCTACTGCTGTGCCAAATGCACCTTGCCATATCTCAAAAGGGGATATATTTTATTTTTATATTATTCTTGAGGGTTTTTTAATGTTAAATGTTTCTTAGTGGCATTTTTCAGTTTATTTATTTAGTGGGAGAACAGTAGAGAACAAGCATGCTTAGAAAAAGGATCCAGAATGCAGAACTGCTGTTTGAAAGGCAGAAGAGGCTTTCATGGTAAACAAAGAAACATGAAAATGTTTGTCATTCATTCTCTTTTCTTTTGTGAAGAGGCAGAAGGGCAACACATGGACCTGAGAGGGCAAGCAAGGGACTTAGTTACTATTTGGCATGTTTGCTCTGATTGACTAACAGTTCTCTATGCTCAGCTTTTAGCTAGAAGATGCAAGTGTTGATTGGCTGGTGTTTAACCTCTCTCTCTCTCTCACACACACACCCAAAATAAACCTCTACACATTTACAAACATTCCCGTGATAATAGTGTCTAAATAAATCTAAAAATACTAAAAACAGATCAAAGCAATGTAGGACAGATTTTATATTGAATTCAGAAGAGTTGGGAGATGACAAGGTTGGTGGTCTGGGGTTTGAATGTAAGAAATATCATAGAACTAGTATATGGCAGAAAGCCCCTCTTTGAAGGGCTCTCTGAGGGAGATGGGTGGTTAAGAAATATGAAATATAATAAAATAAATATCTGTTAAACAACGATTGCCACATACAATGTAGAGCTGCTGAGATGCAGACAAATGCAGACTTCTAAAGTATAATACAAATTTTGAATTTTTTGCACACTGATAGCATAGAACTAAAAGGCAGCCTTCTGGGTTTTTAGAACTTAATTACAATAGCATATGAAAAGAGCAAATAAGCTACATTGTGATAACCCTGCTCCAGCTCCATTCTTATCCTGGTTGTCATGTTCAGGACAACATTTTATGTTGTCTTTATGTTGTCTTATGTAGCAATGGAGAATCTCTGTATGATGTAAAATCCTAGATAATATACATTTTACAGGTTGTCAAGAGGTCCCCATTTTAGAACCTCTGAATATAAGGAGGTTAGTGGGAAAGATGACTAAGAGGTCAATATAGCTCATTATGTTGGTTGTGATTTTTCCTTCTAACTTATTTCTATAAATAATGTTTATAATTAAAGAGGGTTAGAGTTCATATGTGAAGAAACAGCTGTTATTTTATTGAAAATCTATGCCATCCAGCAAGCTGTCTGTATGAATTACATTAATTAGATAACTTAGACTTAAGTTCACCTTTGCTATCAGTCCAGTGGACAATGATGTTTCTTCAATGATTTCAATCTGGTGATCTTGATAAATTGCATTCAGTTTTTTTAAAACAGATATCAGATTGCTAGATTGATACCCAATCTTCCTCGTTTCTCATCAAGGCTTGAGTCTAACAATGTCAGAGTTTAATTAGGTAAAATAATATTTTCATTGTTAGATTTATATGGCCTTTACATTGATTGAAATATTTTCATGACCTGGAGAAAATTTCATGGCAATCCTGGAAAAGCATTCCAAATTATTGAAAAACCTCTCAGAAAAAGGATTTGCAGCCATCAATGTGATTGATGGTGATAAACAGTTGTAGAATTCAGTTATACATCTGAGCTTAGATACTTGGATTGAGTAGTTTGAGCTGTAGAAATTTCAAATAGAATACCCAACAGTTTGGTCACCATGCATTTTATTTATTGAAAATAAAATTGTGTTATAGAATTAGGCAACAATTATATTCTCATTCACTTGAGAATATAACAAATTAAATTCAATGGGATTTAAATTTAAAATTGAATTGATTCATCTCTGAAAACATGTTTGGCAAAGAAATATTCATGGCTTTCTTTATTAATTGACAAAAGTGGCTATTTCCCCTTGAATTAACAAAATATAGTACATTGAACAAGTTGGCATAAGATTTATACAGAAACCTAGAGTACTTCATCCATTAAGTGTTCTCATTTCTGTATGTCCGATTGTTCTGTACTAGTTTCACTTTCCTATTAGTTCTCAAGTTTTTTATTGGTGTAAAAGTGTAGTAGAAAATTTTTTAACTGCAGGTTCTACACTTCTGAGCATTTAGATTCTAAATGATCCCAGAAATGTAAATTAAAACATGTCCATATACATTATTAATTCATAGCTTTTCTGTATATATTTTTCTCATTTACATATATATAAGCTTAACATTTTAGATTCTGTTTTGTGATAGCACCTACAGTGTATTTTGGGTAGATAAAGGTAAACGAATCTCAGCAGATTTTACTCTGCTAGTTGTGGCCCACCTTTTAGGGGACGGTGCTCATCTCTGTTTCAAGACCATTGAGCCGTCCGAAGAGGTTTCCATGGTCATGTTGCCAGCATGATATTACAGAGTGCTGTTACCTCTCCACCAAAGTGGTATCTATTTATCCACTCACATTTGCCTGCTTTTGAACTGCTAGTTGGCAAGAACTGGGGCGAGAACGGGAGCTCATCCTGGTCATATGCTTTGAGTAGAGGATAGTCAATTTTAAATTCCTTTATAAGCCATTCCAAAAGTTGTAGTTGTTGTTTGATGCATCACTTATGACAAGTTTGTATAATTTCAATAATCCACCAGATCAGATCACTATCTATTATGGAGGGTAGCCTGTACAATAATCAACATTACTTCTTCTTCTTATTGGCTGCTTGGAATAGAAGACAGGCTGCAAGACAACTGAAATTGCATAAAATGTGATGGCCTAATTCCTTCAGTAAGGAAAAGCCTAAGGATTGTCCATGTATGCTCCAGAAAACTGCAATAGCTAGAAACCTGCAGTATTCATAATCTCTAGCATTCTTCTTATGGATATTTCTTTAAATGAGGATGAGACAATCTATAGGCTATATACACTACCCTGTCCCCTCCAGTGTTGTTGGTTTTTTTTTTTTTGTGGCCTCCAAAACTCATACAGGTAGTCCTTGATTTACAACAGTTCATTTAGTGAGTGTTCAAAGTTACAACAACAATGAAAGAAAATGACTTATGATTGTTTTTCACACTTACAATCATTGCAGCATCCCCATGGTCACGTGATCGAAATTCAGGCACTTGACAATCGACTCATATTTATGATGGTTGCAGTATCCTGGGGTCATGTGACCATTTTCTGTAACTTTCTGACAAGCAAAGTCAATGGGGAAGCCAGATTCACTTAACAACCATGTTACTAACCTAACAACTGTGTCAAGAAAGGTTGTAGAATGGGGCAAAACTCACTTAACAGATATCTCACTTAGCAATAGAAATTAATTGTGATCATAAGTTGAGGACAACCTTCAGTTGCCCTTGAAATTCAGTAGAGGAGCTTGTTGTCTGCAATGCACTATTGTAATGCCTTCATAATTAGTATAACTCTTATTTTTTCTGTTAAAATCTAATCTATATTGGTTTTATTTCTGTCTATTTGTTTGACTGTTGGTTGCTTACAGATCACCTGCTAACCTTGCTTTCTTCAGTTTATGTTCTGCCCCTCCTCACTTCATTGAGAGTTGTTCCCAAGAATCTATAAAAAGAAAGATGGCTCTTGGACAGAAAAAGATTACCAATCCTTCCTAAAATAAGCAAATGTAGCATCATTGTGACAAATACTGTATTGTTAAATTTGCTATACTATAGTAATATAACCATGAGAAATACTAAAACATGGACCATGAGAAATACTAAAATATGGATGTGTTCTTCTTATATATTTTTTGCCAAAAGTTTTGATGTTACAGATTTTAAACAATTAGTCAATTATAAAGGAAGGATAAATTAAAGAGGGTATATAGCATGTATCTGATCCTCTTTTCCCTGAATTGGCTGATAAATATCCACTATTTTCATTTATTAACAGTCTGAATAAATCTCAACCACATTCTCCATGTTCTTCTTGACAAAATTCCCCAAATACTATCTCCTCAAAGCAAAGAGAGTTTAGGTAGGTAGACTATCTAAATATCAAGAATAGAAAAAAAAACTATTTAGATGTTAACATGTATTTAGATATTAAAATATAACTGAACAGTGCAATAAATTGATCAAAATATGTTAAAGCAGCAACATTAAATAAGTATACTGTTCTGTTTCAGCCGAAGAGACATTGAGGTGAGGCAGGAGTAACAAACACAAGTCTTTATTTAGATCACGAACAGAACAGAAGACAAAATGGCACCATGGCCTTTTATAGCCCCTTGCAAGGGACAGCATCAACCAATCAATGCAAGGCTAGTCTCCCACCTTGCGCATGCGCACAAGGCTGGAGACAGCCTGTCTGGTCCCGGGCAACCATGTGGATTGCCCGGGCCTTCTGCAGCCTCCTGAGCCTGCTGAGTCATTCAGCAGTCCCAGGACATAACACCCCTCCCTCCTTGGATAAAACAATAAGTGAATACTTATAGTTTTAAAGCAACCTACAAATACATGTTTTTTTGTTCAATTATCATGTTATTAATTCTAACACAATTATGCCTGCACACAGGCAGATCCTTATACCTCATATTGTTTCAGGTTATCAATAGAACACCCGTCTATGAGTGTCCAGAGTTCTAGAGAACTAGTAAGCCTCCCTAATACTTGACAGGAACCTCACATAGTCCTTTAGATGCTTGGGTGGACCTTTGGCCCTCTCTGACCTTCTTGGAGCCAGCATTGGTGCCTGGCGTGCCACCTCGCCTGTTGGGCTAGGCAAGCCAGGACTTTGATTCCCCCAAGACCCAGGCAACCCTCCAGACTGCTGACTGGCTGGATCCGCTAAACCCAAACCAGAAGTCCTTGGTGGGGTGGAATTCCCCAAATCCACAATGGATCCCTCTTGGGAACACTGTCCTTCGAGCCCAAGACCAGCAGCTGGAATGGCCTGAGTAGCCGATTGACAACAATCGACCTGGTGCCTGTGCCAGAGTCAGGAGCCGCCTCCATGGCAAAACCCCCTTCAGGAACATGTGCAGGAACATTTGAAGGTCCACCTTGGTGGAGAGACTGTGGTTCACAATCATAATTGTGGTCCTCCTCCCTCCCCCAGAGCAGAGCCAGGGGCAGAAGAGTGGCTGGACAACCTCCAGCACAGTTGGTCAATGTGACGTCTGATCACATGACCATCATCCAAGGCCACTTCGTATGACAGTGGCTCAGAGACCTTGCATACCACTGCTGTCACCCAGAGATGTCCAGGTCCATAGTTCCTTGCCCAGACTGGATCGCCCACCTGTAGTCTCCTAGGTGCCCGCGGTTGTGACACCTGTGAAGCCATGCTGTCTGGGTGCAACCTGTTCAGCTTAGTGATGAGTCTGCGACCCCAGCGGAGTTCATCTGGGCTTTTCCCAGTGGCAGTGCAAGGTGTAGTGCGGTGACAAAGAAGAAAGTCAGCTAACCTGTGATGCCAGTTTCCATGAGTGATTCTCTTTAAAGTATCTTTGGTAGTACGCACCATACGCTCAGCTTGACCGTTGGAAGCTGGATGAAACGGTGCAGATGTGGCATGCCGGATCATGTTGGCTTGAAGGAAACCCTGAAACTCAGAAGATGTGAATTGGGGTCCGTTGTCTGAGACAAGGACATCTGGAAGACTATGTGAGGCGAAGATGCCTCTCAGCACCTGGATGGTCCTGGCAGTAGTAGTGGAGGAAACAGGAACAACCTCTAGCCACTTGGAATGGCTGTCCACGAGGAGAAGGAAGAATTGCCCCTGAAAGGGCCCAGTGTAGTCGATGTGTGCCCTCGACCATGGTGTATGTGTCTCCTCCCACCTATGTACAGTGGCCTGGGGCATTTCTGGCCTTGACTGTTGACAGACTTGGCACCCATGCACCTGGGCCTCGATCTCTTTATCGATCCCAGGCCACCAGAGGTGGCTACGTGCTAGTGCCTTCATCCGGACTATTCCCGGATGTCCCTCATGCAGAGAGAGCAAGACTCTAGTCCTCAATGAGGCCGGGATGACTACCCGGCTACCCCACAGGAGACACCCCTTGAAAGTAGAAAGCTCGTGCTTCCTTTGCCAGAACCCTTGGAATTCTGCACCCGGGCACGTGTCAGGCCATCCTGACAACACCCATGTCAGCACGCGTGTAAGCGTGTGATCAGTGGCAGTTTCTGAAGCCACGTCCCTAGCATTGAGGGGAGATTCAGGTAATTCCTGAATGGAAAGAATGTGAAGAGCAGGAGCAGGATCTGCCTCTATCTGCTGTAGAGGTAATCTGCTGAGACCATCTGCATGGCCCATTTCTTTACCTGGTTTGTGAACCAGGGTGTAGTCATATGCTGACAAGAAAATTGACCATCTCAGCATTCTAGGAGATATAATGTGTGGGGTTTGTTTTGTTGTTGTAAACAAACCCAGCAAAGGTTTATGGTCTGTGTAAACTGTGAAATGGCGGCCATACAAGAAATCGTGGAATTTCTTTATTCCAGCCACTATTGCCAAAGCTTCTCTATCAATCTGTGCATAATTACGCTCTGCAGATGAGAGAGTCCTAGAGTAGTAGGCCACAGGGACTTGTGTCCCATCAGCCTTGAGATGGCTCAGTACAGCCCCAACCCCATAAGGGGATGCATCACAGGCTATGCACACAGGCAATTGCTCATTAAAATGGGCTAATACCGCATTTGAAGAGAGCAAGGCCTTGACCTCTGTGAAACTCCTTTCATGGACCTCCGTCCATTTCCATGGAGCCTGTTTGTCCAAGAGCCGGTGTAATGGCTCAGCCACTGCAGCCTTATGGGGAAGGAATGAATGGTAAAAATTTAACAGCCCCAGGAAGGTTTGAAGCTCACTCTTCGACTGGGGGCTTGGGGCCTGCTGAATCGCTTGAAGCTTGGATTCCGAAGGATAGATTCCTTCAGCATCGATACGGAATCCCAAGAACTCAGTGGAGGTGACTCCAATTTTACACTTGTTTTGCTTCAGCTTCAGCCCTGCTTGGTGGAAACGCAGCAAAACAGCTCTCAGCCTTTCAGCTAAGTTCACAGATGACTCCCCAGCGATGAGGACATCATCAAAATAGGGACAGACCCCAGGAATACCACAGAGCGTTCGCTCCATCACACTTTGGAATATGCCAGGGGCTACATTAACCCCAAACTGCAGCCTTTTTACCTTAAAGGCTCCCCGGTGCATCACAATTGTTTGGGCCTCAGCCGTTGCCTCATCAACAGATAACTGTTGATAGGCCTGAGCCAAATCCAACTTTGCAAAGATCCGCCCCCCCTTGAGGGAGGCCAAAATGTGGCTCACCACTGGCACCGGATAGGCATGCTGCTGCAATGCTCTATTAAGTGTACATTTATAGTCCGCACAAATCCAGACCTCTCCATTGGCTTTCAGTGGTGTGACTATAGGGGTTTCCCATGGACTAGAGTCCACAGGCTCTAAAATGCCTTGCTGGATCAGCTTGTCCAGCTCTGTATCTATTTTGCTTTTCAAGGCAAAAGGTACCCTTCTGGGCTTGATTCTAATGGGTGTGATGGCTGGGTCCAAACGTAAGGCAATGGGAGGCCCCTTGTACGACCCAAGCTCTGCACTGAACACATCCACAAACTCCTTGCACACATCTGCAAGGCCTGATGTTTGCAGATTGTGCAGCCCAGTCACTTGGATCCCAAGGGCCTCGAACCAATCGAGTCCTATAAGACTCATGCGATCACCCCCAACTACCACCACGTCTAGCAGTCCTTGGAAACTCTTACGCTACACTCTGGATGTGTTCCCCTTCACGCTACACTCTGGACGCCTCCCCCTTCACGCTGACCCTCGAATTTTGAAAGTCAGTGAGGATTAAATTTGAAGGCCTGAGTTTAAATTTGAAGGCCACTTCTGTGGCAAACCTTCTTAAAGGTATCTAAGGAGATGATTGATAGAGTGGACCAGGTGTCCAGCTCCATCGACAAGGGAACCCCTTGCAACTTACGTCAAGGCGAAGTTTCTTTTTTAGAGGCCTGTGAACCCCAGTTTTGAAAATGCCCCTACGGGACGTGCAGAAGCCCACCCTATTTTGGCTGGGGACCTTGGTACCTTTCAGAGGCAATTCTACTGTAGACCGTTCCTTCTGGCGACCCAAACAGACGGATGCAATGTGGCCTTGCCTGCCACATGCCCGGCAGGTAGCGGAACGAAACCGGCAATCAGCTCGCTTGTGGCATCCTCCACAGCCGAAACACCGAAGGGATGCTGCCGCTATTTCAATGTGCCCTTGAGGCTTCTTCACTTCGGCCTGTTGAAGCCTGTCCACCTCTTCCTCCGGATCCGATTCGGATGCCTCTCGAGCAACATCTTGATGGATTGAGACCGCCGCTGGGGGGTTCCGGGCGAGCTGTAGGGCCTTCACAGTGCCGCCTGCTGCTTCTTCAGCTGCAATCTCTATCAGCGCATCTTGGAACGATACATCTTCCTTTGCAAAAAGTTTCTGTTGTAGCTCACGACTTCGCAGTCCGCAAACCAAACGATCCCGGAGTCTCTCTTCCAGATCCGTGAAAGCACACTGCCTAGCTGCTTGTCTTAAGGCAGCAATAAAGTCCGTGGCAGACTCAACAGGCCTTTGATCTCTCTGCTCAAATGCATGCCTCCAAGCAATTACTGATAGCTTGGGTTCGAAATGCCCACGCAGCATCCTCTTCAAATCGGTGTATGCAATTGATTCCAATGGTGCTGGGGCTACATGATTTTCTGCAATGTCAAAAGTCTCTTGCCCACAGACACACAGCAATGTAGCAGCTTTGAGGCCGTCTTCCTGGACCTTATTAACTCTAAAGTAATTCTCCACCCGAACCACATAAGAACTCCAGCGCTCAGGGTGAGACGTCTCAAAATCTGACAAACGGCCAACCTTTGACATCTTTACAGCCTGTAACCTCTTAGATGCCTCTCGCTGCAAGGAATGAGAAGGGGTCCCTTGAAGCCGAGCTCACCTCCAGCGTCTTCGTACTGGCAGGCAATCGCTTCCACCGGACGCCGAACTTCTCAGCGCTTCAGGCTTCCTTTGGTAAGTCAGCCTAGCTTCTCCTGTTTCTTCTTGCAGCGGATCCCACCCTCGTCGCCAATGTTCTGTTTCAGCCAAAGAGACATCAAGGCGAGGCAGGAGTAACAAACACAAGTCTTTATTTAGATCCCGAACAGAACAGAAGACAAAATGGCACCATGGCCTTTTATAGCCCCTTGCAAGGGACAGCATCAACCAATCAATGCAAGGCTAGTCTCCCACCTTGCGCATGCGCACAAGGCTGGAGACAGCCTGTCTGGTCCCGGGCAACCATGTGGATTGCCCGGGCCTTCTGCAGCCTCCTGAGCCTGCTGAGTCATTCAGCAGTCCCAGGACATAACATATACCTTCAGTGGTTAGTATGCAGCTAAACCACAGCACATATGTAATGCACTATTAAAGTGCAATTGTGCTCATTTATACAGGCAATAATCCATGTGTAAGTTCTGAGCAGGAGTGTAAGAACATTATAGTGCCAGAGAACAAGGGCTAATTTTATTTTCCGGCAATTCATCTCATAAAATTTCTTATAAGTTCTCAAAAGACAAATTTCCACTCAAACATTCATTGACAAAAGGTCGGGGAATAGATTCATCATCTAGAGTCTGCATCTGGCTTTTCATGACAGAAGGCATTATGTCTTTCTTAATTCTCTTAAACTAAAAAAAAAACCTCTTTAGAATTATTTATTCAAAAGAACTGTGGAGTTGATGGCAGAGGTAATCTGATGAGTTAATGGGCCTAATTTTCTGCCAGCAGAAGAGAATGGTTGTTTATTTCTCTGAAACTCCAAAGTGATAGGGCTAGGGCTTTCAAAATGTTCTTTGTTAGTTAAATTTAAGCTTATTTCTCTTCTCTTCTTATTGTTCCTGATTTTTTGTTTTGTTTTCATTGAGCCACAACACATTGTAAACAATCATGAAGGAATAAATAAGAAAACTCAGTATCAAATTGGGAAACCCTTCAAATATGTTTCTAAAACTCTGGAGAAATCAAATAGAAGCTGTTTCCCCCATCTACTGTAGGTGGAAATTTATGATATTTTGTTTTATTTAATGATGAAGGATGTTTGTGCAGAGACTTATATAAAGCTCTAGTTCATGAATTGAAAATATTGAAAGAAATTATAAGACCTGAATTATCTCAAGTTACTCCCAATTGGCTCAAATATATTCACTGTAGGAGAAATTCCCTAAAAGCAGAGCAATAAAATATGACAATATCTAGTTAAAGTAGTCTATGATCAACACTGAAACAATTTTAAGATAGTTCCTGCTCCCAGCTAACTGTAGTAGAGGTTGTGCAGATCTGAGTGACTCATTAGCTTGATAGGCCATGTATTTCATTTGATATACTGCTGGATATATTATAATAAAGAATACTAATTTGGTTTATTAAATCTGTGACTTTTAAATAATATACGAATGGGGTGGTACATTTTAGACACTTAGATGAATGGCTCCATTACTTTAAAAGGGCTTAATTAGTTCTGTCAAAAGACTATAGCTTATACTACATAAACATTGGTGAGTATATGTAATTCATCTGAGATGCTTCTTACCAATTTTGCATAATGGTTTCTTGATTGCTCAGTAATGAATGATTATATATATATTCCTATAATTTTAAGGACATTTGTTATATTTATTTTCTTCTTTCACATTCTCAAAATGCTTTCCTTTTTAGATGTATAGCCATTTCATCATAATAAATATTTTATAAACTTTTTTGGGGGCCAACAAATCCCTGTAGATGAAAAGAATTTTTTTTCTTTCTTTTGATCTTATAGTTGTAGCTGGACAAAAATACAATTTTAATTAATCTTACTCCCTTAACAATATATACTAAGTTGCAAATTAATTGAAATCAAAGTCCTGAATATATTTTAATGATGTTAAAGTGCTCAGACGTTAAATAAAAGGGTGGGCAGTCTTTTGATGAATGGGGGCCATACACGTAAGGTCATGTAATATATGTAGCTACAGGCAACATTCTCTCTCTCTCTCAAGAAACATTTCCCCACTTAAATATGTAAGTCCATTTTATTTATTGGTATATTGGCCCAATCAGAATAGACATTGGGGAGTGTTTGTGTAAATCCTAAATTAGGACTTACAATATAGTTTTGATGAAGGATATCTCTCTACCTATTTTCAGCAGTAGGTGTAAGAGAGAGGTGGGGATATGGGCAGCAGGAAAGGAGTTTAGGAACACTTATGGCCATACATCACCTTGTAGGGAGATGGATGGTATAGAAATGTGATAAATAAATGGGGCCTTATAAGGCATTTGGCAACCAACATGCATTTACATTGTTGCAGAATTCTGGGGTCACGTGATTGGCATTTAGGACTTTCCTGGTCAGCTTCCAACAAGCAAAATCAATGTGGGAAGCTGGATTCACTTAACAACCAGACTACTAACTTATCAATTGCAGTGATTCACTTAACATCAGTGGAAGAAAGGTCGTAAAATGGGGCAAAACTCACATAACAAATGTCTCAATTAACAACAGAAATTTTGGGCTCAATTTTGGTTGTAAGACGAGGACTACCTATATTTAGATGAGATTGGAAGTAACCATCCAGGCCCAATGGGCAAAACCTCTGGGAAAGCACAAAGTTGCCTTTGCTGAGATGGGAAGATACTGTATATAAATTTAATAAATAAATGAATGAATAATAAACAAATAAAAACTCAGCATGGCACTGATGAAAGGGATGAGGAAGAAGGGAAAAATTCTAGTTGAGATGCATCTAGAACTGTGGATCGTTCTTTTCATATACATTAGAATAATATCTGTTTTAATTGGTTCCTTGTTTGCTCCTCTTTTTCTCCATGCAAAAATGAAATGCAGTGCACAGCTTTTCTACGTTTATGAACTATGGCCCATTTCCTGTTCTTGTTTTGTAATTTGAAATTTAGCCTCCACTAGCTGAGTAACTGCTATTTGATACCTCATGGATTCTAGCCGAATGCAAGTTGTATAAACCTTTGGCCATCTTTTGAATTAAATCTTTCATTAAGCCTTGACCATGTCTGGATAATGTTTCCATTTCTTGTTTTGATTTTCCCTCCCTCCTAGTACACCATTTGTTTCATACATTGTGGTGTCTTGGCTATAAATCCATGAGCTCCAGTTCTCACTGTATTTCTAATTTGGACCCAAATCATGCACTGATGGAAACCTCACAGGAAAGTCTAGTCTAGCAAAAAAAAAAAGGTGAGTGGATGGGTGAATGGATAAGCATTGCCTATAGCACTTCCTTAAGTTTGTGAAAGATAAGAATAAGAGAAACTTTTCTCTGTTGAATTGTCTGTGAGTTGTCCATACACCTTTCTTCCTGCTGCAATAAACTAAGATTAAAGGTCAGACTTTGTCAAGAATAGATATGGCAATTTTTCTCAAGATAAATTCTGGTTGAATGTGACAAATCTTAATGTTATTGCTGCTAATATTTTTATATCTGCTTTGATCTTATGGTAAACTGCCCAGAGTTACTTGGGAGAGTGAAATGGACAGCATATAAATTTAATAAACAAAATAAAATAAGGACTTTACTTTAAGGCCAATTTACCAATTCTTCTTGCTCACTCCCCCCTATACCTTATAAATCCAAACAGGGACTGAAATTTTCCTGCGGAAGATTTTATAACTATAATGGACCCAGTTCTCAGCTGCAATTTCATCCATATAGTTATCCATGGAGTCATTATAGGTAGTCCTTGACTTACAACAGTTTGTTTAGTGACCGTTTCAAGTTACAATGGCACTGGAAAAAGTGACTTAAGACCATTTTTCACACTTACGACCGTTGCAGCATCTCTATGGTCATGCAATCAAAACTCAGACTTCTGGCAACTGATTCATATTTATGATGTTTGCAGAGGTCATGTGATCACCTTTTGCAACCTTCTGATAAGCAAAGTCAATGGGAAAACCAGATTCACTTAAGAACCACATTACTAACTTAACAACTGCAGTGGTTCACTTAACAACTATGGCAAGAAAGGTTGTAAAATAGGGCAAAATCACTTAACAACTGTCTCTCTTAACAACATAAATTTTGGGCTCAATAGTGGCTGTAAGTCTACCTGAATGTGGGCCATATTAACACAGACACACTTAGATGAATTTTCATAGAAAATATGTATAATCAGAACTGAAACTGCATTAGATTCTTATAATATGAGATGAAAATGATACAGCAATAATATGTAAGTGGGTATTTTTAATGTCTTTAATACACCCCCGGGCATTATGCATTAAAACACTTAGTGCATATAAATCCAATACAATTATGTAAATAACTGTAGTTTGCTTGCAAATAATAAAAATAATAGTAATCATTATTATCATCTTCATTTAAAAATTATCAGTTGCTTAATATAGATGAAATATTCATTTATTTTATGTATTTATATAAATCTCTCTTCTATTCTAATGCGTATGCATCAGTTAGGACATACAAGTGATAGCAAGCCTTCCGCATAATGAGTGAAAGAAAAGAAAAAGGTAAGAAGAAATGGAAACCAATGCACCAGCAAATCCTTCAGAAAAAGTATTACAGAAAAAGAAAATCAATTCAGTTTTTCTCTTTCTCCCCATTGCCGTATTTTAAATATAAGGAAATTCTTGGGGGGGAAGAGATATTGAGACACATTCATCCTAAGGGGAGAATGAGAAAGAGAGAGAAGAGAGAGAAGAGAGAGAGAGAGAGGAGAGAGAGAGAGACACAGAGAGAGAGAGAGAGACAGAGAGAGAGAGAGAGAGACACAGAGAGAGAGAGACAGAGAGAGAGAGAGACAGAGAGAGAGACAGAGATGCTTTAGAAGAGAAGGATTATAATTTTATTAATTAAAAAATATCAGGCTTTGAATAGCAGACTCTTAGTGATATTGTGTATTATTTCTACATATAATGCTCTTTTAATTGTGCCCCAATTGCTTGCCCTGAATCGACCCTGACTGAAGTCCCTCCTATCAAAAAGTAATGCTCTTATGTATAGTAGAATTGCTGCAAGATATAAATTGTACTAGCCTGCTTTGCCAAGGAAGAAAGAAGTTAGAATGGTTTAGTACAGGGGTGTCAAACTGCCAGCCCACGGGTGGATGCATCATAGCGAAACTGCGCCCACCCCATTGCCGGCAATGGCAAAAAAGTTGCAATACATCGCGACATGTCATGTGACATTGCGAATTTGACACCCCTGGTTTAGTAAAACAGATTGGCTGGATAGAATGTTGTGTTGTGTCCTCGGTAGAAGAAGAATGTATAGCTTACCTTAAAATTAGGGAAGGAATGAGCAAACTCTTAAGGGAGGACTTGCAGAAAAGATCACACAATCCTGAGAAAAAGAAATGTGAGAAAGAAGGTCACCATAAACCTGTCTTGATTTTGTTTAATGTAAGATGGGACAGAGATGAACTTGGACAGGCTTTCAAGATTCTACTGTTCTACCTTAATATAATAAACGGCATTCTTGGAATCCCTGTCATGCCTCTTTCTTAACTTAAAATGTTGACACCTTGATTGCAATAAGAAAACAATTGAAGGATTGCTTTCTCCCATGATGTCATAACTATAACTAAAGGGAATTGGCTATGCAGTCTGGTATTGTTATGCTTTATTTGAAGTAAATATAGTATTTAAAAGCAGAAAAGCAGAGATAAGCAGCATATATAAACTGTTAGAGTGAACATAGAAGCAATAGAAAAGATTTCAATGGGTTTGTTGAGTTCTCATATTAAATTGAATGCCATGAGCATTTAGTACACTACTTGAGTTGATATGACTGATGAAACTCATCTATGAATCATTCATATAGATTCAGACATAATGAGCTTTAGTTTATCATCTGTGCCTTATCCAAGTAATAGTTTCTTCCAGCTAGAGCAGGCATGTCAAACTGCTGGCCCGCGGGCCAGATGCGTCACGCCGAAACCGCGCCCACCCCATTGCCAGCAATGGGGAAAAAGTCACGATACGTCACGTGACGTCGTGAGTTTGACATGCCTGAGCTAGAGTGATGCTGGATGCTATGATTTCTGAATGTTTCATGTATGCATCTTTCTAGATCCAGATATATACATCCACATATGTATTTACACACACACACACACACGCACACATACACAAACATCTCTCAAGCCCCTCTCTCCCTATTCCCATCTCTTCTATTAATTCCAGTAATGCAGACTGAGACAGTGCAAGGCTGGTCAAGCTCCTCAACCCTTGAATTTGGCGATTGATTCCTATCATTCTCAATGGATTTACTTGTGCTACTAAGTTTAATAGATATAATGGAGTTTCTCCTTGTTCTGCTACTTTGGATTTTTACATGGAAAACTATTAAAGATGCAATTAAAATAGATCTCATGAATTATTAAAAGGAAGTCCCTCCAAATTCTGAAAAGAATGTGATACAGGTTTCTAGGAATTTCACAAATAAATAAATAAATATTAAATACAAGTAAAAAAGGCAATTTCTAATGTCCCACTAGCAGTAAAGGTTTATTTGCATACTATGCATAATATCTTGTGACTTCCTTGAGCAGCTTTAAAACTTATGAGACAAGGAAGGCAAAGAACCACTGCCTTGGAACTTAAGTGAATCTTTGCAATTGCATTTTAAAAGGATTCTTTGTGGGATTGATAAACAGTTTTTTTTTAAAGGGAGAAACAGTTTCTTTTCATGACTTGGCATTAAAACAGGACCCTGCCATTTGAGTAAATGAGCAAGACAGGGACTTGCTGCAGAATCAGGAGACAGAGTGTGCTGATACCTGAGTGCCTTCATTAACCTTTTTGATTGCCTTCAAATCACCCTCCTGCAAAGATGGCTTGTTTACTCCTCATTATTGAAAGCAAGTTAGGCAGAAATGTGCCTAATCAAAGTTCCACTGGGTTTAACGCTGCCTTTCTTGAGAAGCATCATGTTTTATTTATTTCATCCCAGGGTGGCTCACTGGGAAATTTTCAAGGGAGGCAGGAGGCCGGGAAAACAGACTTGCTTATAGCTGGATGCTTCATTAAGAACCAAAATATGACTACCTCAGATCTATAAGGCAAGGTTCCCAAACAATGTAGTTGGCTAGTATAGCCAGTCATTTGGTCAGCTGACTTAGCTGCCTAGATAATTATCAGTGAAGTGCAGTACACAGAGATTAAAAGCATAATGAACAATCGGGAAGCCATTCCTTCACTAGACTTTTAGAAAAATGAAAAAGACAGAAAAGGCCAGAAAAGGCCTAAGAAAAGGAAAGCCTGTTGCAAAAGCAGTAGAATAGAGTGGCATCTAGATGGAGAGCTAAGTAATAATAGTGGTGTTCCAATATCTAAGGCAGGGGTGTCAAACTTGCAACGTCACGTGATGTATTGCGACGTATGCGACTTTTTTTTCTATTGCCAGCAATGGGGTAGGCGCGGTTTCACCATGACGCATCCGGCCCGCGGGCCGGCAGTTTGACACCCCTGATCTAAGGGGTTGCCATAAAGAAGAGGAAGTCAATCTATTCTCCAAAGCACCTGAAGGCAGGACAAGAAGCAATGGATGGAAACTAATCAAAAAGAGAAGCAACGTAGAACTAAGGAGAAATTCCCTGACAGAACAATTAACTAGTGGAACAACCTGCCTCCAGAAGTTGTGAATGCTCCAACACTGGAGGTTTTCAAGAAGAGATTGGACAACTGTTTGTCGGAAATGGTATAGGGTTTCCTAACTGAGCAGGGGATAGAACTAGAAGACCTTTACTCCAAGGTCTTCCAACTTTGTTATTCTGTTATTCTGTGATGTTGGTTTTTCCCCAGTTCTTGCAACATAGAATATCATGTAAGAGTACAGTTTGGGACAAACAAGGACATTGATCAGTCTTCTCCCAGTCTGCTTTTGGTGCCCTTGGAACCTCCAATTAAAATAGTTAAAAACTTGTTACAATTGCCCATCTAGGAAGCACAGAAAATATACAGTAAGGCTAAATTAAGTTTAGCATAGTTAAAAATCAAATCCCTCCAAATGGCCAAGGAAAACCTTTAAAAACAAGACATAGTACTATAGATTTTGCCTCAATTCCCCCATCTACTTTTTTTCTTGGAAAAAAATGTTAAATTTGGTCAATGTATCAAAAAACATACAGGTAAGAATAAGAATATTTGGAGGACTACTTTACAATCTCTTCACAGCTGGCCTTCCTCCAAAGAGTTAGATTAGAATGATCTTCTTTAACCTCACATTAATTCTGTACTCTAATCTAGATTTACCCCAGAGTGACTAACAGCTATATAGAATTGCCTTATGCACATTAAGTTCCCTGCAGCTATCTCATCTGGTACATTATTTTCTTAGCAATTGGCCCTAAATAGAAATGCCTGATTTGAGTTTTTGTCCAGCCATGTCATATGCTGAGACAGAGTGTGAGAAACATGTAGCCTCTCAGTTGGCCTGGTTGAGATGGATAAGTATAGTAATGGTTGTTTGAGGAAATAATTTTACAATGAGAGGAGTTTAAATATGAACTGGGCAAGAAGTGCATCTTTTTAGATAACTGTGAGCTCCTTGATAAATTATCACAGATTATTAACAAGAAGGAACAAACAATTCTACTTGATCTGGATCATACTTCAGTGAACCTTAGCCAGAAAGACATCTCTGCAAGCAGCCTTCCTTTCTTCCTATCCTCCCATTTTAGAACAGTGGCTAACAAAATATATCTCAGCTAGTGTGAATGGACTGTACATTGCTGCTGAATCATTCAGAAGGGTGGGAGAGAAATTGTGATTGATATTACACATTCAAGTCATCCTTGGTCTTTGAGTCTCTCTTTCCCTCTCTCTGTTTCTGTTCTTAGCAGCTTAGTCACTATTTGTTCTCAGAGCTTTGCTTATGTTCCTTTGGAAAGAGTGGCATGTTCTTCCTACACAAAGATGTCACTAGCATAACTACTTAGAAGTCAGCCTCACTGAGCTGAATGGAACTTACTTCCAAGGAAATATTAACCTGTGTTCATAAGCTAAGAATGGGCATGATGGCTCAGCGGTTAAAGACGCCAACCTTGTCAGCTGGAAAACTGACAGCCCAGATTTGAGATCCAAGCTCTTGCCCCAGCTCCTGCCCACCTAGCAGTTCAAAAGCATGCAAATGAAAATAGATAAATAGGTACCCGTTCAATGGGGAGGTAACAGCATTCTGTGCACCTTGGGGTATAGTCATGCTGGCCACATGACCGTGGAAACGTTTTCACAATGCTGGCTCTCAGCTAGGAAATGGAGATGAGCATTGCCCCTTATTTGGACACGACTAGACAGAGAAACCTTTACCTTTATAAGCTAAGAATACATGTTGAAAAACAGTTTTGACTATATATCAATTCCAACCCTAGGATATGAAAAAAGGGCTAGTTATAAAATATCATATATTATATCATAAAAAGGCAAGTACAACTCTTTATGCCATACATGCACAGATTTTTGTTTGAACAGCAAATACTGAAAGTTTCTCTACTGTATATATTTAGAAAAACATACAATTCAACTGAAGCCCACATTTAGCAATTTAGCCAATTCCCTCCTTCCTGATCTGCCTTCTTTGTTTCAAAGCAGATCCAGGAGAAAGAGATTTCCTGTTCATTTCTTCCCATTCATTTTCTGATTACCTAAAAGTAGAAGAGACGGATGATTTGTTCCATCCATTATGGTTACCTGTTGCTAAGAAGTCAACATTAGCCAGAATATGGTTTATGGGGATGTGAGATTTGATTCAAAGTGTCAATTAAATTCAGAATGGTTTCGATTTAATTTCTGCTTTTCCACATACAGTTTTAGTGTCTAAATTAGTTCAAATTCAACTGACCCAATTTGTATTATTCAAATTAGACTTTTTGACTAGACAATCTGAGTTAAATAAATTTCTGACCAATGGCTAATCCCTTTCATTTGGTTTAAGCTCTTTTTTTGCACGTGTAATAAGTTAGTTGAAGAAATGAGGGCCAGGATTTAAAATCTCAAAATATTATTCTTAGTTACTATAAAGCACCCATTTCTTTTTGTTTCTAATTTTTTATGCCCATTTCAGAAAATTGATTGAAAAGTCAACATTTTCTTTAAAAACTTTACTAAAGGTTGTGAAGGACTAAACCCCAAAGGACAGTCTCATTTCCTCTTTGCACAAAGAAAGAATCTCCTGCAGTCTGGATTACAAAGAAAAGGGTTAGAGGCTAGCTAAGCTAAAGACTAAGTCCCATCAGAACATATCAGTTGGAAACATATAATAGGAAAGGATAACAGTAATTTGAAACCATAAGGTTTAAGGTAAACAGAGCAAAAAATAGGCAGGTATAGAAAAATAGCACAACTATTTTTGTTCATAAACTTCCTTCTACTTCTGTATGTGTGATTGCAGTGAGGCTGCTTAATCCAAAAGCTTGGGTTAAGAAACAGATAATCACAACTCTTCTAAACCACAGCAGAGCAGGTTTCATCCAAATCTCAGGAGGAACCACATCCCAGAGGGCAGGCACTGCTACAGATTTTCTCTATTTGATCTGTTTTGCAGACTACTTAAACTACTAAACATCTGGATTAAATAAAGGAAAATGATTCTTGGAAAATATTTGCATATTGGGGATTTGGTAATTTTGACTAAGATATAACACTTTCTCCAGTTTTTCTTTCCATATACAACATTTCCCATCTGCTTTGCATTTAATTCACAGATCTGAAAAAGAAATAATCATTATATTAAAATCTTCTGAAAAGTTATACATTCTGCCAAAATTCCTTAATTCCCATTTGCATTCATAAGATTACATTAAAGTTACCCTACACAAGGTCAATTATCCAATATTAGAATTTCTCCCCCCTAAGAACGTTAGATCAATTCATAGAGGACAGGCTCCCGTTGTTGATTAGCTGATAAATATACTTTTGATGTTACTCTTTTTTGTTAACTGAAGCATGAATTATGCCTGATAATTCACTGCATAAATTGTACTTAAATATTTTTACATCTATTAAGGATTTCATTAGGTTGGATCCAAGCCAGTCATTGTATAAACAGAACAGCTCATTCCATTCATGAAAAGTATCAGGATTCAAGTTCTATGTTAGGAAAGAAGGTGAGAGAGTGATCAACCTTGATTCTCCCCTATGTTCCATTAAGCTGCCTCTCATGGTGTTTCGGACACTTACCTAATTTTACTCAAATGGGCTGCAAGCAAGATAGGAATTCTCTATAGTTATTTCTCATTGTTTCCCTCTATTCTGAACAGAATTCCATACAACACTATCTGGATCTCTATATGCAAATCTAAAGCAAGTAATGAAAAAAAGTACACTTGAAGATTCTCTGTTATTTAGTTATCAATAAATACATTGAGTTTTCTGGGACTGCTCCTAAAAAAAAGAAACTTGCAGAGACTATATATTTAAGTTTTAAATGATAACCAAATGATAATGATAACCATTGCATTTCTTCTATTTATCCAGACAGAATTACATATAAAAAAACAAGAATGAAATAAAGTTGCATATTTTTATTGATGTTGGGCAGAAAAAGTTTCTGTCAAAAGAAAGTTTCTGTCAAAAGTTTCTCATGCAAGGCAAAGAAAGAGGGATTGTTCTAAATTTTTATTATGTCTGTACATTGATTTAGATATAACTTAACCAAGATTGTGTGTAAATGTTCAATCTATCATCTTTCCAGCTCTTTTTTCTCCAGTTCTCCTTGATTTTCCATGCTTTTCTTAAAAATCTTAAATAAAAAAACATTTCAAGGAAGTGTTCCGTATGAATATTTGCATAGTTATGCCACTATTGTCATGACCAAGGAAAGGTCCTATCCTTAAGAAATGGACGGAGAGTTTCTCCTTTCCTTGGAAAAGTATTGTGTGACTGGATTTCTGGCCAAAAAAATTTGGAAGAGAATTTTAAAAGGCCATTTGTGCTCAGTTGTAATTTTTATGGAATTACTTACCTACTTCATATAAGTTATATAAATAGGGATATACTTCTATTCAACAAGGAATACATGTGTGAGGAGATATGGCTTTCTTCTGCTTCACAATATACAGCATCACATCATAATTTCTCAAAATAATACACATTCTGGATAAGAAAAACCTTTTTCATTCTTTACAATCACCCAAACCTTAGACCAGGGGTCTTCAAACTTGGCTCTTTTATGACTTGTTGACTTCAACTCCCAGAATTCCTTTTGTGATATATTCTCCTACAGCTTACTTTCTCAACTCTTTCCCTGACCAGACTACTTGTCATCCTGTTGTCATATATGAAATGAAGACAGAGACAGACTGAGGCAAGTGAGCCAATTGGCAGATTATGTCCCTTTTTTCAGTGGTTGCTGTAGTATCAGTAGAAAAAAAGGTGTTGAGATTCTCAGTGTAGAAAGGAGATGGTGTCAGATCATGCACTCAGATCACTTTTCCCAAGGTATGCTTTTGGGTAGACTGGCTTGTTCAAATCAGGACATTAGTAAGCATGAAATAGTAATGACCATTTTGAAGTAGTCAAATGGATTAAGCTATTTTTGTTTTGATTGGACATATTTAAAATTACTCCTCTAATTGTCTTCCTTAACCAGATACCCTCCAAGTGACGTCTGTAATCCTAGCTAGTGGAAGGTATCTGATTGGAGAAGAAAGCTATATGCAAACAATTTTTTGTAAAAATAGAAAAGTAGAACATTTTCTTATAGTTCTTGCTTTCCATTGTTCTCAATAGAATTCTTTTTAAACTGGCTGTAAATTTTAAAATCAGAGAAAGGTGGAAAAGATAAAATGGCCAGCAATGCCACTGAGAAGGGAATGGGTTTCTTAAAACCAAGGAGAGTAGCTATCATGTATGAATTGCTTTAGTTTAGCATACTTGTTTGATACAAAAACAATTGTCATAGATCTAATATATGTAAACCATAATTTTATTATATGTTCAGCACATACAATTGTTTCAATATAATTTGCACTATACACTTTATTCTGAATTATTGTATATGCAAGAAATGTGCAAACTACCATCTTTTCCTAATGGTTCCTATTGTTATGCCCTAGCTCATATCATTCTCAGATGAAACTTATAAAAATCTATATGCTTCCTATGAAAAAAAGCAAATGACACTTGCCCTTATGATGTAATGTATTTTATTTACCATAATCACCAACATATATCTGGAAACCAAGCACATGTGACTATCAGAAAGCAATCCTAATGTCATCAGTCCAGCCATCTTGGAGAGCATAGCAGGAATTTCTGTATCTTTCAAAAATTACAGACTCAATATAAATGGCTGCTTGCTCTTCTATTTCTAGTGATTCCCCTGAACAATGACTGCCAAATAGACTTCTTTGAGTCAATTTATATGGACAGTTATATGGACAGTTTCAGAGAAAGCAGAGAATGAAACTGATACAGCTTAAATATTTAATTTTGGTTGTTAAATCTGTAGTACTTTGCACTAGCAGTTCTAATTTGGTTTCTTATTTAATCTTCCTTCTGTGGGCATGAATCCAGAATTTTCCAAGAAGCTGCTGTAATTTGGACAATCTTGGTCTTATTTTTTATGTTGCTGAGTGCTCATTTGGTTAATTTTTGCACTAGTTCTTATGTCAATGTAAAATTGTACAACATATTAAAGTCGATAACATATCAAATGAAGATGGTAGCAAAAATGTGATTGATTTAAAAGAAAAACCTTATTTTCAGTGTGTCCCAGGTGCTAGAAATACATTTGGGTATCCTGGCTCACGAGAAGTGTCTCATTATTTCATTAGAGGAAGCAGTTCTACAGAAAGATGTTTTTGTTTATAGAGTCATATTAAAATGACCGAGGCAATCAGCAAGAACAAGAATTATTATTTGGTTAATACATAACTTTGAAAGTATCACTAAGTATTTCAGGAGTTTGCCATTCTCCTCACTGATAATTGAGGTTGATGGTGTGTGAAGTGCTGAAAATAGCATTCTGAATCTCCATTATTCATTTATTAGTTACAATATAGACATGTCTTCTAGGTGTTAGGGCACTGTATAAGATTATGATTAGAATCACACAAAATTCAATAAAATGCAAATCAAGCACAATCAAGCAACAACCACAACAGAAGATAATAAACTGAGCAGAACAAATATAAGTCACTAACACTATTCATAGAAACAGAAAATTTAAGTATGTAAAGGAGTTGAAGATACATATTCTAGTCCTGTCCATTTAATTTCCATTTTTCATGTATTAACAAGAATCTCTCCAAAGCCTTTTTATCAGTAGAGGAAATGTCTGATTATTTAGTCCTTTCTTATCTTTATAATAAACATTATTTCCTCCAACAGAAGTAGTGTAGAAATATTTATAAGACTGCTAAGTTTTGCATTAATTAAATATTAATTTATATTTACTAATAAAGAGAGCCAGTTTGATGCAGTGGTTAAAATGCTTGCCTAGAAACCAGGAGATTATGAGTTCTGGTTCTGCCTTATGTATCAAAGCCAGCTGAGTGATTTTGGGTTAGTGTCTCTTTCAGACGAACCCATCTCACAGGGTTGTTGTGGGAAAAATAGGAGGAAGGAGTTCTAGGTATGCTTGCCACTTTGAGTTATTTGTACAGTAATAAAGGCAGAATAAAAATCTAATTAATTAATTAATCTTGCATGGGTACTCAGAATGTTGCATCCAACTCAAGATTTTGAGAAAAGAAAGTTAAATTTTCTGTTGTCTTTTTGAAAAGGGACTGATTTTATATCGCACACATCTCATAGCTTATTTTTATTAAAAAAAATAAACTTCTGTAAACACTGCCTGTACAAATCAATTGAGTACAAATGGACGAGTCAAACATCTCTTATTTTAACAAGCTACCTTTCTTTTTATCCACGGAACTTTTTACTGGTATTGTCTACTCAAGACTCCTCAAATATGTAATGGTATGAGTTCTGAAGCAGGATTTCAAACCAATGTCAAAAAACTAACATTTGATCTCTATTTCCAAAATGAAAAACCAATAGTTGAAATTTTATTAAAATCATGTTACATTTCAAGCAATAAATGATTGCTTCCAAAATAAAAACCAACAATATCAAATAATTTACAACAGGACTATAAGATTTGACACTAATGGCATTCATTCTCACGGGGACACACACAGTGGTGAGATTCAGCCAGTTCACACCACTTCGGCAGAACCGGTAGGTAATTTTTTGTTGCCCAGGCCCAGAATGGACTTCCAGAAGCGGCATCCAAACAGAGAACCGGTTGTTCACATATTTGAATCCCACCACTGGAGACACATTGATCTCATGTTATTAAAATCAAACATATGTGCATGGAAACATATCAAATCAAGTCCCGATTTCTATTTGGAAGATTAACCATGTGACCTTGCTGTATAAGTATTTGATTATACACACATATAATATATGTTGAAAGGCTCAATAGGACAGCTATAGAAACAGAATAATGGATTAAATAGGCCTTAGGATTATTCCAGCACATCACAATTTAATGATCACAATGGACCAGGTGGTTTGTTATTTTCACGTTTCCCATAGCACTCTTGATATTTATATAAATACTGTTCTGTGCCTTGACTTCATACCATTAATACTGCTGATGATATCAGTAGAAATTTATTCAGGAGGAACTCATAGTGGGCTACTTACTGTCTCATGCAAGGAGAGATGCTCTGAATGTCGAGAGATATACCTAAGAACTTGAATATATCTACCTCTATGGTTCTAGGTACTCTGAGATTTCCCCCCCCCCCCCAGGTACTCTTGTCTATGAAGGCAAATATCATGCATACTTGGGCTTTAAATAAATCCTCCAACATAAAAGTTAGTGATCACTTTGTTCATACCTGAGAGTACTACATATATCATATTTGCGTGGATAAAATCAAAGGCCAGTCTCAAAATTATACGCTATCTTGGGAGAAGTTGGCACTGAGGTCCAGCAGATCTAAGAATGTGCTGCCTTGCAAAATATAAGCATCGCATTAGGAAGATTAGCATTCAGAAAAATTGGCTTAGCAGAACCATTTAATAATTGCTTGAGTGAAAAGGGAAAACTGGCTGATTTTCTCACAACTATTTCACTGTATAATCTCCTGAGCCAATAACAGCTCTTAATAAAGGTCCTTACAACATAAAACTGATGGAGATATTAATTAAAATTGTTTCCTTAAAATTTTGAAAGTAATATTTTGATCCAGATTGTTTAGTTTTCTTATCGAAAGCCTAATGAAAAAGGACTAATCCACTAGTTTTTTTAAAAAATGTGGCATTTTCTCAGAGGCTGATTCATTGTAAATTAGAACTGTGAGTTCTGATAAGCAGTCCAGGAAACCATAATAAAGTATTATGCTCTAGAGTATTCTTTTAAGCAACCTAGAAGTGCCTAGCAAATGGTAGCAGATTTAACTTTCCTCAGTCATTTAGATGTGATAATCCAACAAATTTAATTTACCTATATGCATTTTTTAAATAGTCCCATATATTAATATTTAAATTCAGAATAAAGATTTAAAATGAGATACTTGCAGGCCAGTTTTGTGCATATTTATTGGCAAATACATTCCACTACATTCTTTGTTGTCACCAATGTTTTCCAGTGCATAGGACTGCAGTTTTAGTTAAAGGGACTTAGGAGAAATTGTTAAGGCATTCAGACAGGAAAGGCTCTGGGCATCTTCCCAGCAGTGCCCCTTGGGATATACAATGAGTGATTTCATTATCCATCACAGATTATGAATTATCTGGTCATACGTGGCAGTGCCTTTTCCCTGCTGCTACTTGCTTGCCCACACAAGCTGGATGCAATTCAGTTCAGTTTTTTTCCCTACTGAATCTTGGAATTCATTCTAAAATCTACATCAAAGAATTTAAAAAAAAATACAAACAAATCCATAAGAACACTAGTGTGATTTACTAGCAATTCCTAAACAGCAAAATTGCTAATAAAAGAAAAAGCACTGTCTTCAAAATGTTATCCAATGAGGAAAACAAAAAACCCACAAATTATGTCAATTGAAGGGTGCCATTTTATTAACTATGGAAGAACATTGCAGTGGGATCTGGCTGTTGTTCACATACCCTTTCGACGCATAATTCTCAAAATGCTTTTATTAGAGGAACCAGGGCACTAGGCTTCTTGATTTTAATTTTTGTAACTACACATGCACAGTGGCTTAGCAGTTAAAACTCTGAGCTTGTTAACAAAAAGTTTGGCAATTCAATACCCAAGCACCATGTGAAGGTGCCTCAGCTCCTGTCAACCTAGCAGTTCAAAAGCATGCAAATGAGAGTAGATAAATAGGTATCATTTTGGTGGGAAAGTAACAGTGTTCTGTGTGCCTCAGCATAAAGTCATGCCAGCCACATGACCATGGAAGCATCTTCAGACAATGCTGGCTCCCTCAGCTAGAAAATAGAGATGAATACTGCCCCCTAGAGTTGGACAAAACTGGATAGGGGAAACCTTCTCTCTCTCTCTCTCTCTCTCTCTCTCTCTCTCTCTCTCTCTCCACACACACACACACACACACACACACACACACACACACACACAAACACACACACACACACACACACACACACACACACACACGGAGACACAATATGTGCCTCTGTGTGTGTCTGTGTCTGCATGCTTTCAAATTGTTATGTGGGCAAGAGCTGGATAATAGGAGCTCACTCTGTTGCGTGAAGTTCAAGTTGTGAACCCGGGCTGTCAGCTCTCCAGCTGACAAGCTCAGCATCTTTAACTGTTAAGCCATCAGGCCCGAGATAGATAGATAGATAGATAGATAGATAGATAGATAGATAGATAGATAGATAGATAGATAGATAGATAGATAGATAGATAGATAGATAGATAGATAGATAGATAGATAGATAGATAGATAGATAGATAGATAGATAGATAGATAGATAGATAGATAGAGAGAGAGAGACAGAGAGACAGAGAGACAGAGAGACAGAGAGACAGAGAGACAGAGAGACAGACAGAGACAGATATATATATAGAGAGAGATAGAGATGTATATATATGTATATTTGCAATAATGTAAGATAAAAGTAGCATAAAATATAACTAGAAAATGATGGCTCTTCTGCCATGTATCCTCTGTCTTCCTGCTTTCATTCAATAAAGTTGTAACACCTATGTGAAAAGCAGGGCTGACATTTGAAACTACACATAGAATTGATAAATTTGTTTGCAATTTCTTGAACCAACTGCACATAGAACATAATGCATGTTATATGTTTTCACTGACCCCTTCATTCTTTGTACTGCTATATTCAGTAGATCAATCAGTAATCTGGGCAAAAGATAGGGCAAAAGTAGACATTTGATAGTGTACAGTCTGGCTTTTCTTAAAGTGCACAGTGTTAATTTTACATCAGAAAAAATTTGTCACCAGTCTACTTTGTAACAAAGGGATGAAAACCAGATCTAAGCTGTAAGTGTTGTGAACTCAGTAATGGTATAAATGGGTCTATTCAGCTAAGGGAAGAATGATGAGTACCATCACTGTGGGTCTTACACAGGGAGAAGTATAACAGCCTTTCTCAGGTATAACACCTTTTAAAAGAATTTACAGTAGGAGCTGAGTGTCGATGGGGAGGTTAAGAGATGAAGCAAAGCTTCTCCTGTGACATACAAGGGGACAGAATGAAAGGGAAACAATATTTTTTCTGCCAGTTTACTTCTTTCCCATTCTGGGGTGGGGAGATAAGATCTTCAATTTAGCTGTATGCCATCGCTTGGAAATACCTAATTATAGTATAAAAGGGCCATTACTATCTTGACAGTTGAAAAAGGCTCTGAAAAAGTCAGCAACCCAAAACTACAGTAAGTGCAGAGAATTGAGGAATAAGGTTGGAATGATTTAAACATATCTGGCCTGTAAACAATATAGACCCATAGATGTCAGCTAAAACATACAGAAACCTGATTTGAGGCTGCCATCTAATATGTTTCAAAGTTTTGCAGCCCAGATATGGCAGCTCTAATTTAATTCCTCACTGCAAGGAAATACCAAAAGTGGAAGATCAGCTTTGGAAAACAGAGTACAGAGTTAAACTCAGCAATCAATACACTTATCAACCTCTTCTTCTTCTACATCAGTGGTTAAACCAAAGCGTGGATAAGAGGATTAAAGTAATGCTCATGAACTCTAATAATATTATTCAGTCATTAAATACACTGTACTCAAATTCTGTCTTTGCTATGCCCTTCCTGACTATGAAAACAATACAAATCCATTTTTAAAAAATCCTGAATAGTAAATAGTGTCCAATTCCAATACATATCAATTCCCTGATGCTTAAGATGTCAATGTGTAATCATTTAATCTTTCATTGCGTTAGTTTGCACATGTTCTTGCTTCTTAAATTTCATGTTCCCATTGCAATTCTTCCTGTGCAGCTTTAAATTTACTGTTCCTGAATGGCAACATGAGCAACTAAAATCTGGAAGGCTTTATCTAACACAATTAGCACTCTGAAAGATCGTCAACTCTTCCTCCCCATGTGATTTTCTTAGTAAAATACAGAAGTGGTTTATCATTACTTTTTC
The DNA here is from genome assembly GCA_023970755.1 of Azemiops feae. Taxonomy (NCBI): domain Eukaryota; kingdom Metazoa; phylum Chordata; class Lepidosauria; order Squamata; family Viperidae; genus Azemiops; species Azemiops feae. Next base: position 932,710 of record JALGBA010004083.1, read on the forward strand.
CCATGCAGTATGAAATGATGCCTTTGCCATTGTCACTAAAGTAATAACTGGCCTCCAGCATCTTCCTATATTACTGCTGCCCAATATAAGTGTCTGATTGATTTAGTGGAGTAGCTGAGATTATGTTCACCCCTTCAGTAACCCTGTTGAGATTATATACCCTTATCATCCCATTTGCTCATCCCTTTTATGGCCTCCATCACAATGAAACAGCACAGAAGATATTGGGAAGGGGAAGATACCAGATTTTTACTAGCCTGATTTTTCTCTTGCTCTATTAATGCATGTATCCATGTACAATCCACCTTCTTCAAAAGTTATGTACATATTATATAGAACAGGTGGACCTTTGGAGGTCCAAGACTTTACTATATCCACTCTAAAAAAAGAAGAGAGAGATAGAGTTGGAAGGGACCTTCAGTAGTCCCTGACTCCTAAAAAGAATTGCAGTGGTGTAATCATATGATAACATTTGACAATAGAAAATATTTGTATTATTATTACTTAAGAAGTAAGAGTGTTCTTTTACATTTTAATTACATAAATTACATTATATTTAGTTTGCATTCTGCTACCCTCAATTTCTTTCTCCTGATCCTTCTTCCTTTTTTGGAGGACAATACTAACGAACAAACCAAAAGCCAAATACGGATCTTCTACTCCTCCATAGTGGCATTCATAATAAGCCAAGATGGTATCAAAACAACAGCAAATATTATGATGTCATTGTGCAAAAATTGCGATTTAATACTTTTATCACAACTGACTCCAATAAGCCCATTTTGTTATTTGCTTCATGATGTCATGGACTGTGTGGGGGTGATGTCATTGGGGGAAAATATAAATCTATTGCAAAGAAATGGATGCAAACTAATATTAACTACAGAACGGTTGAACTGATTCTTCACGCAAGCAATATCTTATTTAATATTTTACAAAAGCAGATCTGTTGAGAGGAAAATGTTAAATGAATATGCAGGTTTCAAAAAAGATAGAATGAAATGAGATTAAATGGCTAACATATAATAGATAATGGAAAGAGCAGAAGAATATTAGTGGGTTTAAACTTTTTGTTCTTTTTCTACAGAAAGGTCTTTGACAATGTAGATCAAGCCAAAATGTTGAACATCCAATGGTTAATGGGTGTATCATAACACCCTATTAGTCTAAGAAACTTTACAGTGAACAAGAAGCTATTATGAGAACTGAGAGTAGCTCAGAACAGAGAAGGTGTGAGAGAAGATACATATGGTCCCCTATTAAAAGAATGGCAGAATAGCAAAGGAGGACAGCTGGAATAAAAATTGGAAGTTGAAGAAAATAATTTAAAAGATGCAACTAAGAACATTTTGTTAGCCATTTAAAATGATTTAGAAAAAATCATGAAGATAAAAATGGAAAGTAAAAGATCTGAGTTAATGTTCTTCTTCTTTACTTCCTCTTTTACCACTTCAGGTGTCGAGGGAGATGCAAAGTTCTGATTCTTGCTGTTAATTGTTAATTGATGTTGTTGTATTATGTCTTTGATATGGTCTGTTCATCTTCTTCTGGGTCTGCTTCGTGTTCTTTCACCTTCTTCTCCTTTTGTTATATGCCTTGAAGTAACATCAACTGTATTGTTCAGTGAATTTGCAGGTGATAAGGTGAAGAAGTGAAAGTGATATATTTGTTTTCTTCAACTGAAGAGTAAAGTTGGAGAGTATGTTGGAGAAGTAAAGAGGAACTTAATGCTAGGGAGAAAGCAATGTTCTATGTAGTGTTGCTGTGAAATGTGGTCAAAATAAAGGTCGAATACTCCCTTGAGGTGACGATAGCAACAGAAAGCAAAGAGAGAGCAAAGAGTCTATGAATCCAGTTGAAAATTCCTTCCAATCAAAGTACTGTTCACTAGTCTACCAGTCTACAATTGATCTCCTCTGTTGATAAAGCCTTAAGGACTTTCCTTCCTGGGATTTTTTACTTCAAAGCCAGCAGACTGAATTGCAGATAGAGAGAGCTGACACTGTGCCAGGTGGGTTTCAGTTGCTCTGCTCTGTTTTCAGCTTAGTACATTTCTGCTCTAGTTATCTCAGGCACAGCAGTCATCACATTGTAGTCCCCCGAAGCACCAACCAATGAACCGCAATAAACAACACTGTCAGCCATTACAGAGGAGAGTACTTGGAACTTTGTCTAATTAGGCCTTCTGCCAGCCAGGTGAATGGGCTGCATCAAATGGCCAGTGAATTAGCCAAAGGATATATTTTCCTCTTGCCAAACATTTAAACAAGGCAAAGTGAAATACTGTATGATGCTTAATGTCCAAAAATGTATCTCCAACTTCTAAAACTTATAACAAGAAAACCAAACTTTGTGGTTGCCAACACAATGTGGTAATAAACATGGTATATTTAACATTTCTAGTGACAGATTTTATCTTCCTGGGCTCTAAGATCACCACAGATGGGAACTGCAGCCAAGAAATTAAAAGACGCTTGCTCCTGGGGAGGAAAGCTATGGCAAATCTAGACAGCATACTAAAAAGCAGAGACATCACCCTGCCAACGAAAGTACGTATAGTCAAGGCCATGGTTTTCCCAGTTGCAATGTATGGCTGTGAAAGTTGGACCATAAGAAAGGCTGAACGCAAAAGAATTGAGGCCTTTGAACTATGGTGCTGGAGAAGACTCCTGCGAGTCCCTTGGACTGCAAGGCGATCAAACCGGTCAGTCCTAGAGGAGATCAACCCTGACTGCTCCTTAGAAGGCCAGATCCTGAAGTTGAAAATCAAGTACTTTGGCCACCTAATGAGAAGGAAGGACACTGGAGAAGAGCCTAATGCTGGGAAAGATGGAGGGCAATAGAAGAAGGGGACGACAGAGAATGAGGTGGCTGGATGGAGTCACTGAAGCAGTAGGCGTGAGCTTAAATGGACTCCAGAAGATGGTAGAGGACAGGAAGGCCTGGAGGAACGTTGTCCATGGGGTCGCGATGGGTCGGACACGACTTCGCAACTAACAACAACAACAACAACATTTAACATTTCACCTATGGCATATTACACTTATTGTTTTATTGTGCTCTTTCCTCAACAAACATTCAGTCCTTTTAGTGCTAAATTTAGCAGATTAAGTCAATTTAGGTTGCATATACCATTGTCAGACCCAGCTTTACTCTGAATGAAAAAAATATGTTGAAATAAGAAGCACAACTAACTGCATTGGTTATTGATTTGATTACATGCTATCAAGTCATTATCAAGTCATTTCCCCCCCCCCCACAATGATCAGCCCTATTGTGGTTGTGCGTCTACCAACAGTGTACGCATCACCACTGTAAATGAGTCATTCCTCTTTGTTGCTGGTTGTTCTTTTCTCTTTTCTTCCACATTTCCCAGTATTAGAATCTTCTCCAGAGAGCTAAGCCTTTGCATAATGTCTCTGAAGCAGGATAATTTGACTCTGTTCATTTGTGCCTCAAGTGAGAACTCTGGGTTGATTTGTTCAATGAACCATTTGTTTGTTTTCTTGGTATTCTATCCAGGTTGTTCTCAGGAGTCTTCTCCCACGCCAAAGTTCAAAAGCTGATTGATTTTTTTAATTGATTTATTAAAACTAGTTATTTCTTTCAAATGGCAAATTATGCTGCAGTAAAAAAATAAATGAAATATTTAAATATTCACTACTCTGTTACTAGTTTGTGTTGAATGGACCTAGAGCTCATCAGGATTTGGGGCAATTTAGCCTAAGTTTCATGCATTTTTATTTCAGGAATAAAATGATAGGATATACAGATCATGGAGACTGGTTTCATATACCAATTTCTGCATGTTTTATAAATCCCTTGCCAACGAAAGATGAGAAAAAAAATTACCTCAGTTTTTGTCTGGCATGGAGCAATAGGATGTTTGGATGATAATAACATCAGAAAAGCCCCAGAGTAGACTAATGTGTAGATTTTCATAATAAAATTTCTATTCTATTTTAGAAAATTGAGTAAGTAGCTTTTGAAAAGAAATATTTTCTTCTATATCAGATGACTCCTTGACTGAGATAGTAATCTGGTTTGGTTTTTCCTATATCCTGGCTTCTACTCTCTCTCAGATGATTCACTGGGATCTGCTTTATACATCTGAATTTAATATGCCATTGTATTTATTCATGTTGGAAAAACAGATCATGTTGAATCTGTTCTATTATACTGTATGCAAGTTTTATTCTCACTTTGTGGTGCTCCTATATAATAATAATACAAAGACTGGACTGAGAGCCAGACTGGAGTGGGTCTCTCTTTGAGTATATACACTAAATCAGTACAGTCAACATAAGAGTGAGTGATTAAGGAAGCAAATTTGAGAGAGGCTAAGGTACCATGTTGCTGATTTTTTCTTTCCCTGCAATGGGGAAGCTGTTTTGCCTGCTGCTATGGTTTGTACCCTCAACCCCACCATAGAAAAGTCTGCCATCTGGGATCAATGCACCATCCCAGATTATTACTGTGCTATAGTTTTGGACAGGTAGAGCTCCCTAAGCCATAACTGTCTCATCCAGGGCTTTTTTTCTCATAGAACATTCAGAACGGAGTTCCGGCACCTTTTTTGGATGGAACCTTGTAGGGTAGGCAAAGTGGGTTGTATGACATGTGTGAGTTCCGGCACCTTTTTTTTTTTTCTTTCAAAAAAAGCACTGGTCTCATCCAAATTGAAACATTTTGCAGATGTGAAACTTCAGTTTTCATTCTAATAGTTGCTGAGTGATAGTAGTTAACCTTTTTCCTGACATTAACCATTCATCCATTTCCAATTTGTTTGGTGCATAATCAAACCCCATATAACTCCAAAGATGAAACTTTGTGTAAGAAACAATTTTTGACTAGGAAGTAGATGCAATTGTTGATTGGGAAGCAGGCTGACCATCTGTTCTACTTTGCACCAGATAATCCAGTATCTGAAGCAGGAGACATGGCTTCAAGGTACAGTATGTGATCAAGTAAATAAGTCATATATTTGTAATCTTATCCACATGGTGATCTATATTGGATTTTAATGTTAATTATCAACTTCATTTATAATTTTACATCTACCTTTAAAAAATGGCCTGCAAATTTTAGACAAATCCATACCTTTTATCTTTGTTTTTGGTGATAAGCTTTCTTTTTCCTGTCTTTCTCTTAGGAGGGAATGTACAAATTGTCATGCTACCAGGAACATTTTTTTTCTTTGTAACAGCAGTTTCAAACATGTTGCATGCATATCGGCTCAAATGCACTTATGCCAAACATTCTGCTGAATGACAATGATGAGTATCCAAAGCACCACTGAGTGCACCTGCTTCTTTGCTTGGCCCGTGGAGTCCCTTTTACTCCAACATCAAAAATTGGCAGTGGTACATTATACTGCCAAGTTTTTAGATTTCTGTAAAACAATCTCCATAAGATATAGGAGGCCTAGGCAATATAAATCCATTGCTGCCCTCGGCTTCAACTTTCTGTCCTTTAAAACATCAATATTGCATGATTAAAGTTCTGTAACAAAATGGCAGCTTTTTAGTGACACAGTGTTTTCATTTGCTTTAAAAAAAAAGCATGGGAGGCAAGGAATGAACTGAGCCTCTGTAGGCAAAACACATCCTTTTTCCTCATTAAAATCCTACCTCACAGCCCCCAAAGTGAAATGACAATTTTTATCTTTGCCCACTCCCTGACCTCGCCTCATTATGGGACATGATGTTTACATTTCTCAGAGGCCATGTTAATATACAGTCACTGGAGTAGATCAACAGAGACAGGCATCACCAGAATCTCTGCCTTGGGTTGAAGAGGAGAAGCAAAAACCTCTCTTGATGCCCAAAGGCAAGAGCCTACAGTAGATGGGGAGAAAGGCTTCACCTTAATTCCAGCAAGATGGATTGGCTGTGAATTTGAAACTCTTTAAATTAAGTAAAGTTGAACAAATCATGGCTTAATGCAAGATGTGAATTTTGTCATGTTTTATTTCTCTGTTTTCTTCTGGATGTCCACATTGCTGTCCAAAGATTTCTGAGTGCTTATAACTGCATGCAGTGGATGTAAAAATAACGGACTTTAAGAGCTCCAGCTAATCATGAATGTCCCCTTTTTCCAAATAAATCAAAGAAAAGTAGAATGTATGAAAGTATACTTAATTTGATGGCTTCATTTCTGTTTCGTGTATGCTAATATGTCCTTATCTGCATTTACAAGAGAAATATAATGTAAGAAATTGATCCATATGGAAGTTATACCTGATTACCCAGAACAATAACCAAAATGAATTGTTGTGGTGCAGTGTCATCTTTACACATGAAATGTTGCTTATTTCCCTTTATTTAACACCAAACAGTTTATTTATTTATTAAATTTATATGCCGCTCATCTCACTATCAGCTGACCATGGGTGGCTTGCAATGCTTAAATACAATTCTTAAATATACACTAGATATCTCATTCTATTTCTTAATAAGAATTTTTTTCTTGGATTTGGATTTTCAACACAAATCTTTTCATTTTGCCACTATTGCAAACAAATCTTTTTGTGCAAATGGGCCTCTCTTGTTCGTTCCTTTTTCTTCCAAGATATCTGATCAACCATTCATCTGTCCTTGTATTATAAACCAGAAATCTGGCAAACTAGTCTTCAATTTGTCAAAAGTTCTCAAAAGAGGGCTGTTGATTCTGTATTTTACCCTTCCCTCACTTTTACTTTTCATTAGCATATGTTTTGCTTATTTAAGGCAATTATGACTTTATAACCTCATAATTGCCTTAAATAAGCAAAATATATACTAATACAAGGACACCCCACAGCAGCACTTGGGTCTCGAATGCAAGCTTGCTGCTTGTCAAGCAAGTGTACTTACCATGGGAGCCATCATATTGGTAACTGCCCCAAATCCTCCCCAACAAAATAAAATTGGTAAGCATGGGTGCACATACACCTTCCAATGCACAAAGCATGAGTTTAACCATACAAGGTTAAACTTCAGATGCAGGTTTTAGACTCTTTCCAAAGAAACTTCCCAGTGATTGTTTAGTTTAGACTTTGGAAATCTGAACATTTCCATACTGTGCCCATCTAGAAGCATTTTTATAATTCTGTATTATCAATTATCAATTTGCCTGTTTTCCATGTTATAGGTTATGTGGAAAACTTTTCATGAACTATTGGAGCTGCATTCAAAAGTTTAGAGAAGAAGGTGCTAGAACTGATTTCCCAGCTCGTTCAGAATCTCTTATTGTTTTTCATTTGGACTTTCAGTTTCTGCTTGTGCTATACACTTTCCTTCTTGCAAATTTTCCCCAACTAATTCCATCTTTCTATATTGTTCATGGATATCTTGTTTCTTGGAATAACTCAGCCTACTTTTTCTTTTCTGCCCTTTACATTTAGACCTGCTTTCTAGAATTCCTTTATGTGACAATTTCTCTTGATTTTTGTAGGCATATTTCAAAATCAAAATATTTTAGATTTATATGTTTTAAATATATGTTGCACAGATCTGCAAATGACAGCATTCGGCTGAATCTTTCTGAGCTTGGAACCCAAATAGGCTCAACCTTGGTTACGAATTGGATAGAGGACCACTCATCCAGTGCATTGCAGAGTTGTAGAGTGGAAACAAACAAACAAATATTGAAAGAAAACAAAGGCAAACTACTTCAGAATATTTGTCATACTATGAAAACTGCATATACAGTATGTAGTCATCAGTAGCTAAACTCAACTGTATTTTTATCTTACAACAATGGAATGGGATGGAATGGGATGGAATGGAATGGAACGGAACAACTAGCTATATAATTCATTGAGATAAATTACAATTCTGTTAAATATAGAACTATATTTCTTTGTGATTAACATATATAATGTCACATTGGGTTTTTAAACATTCCTGTCAAAAAACACACCCAGAACTGTGTTCTAAACTAAATCTTGTGTCCTATATTAAATCACCTTGGCAATTCCTTAACACTTAAGTAGTATTGTTCACTGTTTGAAAAAGACAACTTCATTAAATTATCTTCATAGCTAAAAAGTATGAATATACACCATGCAGAAGGTCCAGAAGAAAGTGAAATCATATGAAATTAAAGATATATATCTATAGGTGTGGCATTTTTGAAATAACAATAAAAAGATTATTAGATAGGAATTTGCTATAATATACAAAGGTTACTCAATATACTGTAAAGGCAGATAAAAATTAATAATAATTAACACAGTTTTATGTTTTTTAAAAAGCAATTGAATCTTACAGACTTAATTTCCTCATGTTATAACAGCAGCAAATATATTTTATTACAGCAACAAATATACTATATATTTATTATTGCAGGAGCAAATATATTTGCAACCCCAAAGGATTCCAGAATAAGTCTTTCCTACATTATAGAAAAAACTCAAACCTATTAAATCACCTGATTCACACATCACACTAAGTCATAGTTGCTGAATGATGATTTGTTGAATGAACCACAGCTGTTCCTTTCAACAATATATTTGCAATATATATGAAAATATATATGCAAATTAGACTTTGCAGAAGTGGTAGGGTCAATATCAGTGCTATGTCTAGGATAGATATGATGACTGAGATGTGAGCAGCAAATGTAGTTTTATTGTGACAGCTCAGTGCTTCCAATAATAATTTTTAAAATAGAAAGATGGACAGACTAATATATCTTATTCTCATTTGGTCATCACCTTGGCATACAGTATGCCAAATAATAGTAAAGAAACAAATTGGGTCTTTTTTTCCATAACTTTTTTGCAGAAATTGTGGGTCATATTCTGAGATGTAAAACTAACAATCTCCACAAAAAACTTTTTGGGGAAACATGGAAGTAAGAGGGGAAAAAACATCACCTACTTCATTGTCATCACCTATCAGGAGGAAAGAAAGTGTACTGATGGGGTAGTCAGGCCATCATCAATCACTTCCAGAAACCATCTCCCACTCTGTCCCCCAGCCTCACAAATCTGGCAGACTACTAATAAGTTACTGCCAAAGGAGAAAAAGAAATTCATAGTGAGAAAAATGTGAATATTGAGAAATGTTCTTTCTTGTGATATTAGAGTTCAGGATCATCCAGCAAGATAATTTGAGATAAAAGGCAGTATTTTTTTTCATATTAGATTCATTGCTGTAGAAATGATGATCCTCTCCCCTCCCAAAAAAATTTAGATGTTATAGTTAGATGTTATGTTCAGCATCATACTAGCAGGTGTCTCCATACCACATGGCAGCAACTCTAAGGAAGATTAATGGTATGTTCACATAATAAATGAAACCGTAAGCTAGCCAGCTGATTATTTTATGTTTCAGTGTATTGTGCATCACCCACCCACCCCTTTGTTGGTTGAGTAAATCACAGTAAAGTTAAATAATACATGTGTCATGTTTATGAAATCAATGTCATGTTTCTAAATGTTTTATTGCATCTGTTTCTTAACATGTAAATGTAATAATACTGGAGAATGGGTAGGCTTCTGGTATGAGCTAGTATTTTCTGTTTACAAAACTTCATTGAATACTCCCTAAATGGAATGCATGATACAGTATCTTAGTGACTGATCTTCACCCTAGTTTGGCTTAGTTGTCTTGTTAATGATCCCCCAAATTCTGTTGTCAAAAGATTTCAGACTGATCACTTCAAATGCTAGGGAAGCACAAAAAATGTCTAAATATGTGATAAAGTTTGCTTTGTAAGGAAATAAAAACCATCACGTTAAGGTAATCTCCAAATCTTTCCTTTAGCATTTGCTTTCTGCTCTGGCAATTTGAAAAGAAAAAGCAACATGATGGCACAGCAAGAATCTATTTGGACTTTAAAATGTTCATCTTATTCTGGATGCAAAATGTGTAGCCACACTGAGTAATTTTCTTTAATGTGCTTACTTCAACAGATTTTTTTAAAAGACTGATGCTTGTGTAGAAATTCACATCCTGAATAAATCTAGCATTGTCTTCAAAGGCTGCTGAGTAAACCACTCAGCATTACCTGAATTCATAGCAACTCCAAGCTTCAAAACAACAAAATACTCTAATTCATGAAAAGACCTGAATACTGATCTTGAAAAGATTATATTGAAGGAATAGAGGTAGTTGGGTTTTGTATAATGTTGTGAGCCAGAAATTTTGATTGCACCAGTGGCTTTATTTTTATTTTATTTACTATAATTTACCACTGTGACTTAATGTATCCAGAAATTAGGAACCTTTAGAACATGCAATGCAACATTTATATCCATAAAAGCAATGCATACTGCAAACTGAGCCTTTCTCTCTTATTGTTTTTTCCCTTTGTGTATATATTTTTATATCTGTATATCTACATATCTACAATATATATCCACATCAACATCAACATCTACCTACCTAGAAGTACTGTAATGTAGGTAGACAGAAACCAAGAGACTCATGAACCTAAGACAAGCCTTCTAATTTATACCTCAGGGCCAAGCAATCTTTCATTACTTATAATTACTCTTGTTGCATCTCACTTTTGGTCACCCAGGAACATGTGGCTAGATATCACACATGTAAATAGGAAGAGAGGCTGTATTCTTTTTGGAGTCAAGAGATGGGATTGTTTCAGCTGGACTAAGCCTATTCAAAGTTTAACATATCTTACTCCTTGTTTTCCTGACAGTATGCTAATAATATTTGTGAAAGCAGGGTCTGAGAGTTCCACACAGCCCATGGATTGCAAATTGACCAACTTGAGTATACAAGATTACCAGTGAGACTTATTGAAGTCAGTAAGAAAAAAATCAGTATCACCATGTGTAGGATGGCAGTGTTATCCACCCTGTACCCTCAGATGTTGGTATATCTATTTAGAAACAAGATTAAGGGTTTTTTTTAATGATACTTCATCCTTTTTAGATTAATTGCAGTTTAAACAAGACATGATTTGTTTCAGTTTTTCAAACTGATGGTTTTCAGATGTTTTCTGAAATAGCTACCAGAGTTTCCAGCTAGCATAGAAATTCTGAGGGTTGTAGCCCAAACACATCAGGAAGGCACCTAACTGTGGAAGGCTGATCTAAGATATTTATATCAAGGAAATAGTCAGGGTGATCTATTGATGGAATGACATAAGGCATCACTGGATGATATATTCATTAAAGAAATTACTAGGGCAGTGAAAAAACACATTTTCATTAGAAAGCATTAAAAATGTTCTCAGAAACAAAGTTTTTTCTCTCCTTCCCATCCCGTAAGCATCTCAGACAATCAAAAATAAAGTTTCAAATTACTTCATATTCTGTGGAAAACACATTTTTGTTGTTGAAAAACTTTTTTTTTTCTTTTGTCCTTATTTTAAGTACTTTCTGCCTGACAGGCTTCACAAATTTATCTCTTCTGGTTCTTATCATTTTCTCATTCTTCTATTTGCAATTTTCAGGAAGATGAAGACCCCAAAAGACTGGATGTTATGATAGAAATGCTTAGCAGAACCTGAATAGAGCTGAGGGCATTGTTTCTCAACCTTGCCAACTTCAATTCCCAGAATTCCTCAGCCAGCCATGTTGAAGTCCATACATCTTAAAATTGGCAAGGTTGAGAAATACTGGAGGAGAGCAATCCATTCACATTTCTTTGATGCCATAAATCCCTATTTAGATCACACAAAGTATCTTTGTTGCAGTCTGAACTCATTGAAGACAAAACTAGAGTACTTATGCATCTTCAGCAGTTCTAGCAGCAAATTTTTCAATAATAAAAAAATAACAAAGTTTTTAAAAATGGTATCATTTTGTCTTTTTTTAGTTTTAAATTATTCTTAAATATTCTTTCTTTATTATTTATATTATTTATATTATTTATATTTACTTCCTTTTCCTTGTCTTCTAGCCTTTTCTTTGAGAAAAGAGCTTTGAGTGTAGCATTAGACTGGCATGTGAATAAATAAATAAGAATTAAATCAGTCATACATTTAAAACATCATACGTTTTTAAATGAAAAAAAATAGCATACTCTCTGACTTAGGGATCCCAAACCTCCTGTATGTCGACTGGCACCGGGCCACGGCATGCCAGCAACTAGGCCGCATAAACAAGCAAAGCCCCATCCACAGGATGAAGGCAGCACACGAAACCACACCCCCTCTGGTCCACGAAAAAACCCTCTCTCCACGGAACTGGTCCCTGGTGCCCATAAGGGGGGGGGGGGTTGCTCTAACTGATTGAGGAAGCTTCCTGTTCTAATCATATTTTTTCCTCAAGTGATGAATATCCTTAATGAATAAATTATATTTGGCAATACTCATTATTGTTTAAGAATTGCTGGTACATTGTATTGAATGAGACAATTTTGCAGTAACCCTTTTGATCAGAATTTCATCTTTCCGTTAAATCATTATTTTCCTTGTGGTAGAAAGAAACATGTTTTTGAATACCTGTTCTAGCAAGAAAAGCTACAATACTGAGGAAAAGGACAATAATTTATATGTTTCCAAATTTCCAAATAATTTTCTACTGCTAAATTCTTAAAAACTCATGAATTGTGTTTCATATGGTTAATTTATTATATGGATAAGCACCTTAAATTCCATACCATTCCCTAACTATAATTGCCTCAAATTGCCCCAACATAGATTTGTGTCTTTGTAAGGCAAGATAATAAAAATGGTAGCTTGGATTATTAATGTGGATTGAAAAGCATAGCAAATTCTACAGACATGTAGCCCCCCCCCCCCACAAAAGGGAAAGCATTCCAAAACCTGCCCCTGACCACATATATGAAACAGTTGCATTCATACTTCCCACGAACTCAGCATTCAACCCAGTCAATCAATGAGTCAGCACCAAAATCAGCATTCTATTGACACAATATTTCCTGTTACTGTATCCTGCTAATTTTTTTACAGAGAAGAAAATATGAGGCACTCTGTATTGTGAAAATGACATGATATTCCTCATTGCAACAATTAGCCTTAACATGGCACTTGTACCACCTCTTAGCCATTTCTGGCAGTTGCAGAACCTCAAAAAAGGTTTAGGGCAGTTACATCTACCTACTGCAGGTGTTGAATAAGGTCATGGAAGAATTGAAAGAGCCACAGTCATTTTGCCATGTTGCTCTTCAAAGCAACTTTAGAGTGATGTATACTGTCAGAAATACGCATTTATACATTTATTAATGTGGTCGTCCACCAGTCTTCTCTTTTGAGTTATTGATAGCACTTCTATTTATATCTAAATATTTATATAATGTTTAAAGAGATGTCTGAAGTACTAAAATCCTTTTCCTTTACAGGCAAGAGATATCCACTATCAAGCTGCATGTTATGTAGTGCATCTATTGTGCATTTTTTGTCAGTCCAAAGCCCAAAGTTATGACAGAGAAATCCAATTGAGTTTTATTTGTTCACTCCTAATGGACAGAATCTTGACAAACTAAAGCTATAATTCTCTACCCTGATAGATGTATCCTGAGAAATTCAGGATGTGGCTAATATGAATCTCCCCTCCCCCCCATCCAGCTCTGTCCTGCACAATATCTTTGGGCTCCTCACTGATGGAATGTATACCTCTTCCCTGAGCAAGTTCTGTGCTGCCAAGAATCCTGTCCACTGCTTCTCCAAATGCACATTCCATCATACAACTTCAAATAAGAGAGAGGGTGGAAAGATGAACGGGGCAATAATGGGAGAGGAAAATGGTCTTAGCATGTAAGATTACCCAAGCAAGCTCATTAACTTTTATTAGATATGTCCCTTCCCTGCAGTTATATATATTACAATATGCTTGATATGAACATTCCAGAGAGATAATCACATTTTTGGGGGGGGAAATCACATCACTTTTTTTAAAAAAAAAATTACATCAAAATGAAGAAGCAGGAATCCCTGCAGAGATTGACCTCATTTATATTTATTGAAAGAAAGAAGCTGTATCTGTTCTTCCATTCATGAGAAAACTGCCAAGCATGCACCTCTTTTTAATAGGTGAATCTACAGAACTATATTAAAGGAGTAGATTTTTTCCCTACCAGAAATATATATGTGGGATCATCAGATAAAGACTAGAATTAGTCCAGTACTGTTATATCTTTTAAAAATGGGTTTTTAGGATTGAGCATTATTGTAGGATTGAAGAATTATTTCATAGAAAAAGATCACTAGTTGCTGTTTAAAAATGAAAAAAAGTGAACACATTTATACTCTTGTGGGTATAAAGTGCCATATGGGCTTTTTGAAAGGGAAAGGTCTGCTAATGAAGCTTTTCTCAAACAAAGCCATCTGTCAATACGCACAATATGACAGTTCATAAAACAGGACATGATTTTAGCAGGAATGGGCTGTATATATTCTGGCTAGGAAGCCAAAAATAAGTGGGAGTGGCTTGGGATTATTTTGGCAATTTAAATGGAAAAATAAATGACATACTCACCAAATGATTGGGATGCATTAAATTCTACTTTTTAAGCCAGAAAGATATTTTGGCTTTAGAATTTTAAAGCTTATAAATTGGGGAGATGAACAATGGCTGAGGATTAATTTACAATCTGTTTATATCATAACAGTCATAGGTGTACTGGAAGACCCTGTTCTTTATGTTTGTATCCAGAAGCAGACAAGCAGAAATGATCCCTAATCCTAAACTGGTCCAGTGATTGTCTTTGATTTATTTTGACAACCTTATTGTATTTTTTTTCTTTATTGATCTGAACATCTGTATTTTCTTTCATATTTTGAAACACAATCCATTACCCTCCCTTAGCTGTCTGAAAATAATTTCCCTTCCTTTACTGGTAAAACAATTCAAATGCCTTATATGCATTTTTGCATGTACATTATGTTTCCTAAATATATGAAATCAAAATAGTCTTTGAATTGCAATGTACTTTGAAGGGTGACATTAAAGGGGGATTCCTCCCTTTATTTGTCTTGGGAATTAGTACAATTATTTCAGGGGAGATAAGTACAGTATTGGCAATTAAAGACATTCCAAATAAGCTGCCTTCTCTCTCTCTCTCTCTCTCTCTCTCTCTCTCTCTCTTTCTCACACACACACACAACAGAGAGAGAGAGAGAGAGAGAGAGAGAAAGGGAAAGAGAGAGAGAGAGAGAGAGAGAGAGAGAGAGAGAGAGAGAGAGAGAGAGAGAGAGAGAGAACAAAGACACAGAAACAATAAAGATACATGCAACATCAAGCATGACATTTCCATGTGAGCTCAGATAATTGACAATTGGTCCCATTATTTGCTGTATTTTGGCTGTGGGCTCTACAATTTGACCCTGGGGTCCAGCTCTAATTATTTAATTATCCATAATTTGTTATTTGATTTCTATAGCCGTCCATCTCAGCAAATGACTCTGAGAGGCTCACAATTCAAAACATTCAACAGCAACCCATAGAACAAATAAGGGCAAGAATTATTTACCATGTGCATCTGTTTGCTTTGCTTCACAAACATCTAAAGAACAGAAAAACATGATCATACCGGTAGCTGTTTCTAGAAATTGAAGATTACAGGCAGAAAAACTGTAAAAACTTCTCTTACTGACAAATAATAATCCATACAGAAGATGTTGCCATGCAAAGGCCAAGACCTACATACTTGCGTTGGATATTGTGATGCAAGAGTGCAATCACAGCATTAATATATGACATCATTTTGAATATGTCATCATTTTAATATTTTTGGTGTTACAATATCACTAGTAGCTAAATGAAATGTTAATATTAATAATAATAATAATAGCAAAGATGTAATGGTTCAGACAATTAGATTCCACATTTAAGATTAAGACATTATGTACAAATAATATCTAATTTTGCTTTTTTAAAAATGCAAACCACCCAGAGTTAACTGGAGTTAGGCTGGCTCTAAATCATATATTTTTTTAAAAAAAATCAAATCAAATGTACCTCTCGTTCTTATGCATTAACTCTTTTTAATTAAAAAAACCCACCTTGGTATCTCTTATATAAAAATTATGAGCCAATTAAAACACCTCTGCCCCTGATTTTAATCCCATCTCTGATTGTTCATCTGATAACAAATTGAAGCTCTCCAACTCCATAAATGTGCAAAAACTTTTTTTTGAAATGTTGCTTGGAACAATAGAAACAATAAAACATTGAATTTAGTTAATAGCATGTCTACATTTATAAACAGTTGCCACGAAATATTTCCCACTTTAATCCCATAATCAGGATTCACACCAATAAATAACAGGAAATAGGTTATATTTGTCAGAGGTCACATATTTCAGAGATCTAAATACCTAAATCTCCAAAATAGTACATTTTTAGCCTTATTAGCCCCAAACCCCTGGGAAATATCGTGGGGCATAAATCTTCTTTCAAAATAATTCCATCCTTACAGAAGAGTATGAACAAATCCAAAGCTTCAGTGAACTGAGCTTTTCTTAGCCTTTTGGCTAAGATCAAGTGATTGAAATCTTATTGGTACAATTTTCACTATTAGTCAGCCAAGCCAATTCTAAATTATACGCCAATTTTGTATCAAACATTAGATATGTACACATCTTTTACAGTGATTCACAGGGCTTACCACACCATCCCCATTTATTTTTTTGGCTTTTTTCTCCCTGAGCTACTGATGTGCACATTTTACAAAACATTGAAAAAAGTAGTTGGATGTCACACTATTTCTGACTGAGCTGAGATTCTTTTGTCAATACATTAATGTGCATATGTGTGTACATAGATTTAAAAATACTGGAATCAGAGCTGATGTATGGTTTTTCAATATACAATACATTTGTATTGTTTACCATTAAGCAAGAACCTTTATAAACACCAATTGATCAGCAAGACATCTTATTTATTTACAAGCATCAGCAGTCTTGCACAATAAAACATGGGTTTACTGGTTCTCACCACTTCAGCAGAACCGGTAGCTAATTTTTTGTTGCCCAGGCCCAGAATGGACTTCTGGAAATGGCATCCACACAGAGAACCGGTTGTTCACATATTTGAATCCCATCACTGAGATTACTATTCCCCTTCCCATGATCATTTGACAAGTTTATGCCACATTTCATGAAATTTTCAGCAATTTTTCCAATCAATTTCATAAGAACATTTGTGGATATATGCATTATGAAAGCATTCAGCATTTGTGTGTTTAAAATTATTTAAATTTAATAGCTATCACACAACAATTTGGCTGTTGAAGACGTTACTGTACCAGTGGGAACCATATTATTATAAAAACCATAATATTATTCTGAAATAGTCCAATATTCAGATACAGATATTTAAGTAATACGTTTTGCTAATACCGATAAGGAATATCAATAGGGAAACAGTTTAACATAGTGGTTAAGGCATCAGGCTAAAAGCTGGGAGATTGAAAGTTTGAGAGTTCTAGTCCCACTTTAGGTACAAAGCCAGCTGGGAGACCTTGGACCAGTCACCCTCTGGTCCATGGCAAAAACTTTGAAAGAAAACTACAGGAACCTATCCAGACCGTCATCAATCAATACTAACTCAAAGGCACAAAAACAAAACAAAAGAATTTGTGGGTAAAGATAAAATAATTACTAGACAAGAAAAATAATTACTTGTACTGTAGTTTTATATGAGGATCCTTATTTTATAATAAATATCAATATAAATAAATCTATTTAGATTTATTCCATTGAAGCTTCTTTAGACATATCTCTTTGTAGTAGTTTTACAACGTGCCCTGTGTGCATGTCAGAAGCACCTTTAATTGGTTCTGTTGAATACTAACAAAGAAAAATTCTTGCTGTTGTTTCAGACATTAAATAATACTCCAGTCTACCTAATGTCTTGATTTTTTTTTAAAGTATTTTCAATTGTTTTACAGATAATCCCCATGTGCTTTAGCTTTAGCTACTGTATAATCAATTGTTTCAATGGGCTTATGTTAATTAGACAGGGGTCTCTCTCTCTCTCTCTCTCTCTCTCTCTCTCTCTCTCTCTCTCTCTCTCTCACACACACACACACACACACACACACACACACATACACACACACACATATCAGGGAAGGGAAAAACCCACCTTGATTAGTATTACTTTCAAGCTGAAATCTCCAGATGGATTTTGGTGTACTTCAGCATATAGGACACTTTCTTCTCATTTTGAACAGCTTTTTCATGATAGAAAAGAAAAAAAAAACAATAAAAAGAATGAGTTTTGGGGGAAAATATTTAAAATATTAGGTTAATTGGAATCTAGTACATAAAAACAATCTAGAGATCAACACCAAATCATCCAACTTCAGATTGTTTTTAATCTGTGGGCATATTCCATGTAGGCATAAAAGATTTTATGAATCTTCACAGGAAATGAACACTTTTATAGAACTGTATTCCTGTCCTTGGGATTTGTTTCCAGATATTGGAATATCATATTTATCTGGCTGTGTTTTTGATGTTGTGAATATACGGTGAACTTTGAATGAAGAGAGAGAAAAGTAGATTTGGGGACTTATATCAGTGCCAGGGCTTTTTTTGTCATAGAACGCACCGGAACGGAGTTCTGGCACCTTTTTTCAATGGATTTTCCAGAGTTGCATTCTTTTTCTATTGTTTCCCTTCCTATCCTCATTTGCTTTTGAAAATGCCCCACTGGTGGTACGGTGCAAGCGGGGACCCCTCCGGTGCTGTCTGCCTTCTCTAGGAGGAGCCATGAGGCACCGGAGCACCACAGCCAGACCGTGGCTTGATTGGCTGGGTCGGACCATGTGGTGTGGAAGCTGATGGTGGCGGTGGGAGACACATAAACATGGAGGCCCTCTTTGATGAGAGGGTGAGTGAGCCTTTTGCCTTCCCTTAGAGAAGGTGGGGTGTGTGGTTAAAAAGAGGTGAAGCAAGAGGAAAGAAAGGCGGCTGGCGTGGAAGCTTGACCGACAGTGAAACTTTGCTGTTTCTGTTCCTTGGGTAGTTCAAAGGCTGGGATGTCTACGAAAATCTCTTTTTAGTCTTTTATACTTTATATTCAAATTGCAGAGGGAAAGAATAAGATTAAAGCCAATGTCTTGTGATTTGGAGGTATTATTATTATTAATAATATATATTAATTATGTATTGGTCAGATGTAAAGGTAGACCTACAGTATGAGGTTTAATCAGATCTATTTATTAAATTGGGTTTAATTTAAAGGTAAATTAAAAGTAATCTGTTCACTGACAAAGTTTCAATTTTAATTTGTTTCAAATCAATATCCATATGAAACTCCAAATGTAACTTTTTCCACCTTGTTTGACAACTTCTTAAAAATAATTCAATCTTTTACAAGCAACCAAATTTTGTTTTATTGGGCCAATTTCATTCCACATAGAAAGCTGACATTTCCACTCATTAAACTAAATGGGTATGCCAGTGGTAAATGTTCCAAAAGATTAATAAAATGCCTTCTTGTAATTTAAAGCCACACAGTGCATGGTAACATTAATAGTATTAACTTACCTTGAACAAAATCCTAGTCTTTTAGATACACTAAAAATTGAAGTGGTTTTTTTTCAACTACAAAGGTAAACCTTGTAGGGTAGGCAAGGCTGGTTGTATGACGTGTGTGAGTTCCGGCACCTTTTTTTTATATATACAAAAAAAGTGCCGTCAGTGCTATTTAAAACTTATGTTAGAAGTAAATTCTGGTTCGATCCAGACTTAGTTCAAAGAAGACAGCAACTGCTCAGAATGCAACAGCAAAACAGACAGTTTAGTAGTCAAAGGTGGTCACAAGTTGAGAGACAGGGACAGGATAATATTTATAGGAAAGTCTGTTTTTTGTCTGAGAAGCATGCAGACATGTCAGTTGGTGTTTTTGCCTGTGTGTGTGTGTGTGTGTGTGTGTGTGTGTGTGTGTCTGTGCACATGCAGGGTCCAGTAGGGAAGAAATGCAGTTTTCTCATCCTGTGAGGTATGATAATTTTTGCTCTTTTGTGTGGCCAGGTATTGGTTTTGGGGTGATGGATCTGGGATCAGGAGAATAATATTTTATAGGTAAAAAGATTTCTATACCTTGCGAGGATTTTCTTTGGTTATGATCGAGTTGATATTTGCCAATTTCCTAATGGGAGATGTGCTTAATCAGTTTCAACCTATGGGTCAATATAAACTCTGGCCTTTTGATTTATTGTTTGTGGGTTCACTGACAGATCAGAGGTGTTCAGGGTTTAGGGAAGAATTCTCAGCATAAACCAATTTTTCCTTTCTATTCCAGGATTTTACACCATTCCCCCCCCACCGCAAACCAATTAGTTACTTTCTAATTTATACCTCTTTCAGCAATGCTCTCTCTGACAAAAGGAAATACTTAGGCATGCTTCTGGCAAGCAGGCTGGCGTCTTCACTGAAACAACAATGTAGACAGACACATCAGATACATAACTCCTCTTTTAGTATTGCCTTTCAGCTGTGTCCTTGGGATCCTGGGTCAGTGTATTAATTATAATGCAGTAGGCCTGAAAATATGCATCACTGAATCTTACAGTGAAACTCAACAATATGTTTAATAAAAAATATGTGGCTTCATCTTCTCACTTTATGTAATTACAGATACAGGAGCAATATTACTCCTTCACTTTGTGTCACCGCCACTGCTTTATGCAGCTCTACCTATTGGTGCCAATAGAAAAAGTAAAATAAATATCTCTGCCTTAGCCAGACTTGAGAGGGCTTCATGTCTGACAAGAGCTTATAGCTTTTCTGAGATATATTGAGGAGTCTGTTGGACCATTAAGAGACATGCTAGAGGCCACAGACCAAAGAGCACATAGAATTTAGACAAAAAGCAGGGAGGACTAGTAGAAAAACTGAATGTGGTTTAATTGACATGTATGTATATGTTTGTCTCTTATATAATCATTAATATTCCACCTTCTTTCACTTAAAATGTTAAAAAGTTGATAGCAATTCTTGGAAATGTTCTGGATCTATTTCCAGACTTCAGGAATTAGGGACTAATATGGGGCCTTAAATTGTAAACAATTTGCTTAGCTCCAATTTAGCAAATGGAAGGGAAAAAAACTTTATCCAGGTCTTCCCATAAATAGGACTGAAAAAAATAATATAAAAATGTTGGATTATCTTCACTGGGATTCTACAGTGTGGCATTTTGTTTTCCATTTTGATTTCCCCATTTTAGCAAGGTTTGCTTTGGTCAGAGAACTCCTGTTATTATCAACTGCTTTTGCTGCTGTACTTGTAGTTGTGGGTGTTAAGAACAGAGACGAGTGTTAAAAAAAATATTTCCCCATTTGCTTGGACTGAAGGAAATGATGAACATTATGTTTGTGCTTCCCCATGGAAAAGATGATATTTAGAGAGCTTTCAATGTAATAAGAGGAGGAGGTTAGCAATTCCCTTAGTAGAACTCTGAAACCTATAAAACCAAAAAATAAATCATTAAAAGAAAGAGAGAGGTTTTCCTTTGCCCGATTTCTTGAGCTGCAGCTATCCAGCTAATTTCAGAAGAAATTACAGAACAGCTGCAAAGAAGACAGCATTTCATTTCTTAGAAGAATTCATTGTTGAGTACCCAACACTTCACAGTAATTGTCTTACATTTTATTGGTTTCTTTTCATTTCACTGTGGTCCCTTCATTCTACTAAAACTGTTATAATGCCCTCTAACCATTCTGACCACTTCTGTTTCTACCCATGCCTCCCCCCCCCCCCGTTTTTAAGCTGCCAAGCTGTCAAAAGCTAGCAGCTGTAAGCAACAGGGCATGATTGTCAGGAGCATTCTCCATTTTTCTGAATGGACCTTGTTATCAAGGTACGTATTTAGAAGTTAAGTCCATTTCTTTCTTTCTTTATTATTTTTTTAAAATTACAGTCTTTAGTGCTTAGTAAACAACATGTTGTCTGGGTTCAAATATTTAACATTAACATTAACTTTTTCAATATAAATCTGTTCAATACTACACAATCCAGTATTTTTTCCCTGATCCTCCTTTCTTCTCCATATTTTTTTTCATTTTCCCTTCATTACCCCTTTACAATTTTTGGTACTGTTAATGTATACAAAGTTAGATATAAGCATCTTCATCATATTTTACTAATATACAAATAATAATATCAATTCATAAATCAATGATGTCAATTCATTTATCAATGTTCTGTTTTTCGTGCTCTTGGTTTGATTTCCCATCAGTATTTGAAATATCCTTATCAGTTATAATTTCCTCAATATTAATTACATTTATATAGCTGAAAGTTTTATTCAAATAATCCTCCTCTTATCTTCATATTTCCCATATCAAAAAAAGAGAAAAAAAAGATATCTTAATTCTAAATCATATCTTTCATTGTAAAAGTCTAATTATATCTAAAAGTCTTCTATTCTTTTAATCTTATTTAAAAGAGTATTTAAACATATAATGCCCCCTCTAGAAGGTCAAGTCTTCTGTTTTTAAAATCTGACTTTCGCTTTCTTTCTTTGCCAAGTCACTTTCCAAGCCAGGACAATCAGATCGCCCAGTAATTTTCTTTCTATTTTTGTGAAAATTGCTTGGCATGAGGAAAACAATTTGGGTAGGGTATTTTTTGGAGAGAATTCCACCCATTTATATTCCTTAAACAACTCCCAGTTCCTTTCTCCCTCCATTTCTCTTTTCATTTCCTGTCTCTCAAGTTGTGACATTTCCCTTAACAGCTCTACATTCCCCTTTTTAAAATCTTTTTCTTTGCCATCAGATATATTTTGCAGACCTAAGGGGCAAAAGGTTTTTTGCATTTTTATTGTTATAGCTAAGTCTTGTAGTTCTTTTATCTCTTTCATCTCTAAATCCATTTCCTCTGTTTTGTCTTCTGATTTCTGGATTATTTGTTCACACATTATAGTCGTTATCTGGGAGCTTTCTAGTTGTAGATTTAATTTGGAGATTTGCTTGTTTATATTGTCTAAATTGTTTTTAGTCTCATTATGATTTCTTTTTATATCCTCTTTGCATTCAACAATGTTTAGTGAATTAGTTTCTGAAAAGTGTTTGTTTTTTCTTAAGGCATCATTCCTGGAGATTAGTTTTCTGGTCTTTATATGTATCCTTTATAATCCAATATATTCCAAAGTATAGGTTCAGTTCTGAAAGCAATATTTTATAGTAATCCCTTGTCTCAAGTATCCCAAAAATTGTCAATCAGGCAAGGTTGTAATCCACAATATTTGAAGTGTTCAAAATGATCAACCTCTCTGAAAACAGTTCAAAGGTCTCTCCCAGCCAGGCGTAGTCCAAGGTTATTTTTTTCTTTCTCTCCCACTAGCTCTTGAAGTTAAAAGTCCAAGCTCAGTAAGTATTTATAATCCAAGAAGGTCAGGATGATAAGTATGCCAAAATATTTCCCTTTATTGCCAGCTGTTCTCCCAGGGTAGGAATCACCAAGCAAAGCAAATTATAGTGCTATACACAAATCCACCACTAGATGTCATTCAAAGTCCATTTCCCACTCTTAAAACAAAGGATTGATTTCTCATATTTCACCTTAATGGGTTTTTTTTTCAAAGAGAAAACCTTAACAGTTATCTCAGCTCTCAAATTTATTGAAACTGTAGCTTTATGTTACCTCCATTTCAATATTGTATGTTTCTGTCCCCCATAAAATTAAAATAGTAAAGAAAGAATCAATATTCTCACCCAGTTCCAGACATGCTGTTTACGATGTATTAGTGCTTTTTTTCCTCTTCGGTTGTCAGCAGCTAAAGGCTGGCCACAGGAATCTAGCCGGTCTTTCCCCTGCCAGTTTGGAGGGCTTTCCTTGGATCGAACAGAAAGACTGCCATATTTCCATGATTGACAAGGCACCCCTCCTCTTCATAGCCTCTTCGGGGTGGTTTTAGGCCCTTTTTAGGGCCCCCAGCAGGGTGAAATCAGGCGCGGAAGGCAGAGCACTGCCTTCCTGTGTTCCGTTCCGCCGCGACGCAAACCGGAAGTCTGAGAAGTTAAGTCCATTTCATCCACAATACAAATCAGTGTTCCCCAAAATGGTGCCCCTAGTTAGATTAACACCAATGTTGCCTACACACCACAAAAGTAAAAATTGGTAAAGCTGCCCTACTGCAAATGCTGAAAATCTTGCCAATGATTTACACAACATGCTAAGCTATCATTTCTTTAACAGGAGTTTATTGATAATTGTAATTGGCTGAATTTGTACATTGTGCTAAGCCATAAGATATGGCTTACAAATTACAGTGCTGATGTTCATATAACACATTCATTCAGAAGTATTTTATTTATCCTGCTTTTATCATTTTAACAAATAACACTTGGCAGCAAGCATATCCAACACAGCTTCCTCTTCCTATTTTCCCCACAACAACAACCCATGAGGTGGGTTGGGCTGAGAGAAAGTGGCTGGCCCAAAGTCACCCAGCTGGTTTTCATGGTTAAATAAACCAACCTACATTAGAACTTACTGCAAGGCTAGGAATTCTGGGCACTGTTGTGAACTTTCTATTTAGCATCTGTTTAGCTACTGAGTGATTTACTCAATATGATTCACTTTTGCAATATGACTCTAATATATTTGCCTTTTGGGGAGCAGATTCCCCTGGAACATATCTTCTGCAATACATATTATAGCTTTTTTCATTTGATTAAAATTGTGATTGAAGAAGTAGCCTGGCTAATAAAATACTATGTGAGACCCCTGAAATTCCTGACATGGTGCCCATCTTCTTTGCTTCAACTTTTTCAGCTCTTCATTTCTGTCTTTCAGATGCTTAGAAGTGTATGAATACCGAAAGAGGTTCACACATGTGTTAAAGAAGAAGGTGGACAACTGCTGCAACCTAAAGGCAATCTGATTAGGCCCAACTGGAATTAGAATTCAAACCACCTAAAGATACTATATAATCTAGTGCTATTGTAGACACTGGTGTCCTAATAAAGTGTAGTTGGATAAGAGCTGGACACATAGCTGTCCTTGGGGGAAGTTAAAAAAAAGATCAAGATGGCAGCCACATACTTGAGATTAAATCCAGGGTTTTTTCCCATGTGTTGCAATGTACATAAAAATAAGTGTTTCTACACCTGTATGGTTGGGATTGTTATCTTGACTTCCCTGATCCTATCCCCATGACAATCCCTATTGGCTGAGTACAAATTTCAAAACTCTCCATTAAATCTGTGGGCACAGAAATTGAATGGATAACTTCTCCCAATTTATTGAAGGAAGGAACAGAATCTCTAACACTCTAATAGTCTTAATAACAGTAATAGTACCATTAAAGTTTCTTTTTGACTACTTCTCTTGGGATTTCAATCCAAGCAATGGAATTTGGGAAGGTAATTGGATAGTGGAAGATAAGACATGCCCTTTGGCAACCTTATAAATAAAAAATGGCAAGATCAACTCACATCACTTTTGAAAATTATTTTTCCAATGAAAGAAAAACAAAACAAAAACAAAATGTTTTTCATGAAACTAAAAAATACTGATAGATGAAATTTAGGAGAATTGTCCGCCCAGCATGACTTGCTGATTGTAAGACCACAACTGTTAATGACCTACAGCAACCATGCATACTTAATTCTCACTCTTTTATTCATTGTGCCAGACAAATATTCTCCCAAACTCTGCTAGTAATACCATAATTTTCTTACACAGTACATGCTGCTGTTTCTTCTGTTGAAGGTATAAAATGTTTTATATTCCTATTTTATGCCTTTTATTCAGTTTTAGCAAGGTACAAACTATGGTAAATACATATAGGTAGAAAGAAAGTATATAAAAAATTTAGAGGAATAAAAAAAACTATTAGCAGCTGCAAACCTATTTAGCTTTTAGCCATAAAAGCATGGGGGTGAGGGGAGCATTATATATCTTATACAGATTCAGTTTGAAGTCTAAACATCTTTAGACATTTCTTCATTCTTGGGGTAGATGAAATCACCATCAGTTGCAAATTCCCAGAGGAAGTGATTATTACTAATTATGCTATTATATTGCTCTGCTTCCAGACTCAGACTGGTTCCCAGAAAGCCTAATGTCCAGAAAATGATTGCTCCAGATCCCCCTAGTTCTAAATATAATACAAGCTTTTTTATAGTCTTTCTGGCTGCAAGAGCCTAAGAGTTAAACTAAACATTTGACAATAGGCTGTTGCATGCAACATCTTTTCTTTTCTTTTTACTTTGAATTGACTACAAGTGATTAAAAGTAGGCCTTACGTCCGTATATGAGGATTGCAGGCTTATGTCTTTCATCTGCATGCAATGGGAACAAAAAGCACCAGACCCCAAATATATATAGCTAGCAGTTTGCTTTATTCTGTTTTTTACAGGTAGTCCTTGACTTACAACAGTTCATTTAGTGATTGTTCAAAGTTACAATGACACTGAAAAAAATGACTTATGACCATTCTTCACACTTATGATGGTTGCATGGTCATGTGATCAAAATTCAGACACTTGGCAACTGACTCATATTAATGACAGTTGCAGTGGCCAGGATCACGTGATTCCCTTTTACTACCTTCTGACAAGCAAAGTCAAGAGGGAAGCCAGATTTGCTTAACAACTGTGTGGCTAACTTTACAACTGCAACTTTACTAACTTAAACAACTGTGGCAAAAAAGGTTGTAAAATGGAGTAAAATTCACTTAATAAATGTCTCCTTTAGCAACAGAAATTTTGGGCTCAGTTAGACTTTGAAATTTTAAAAGTATGAGTTAAAACTTTGACATCATGACATGTAGCTTGCCTTTAGATGTTGTGGGTGCTTCATCATTCAAAGTTTTTAAGAAGATACTGGATAGTCACATGTCTGAAATGATATAGGGACTCCTGCTTGAGTAGGGAGCTGGATTAGAAGATCTCCAAGGTCCCTTCCAGCTCTATTCTGATTAGCTTAAAACTACTCACTGATTTTCCATTCTAGAATATCCCTCAAAACAATGTCAAGGTAATACAATTTTGCCATAGGCCTGGCACAGTGGCATGGAAAATGTCCATGGAGGAAGATGGACACAACTGTGTGGCTGAAGCCCCACTCTTTTATGTGCAGAGTATGACCCAATCAATTATGACTCCATTAACTAGCCAAGATTTAAACAAATTTGGTTTAACTGCAAAAATACTGAAATATTTGTATAGAAGCTTACTTTGGGTCTGGTCTAAATTTTTAAAAAATGGTCAAAAATTAATTGACTTCAACGATTAATAAAACAAGTGCTTGCTTCCCTATTTGGTTATTCTATCAGTATGTTATGTTGGGCTACAACATGAAAATATGTGAATCAATTATGTAAGTTATATTAATGCTGGAGAATATATATGAAAAGTGTAAGATTAATATTAGATGGGGGAACTGATAGGGCAGAACAAAAGCTGCTTACAACCAAAGCACATGAGATCCTAATTTTCTTATAATTTGTGTAGCTGATATTTAGATATATGGTATATAGTAACAACTTTGATTTTTATTCTTTTATAAAGTTTAATAGATGTCTGTTAGTGAATATTCCTCTTCTGATGATAAATATTTAACTAGCTAAAATACATGTGCCAGAATACAAGTAAACAGTGAATCTGATATATTGTCCATATGTATATCAGGAGACTAGATCTGCAGTTGGGTGAAAATAGAAACATCTGAACATCTGAAGCTTACAGGGGATTCCTGTTCATTAGCACGGTCAAGGGTAGCAAAGAGAAGCAGCGGTAATTATAGTATCATATACTTCTTATCCAAGAAGAATGGCAATAATCACATGCGGAAGTTGTCTGTAATGAAAAACACAATTGCTTTACCTGTGTGATCAATTGAAAGTCTTAGCCTAAGGTCTATGGAATTCTGTGCCACTTTGCAAGATACATTCAGAGATCTTTAGAATTAGTAAACCTTGAATTATTTCTAAACCATTAACTGCTATAAACCTAACAATAACTCCCTATGTTGCTACATTTCACAAAAACTGAGCAGTTTCATGAATTTCTGATGACAAGAGCATCAGCTTGATACTACCCTTGGAGGCAAGCTCACAGAAAGAACACAGTTCATATATTATTTAGGAAATAATTTACATAAAAGGATAAATGTAATGATGAGAGTCTTGAAATTTATAGTTCTAGGATTTGACCTGTAACTGGTAATTGTAAACTGTGCTTAATTACATTTCTTAATGTATAAATGGCTCTTCACCATAAGTTAGTTCTGAACAGCTTTTTTACTAGATTGCATTATATCTTCCATATACAAAATATAAACACTACCCTTTAGCTACAGTCCTAACTCAGAGAAAAGGAAGCAATTTGCACTTCAAGAAAGAATTGTCAAATCATGTATGTCAGGCACAAACTATTCCTATAGTCATGGAACTATTTCTTTATACTAGAATTCTGAAATGAATCCAGTCTTGATAATAACATATTCAGCTGGACCTTCCATTCATTTCATTAGACTTAAAGGCAAGGCTTTATAGTGTTATGCCCAATTCCTGAATTTTCAAGGGGTTTTTCCTTTTGTAAAGAGCTGTGTACTCAAGCAACAAATGATCATTTGGGACTTTAGGAAATAAAAATGCATAGAAAACCCTAACAAATACCAAGTGAATTGTCACAACCAGCATTACAACAAGAATCATTTAACATTACTGACTTAAATGTTAGCAACTTTTCAATTTCATGCGCAACCTTTTGTTCTCTCTTCCATTTTCCATCATGGTCCACTGGGAATCCC
Organism: Azemiops feae; assembly: GCA_023970755.1. Lineage (NCBI taxonomy): Eukaryota > Metazoa > Chordata > Lepidosauria > Squamata > Viperidae > Azemiops > Azemiops feae. Next base: position 961,345 of record JALGBA010004083.1, read on the forward strand.
TTTGTCATTTGTTATTTGGAGGTTTAACCTCCACGAAGAATTTTTCACATGGTGTGAAAAATAAAAGCCCAACTGTGTTTTCAAAACTTTTGTGAAACATTTTATCTCCTTGTCAATATTGAGAATTCTCAGATTCCATATAAAAAAAAATCACTGGTTTTTTATATGAGAAAGGAATATAAATATAGTAGATAAAATAGTAAATAACAAAATGTTCAGTTGGAAAAAAGCTAAATTTATGCTTCATGCAACATAAACATTTAGAGTATCTGAAGATGTAATTATTAATCCCGATTTGCTACTATTGAGAGCCAGTTTAGTATAGTGGATAAGACATCAGGCTAGAAATCAGGAGACTGTGTGTTCTAGTTCTGCTTGGGCATGAGGCCAGCTGGGTGACTTTGGGCTAGTGATTTTCTCTCAGTCCTAAGGAGTAGGCAGTGGCAAACCACTTCCTTGCCAAGAAAACTGCAGGGATTTGTCCACAGCAGTCTCCAAGAATCAGACGTGATGGAATGGAAAAAAACCCCAAATGCTACTGATGAAAATAGATTGATGGATTTTCAGCAAACTGTTTACACACTGTTTGGGAAGTAGACAGCTGGAAATTTTGATTCAGCGTGATATAGGAAGTCCAATACACCCATTTACTGGAAAGGATACTAGAAGGGGCTACTTAAGGAAAATAACAATTAAAGAAAAAATAAGCAGTTTTGCACTGATATTAATTTAAAGGGTGCATTGTACATAATAGATGCTAGACTAGAAATTTTGTAGACAGCAGCTAGCTGCTCTCCATAATCCAGAATTTAATATTGGTTTATCTGTTTAAATGACAGTCATGGATCTTGCAGCTACAAATTTAGTAGCACAACTCAATTGTACACATCAAATGCTTTTCTGCTCAGATTGGCAACTAATAGGACAAAATTAGATTGGATCTTAGAATAATCAAAACATTGTTAGTAATATGAATCCCTTTGTGGCATATGGGTCCACTGTATATTATAAGAATGAAACTTGTACAATATGCATAATTATGTACTAACAGAAATCATTGTAATTCATGTTTTTCATCTTGTAGGTTTATGTTGTCAAATGTGTGTTTATTCTGTTTAGCTTTTAAATTATTTTTTAAAATGATAAACCATTATTAAAAAACTAAACCAAAGATATACCTGAATATATGGAAAGGACTGGACAGAGACAGGAATGGGATGGATTTATTATCATTTGAATATAATTGGTGGCTTAAAACATCTGGTGGAGGAAGCTAAAGTGGGTAGAAAGTGAAAAAAAGTTTGATAATACAAGCATCTTGGAAGGACAAGAAAACTTTAGGGTGACACACAAATTACATGTCAAGTTATGTGAAAAAATTACGTTGCAAACAAGGAATCCAGAGAAATAAGCCATGCTGTAACAGGCACTTCTAGCAATGCAAGCTTCTGGAGCAATGCAAGCTTCTGCCCATTATATTGGAATACTCTGCAGCCTGAATACTAATACTAATACTAATACTAATACTAATACTAATACTAATACTAATACTAATACTAATACTAATACTAATAATAATAATAATAATAATAACAACAACAACAACAACAACAACAATAACAACAACAACAATAATATAATTGGAAGGGCCATGGAGGTCTTCTAGTCCAACCCCCTGCTCAGGCAAGAAACCCTATAACATTTCAGACAAATGGTTGCCCAGTCTCTTCTTAAAAACTTCCAGTGTTGGAGCTTTCATAGCTTGTTGTTCCACTGATTAATTGTTCTGACTGTCAGGAAATTCCTCCTTAGTTCTAGGTTGCTTCTCTCTCTGATTAGTTTCCATCTATTGCTTCTTGTCCTGCCTTCAGGCACTTTGGAGAATAGCTTGACTTCCTCTTCTTTGTGGCAACCCCTGAGATATTGGAACACTGCTATCATGTCACCCCTAATCCTTCTCTTCATTAAACTAGACATACCCAATTCCAGCAACCGTTCTTTATATGTTTTAGCCTCCAGTCCTCTGATCATCTTTGTTGCTCTTCTCTGTACTCTTTCTAGAGTCTCAACATCTTTTTTACATTGTGGTGACCAAAAATAAACCTATACTGACCAATTAGCTAAATCCTCAGCAAACATAGTCCCCTTCCTCTTGAAGTTAAATAGAAAAAGAAGAGTTTGTGGAAGATTCAAAGATCGTTTCCCCCAAAATATGACTATGAGGAAAAAAGCAAAGAATCTAGAACTCCCTTTCTCACTTGTGAAGTAAATGTTTTAGGGCAGCACCTAATTTAATCCACATTAGGTTAGATGGAGTAGGGTTAAAGTTTTATTTTGTCTGTGCTGAAAACAAATGATTGGTTTTATTTAAAGCTATTTGTTCTCTGAGGCATATTCTCCATTTTGGATAGACACACCCATTGCTCCTCTCTTTGTTTTGCCTCTCTATATCTAAACAATTTCTTTAAGCTTAATGCCCATGCACATTTTCTTTGTTCCTTTTAAATCTTCAGTAACATTTTAAACATACATTTTTCATGCCATGCATTTTATTTTTAAACAATTTTGTCTTGAAAGAGAGATAATTTGGTAACATGCCTCAGATGGATTAGGGCTTTTCAGGCTGCCAAATATTGGGCTTAAGGTGCCTATCTGTTCCTCATTTAACACAAACTGGAATGTCATGGTTGAAATAACAAGGAATTTATTTCTGGTTTATTTTTCTAATGCTCCTGTGAACACGGGGCCAGGTTCATTTTAATATTTGCATAATCTAATCAAGCCTAAAACTTGTTTCCTCTCTCTTTCCCAATTCCCTTAAATACCATCACAAACTGAAAGAAATGAAGCTCTGCTTATCCAAAATAGACAGATTACAACTGACTGGAAGCAGTGAGGATTCAATTTTGTGTAATTGTCTAAGGTTAACCTAATCAGGGAAAAAGTGACCAGTATAACTCTATGTAACTGCAAGTATTCCATGTCAATTGACTAAAGGTGCCCAATCTCATCAACATTCCATCTCTTCTTATAATAAAGTTATAATAGCTTTTCCATTGCTGCTGCTGTTTCATGCACACCTTTAATAGTAATTTTGCCAAACCAATCAGATTTATTTATCCGATATTTCAAAAAGTAGCAAATCAGAAAACAACCAGCCCCCCTGTCAAAGTATCTATAAAAATCCTTACTTGTCTGTTCTTTTTATAAACTAGAACCCAAAAACTGTTGTATTAATAAACTGTTGTATTAATAAATCTAAGACTTGTATACTAGTCTTGTTCATCTACAACAGGAATATATTTACTTCTTTAAGCCTAGTTCCTATAACCCTGTGGGGAAAAAAATAATTGATGGCATCAGTGAATACTACCCCAAGATAATAATTCTAGGCTGTCCTGGCTGTGTGGGCAAGACATTGATGAGAGATAATCTGATACAATGATATAAGGGGAGATTACTGAGAAACTTTCAACAAGAAGAAGAACAAAAGTCAGAGAATGATGATTCTAATGATAATGGGCAAAGAAGATGATTTCTCTAAAGGATCTAAGATTATCAAATATTTGTCAGGTGGACCAGAATACTGAGGCTGAGTTTTTTTATGAACTATGTGTACTCCTATGTCCTAGCCATAAAATTGTACAAAGAACAAAAACTTGGTAACATGGAACAGAGCTGGTGATATCTATCAAGCCCACTAGAACTCTATTTTGTTTGTGTATGAATTTAATGGAGTGAGAATATTATAAGAGGCAAGGAAGGAGAAGGAAAGACTAACTGGAAAATGCTTATTTTTTTCTAAAAAATAGTTTTGGTTTTAAAAAGGGGAAATTAGTCCAAGGTTCCTGGATTGCTTATAATTCCCATATCCTCAAAAGGTATGGCTTTAAAATTTGGCAAAAAACCCCACACCTCCCTGCAAATGTTGGTGATATTTTCCAGTCAAATTTAGATGGGAAAAAATAAACAACTCTTTCCTTAAAATCAACAAACCCTTGGAATTTTGGGCCACCCACTTGCAAGGCATCATTTCATCCTTGCCCTGCTCTTTGTGGAATCTCAGCTGCTGCAAAATAAAGTGTTTTTCAAAAGTTTAGTTTTTAGCCACAGAAACATCGCTCTACTCTACTTTTGAGAATTTTGTTTTCTCTAGGACTGAAGGGGTCATCATAAATAAGTCCTATGTTTTCCTGCCATAGATGTTTTGGATATACTCACAAGTACTGAAAAATAAAATATCTAGGAGTCAGTTAATGGAATTATGGGCTTGAATGATCTAAGTAGAACTGAATACAATATTCCTACTGAAGGGATCATATCATTATTCCAAAAAGATATTATGATTTGTTTTAGAACATCAGAATAACAGAGTTGGGAGGGACCTTGGAGGACTTCCAGTCCAACCCCCTACTTGAGCAGGATAATTTACCATGCCAGACCAATGACTGTCCAATGTTCAGAATTTCTAGTATGATTTTTTTTCAGCACTTATTCATTAGATTGATATTTTCACATGCAGTTCATTGACAAGGTATTCATTTATTGTCTTTCCCACAGCCAAAAATATCTGATGTCATTTTCAAATGTTCTCCTTCTGTCTTTAAAATACAAAGGAATTATTGAGTCTGTCATTTGCACCTCTATAACTATCTGGTTTGGCACAGCAACCAAACGAGACAGACACAGACTTCAACTGATAGTTATGACTGCAGAAAAAAATAATTGCAGCCAGTCTGCCTCCTATTATGGATCTGTATACTGCATGAACCAGAAAGAGGGCTGTGAAATTATCTACTGATCCCTCACATTCTGGATATAAACTGTTTCAACTTCGTCTTTCAAGGTGACGCTATAGGGCATTGAACACCAAAACCAGACATAAGGACAGTTCCCCCCCCCATGCTATCACTCTTCTAAATAACTAATTCCCACAACACTGTCTTATGCCCTGGGATATCAAACCACCTAGTAGGGCTGTATTACTATTACTATTATCCTTCTCATCTTTCCATTACCTATTTCCTTAGCTTCTTATGACTATAACTTTGTTGTTTGTATCTCACGATTTATGTTGATTGCTTTTATTTAGTATTCTATTATGATTTATGTTGATTATTTAGTATCCTATGACTATCTTATCTTGTATCTTATGATTTATGATGATTGTATTTTATGGTTATGATCATGATTTATCACTTGTTGCTTGTATGTACATTGAGAGCTTATGCACCAGAGACAAGTTCCTTGTGTGTCCAATCACGCTTAGTCAATAAAGAATTCTGTTCTGTTCTGTTCTATTTTCGCATAAAACATGGAAACCCTACTCTCCCTCCCTCAGTAAAGCAGGATGTTGTGCATATTTCAGGTTAACATTTAAGTGCTAGATACATCATCTCCATCTATCAAATTGTTTCCTTCATGATGAGGAATAGAGAGAGGCCTGGTATTCTATTTTCCATCTCTACTCTGCTACCATAATGTACAAAAAAAAGGGGGTTAAGATGGAACAGCCAAAAGCCACTTCCTATGGGATTGTTCATGCTACTTTCCCACAATATTATTTCCAATACTTCTGGAAAGCCCTGCACTTTCTGATAAATGGAGTACGAGTTAATGTAAATTCTTGTCTTTGTTCATCTGTCCTGGTTTTTGTCTGCATTTTGTCCCATTTTTGACGATTAATTGATTTGATGTTTGCTGATGTTTAATAAATGAATCGCCAGCTATATTTTGTGCTTGCTATGCTGAGTAGCCTGAGAACTTGACTTGAATAGGGAAACAGAATTTGTGCAGAACTGTGCTGGATGCAAAGTAAACTGGAAATTACCTACAGTCATTTTCTAGCATTAAAGAGATAGAAACAAAGTAGCTCTTTGTGTAATATCTGTCGTGATGGCTCTGCATTTTGGGGCAGTTCTGTGCCAATCTACATTTGCTGAGTAATTTTCTTGCGAAGATAATAAAGGCTATGAAATTCAGCAGAGGGAAAAATAAACCTATAGGGATTGGTATTCTTAGCATCTGTTACTAGCAGAAATGTGAATGAGTAAAAAACAAAAAAATAAAAACAGTATCAATCAAAAGGGTTATACTTGAAGAGGTGGAAGAAATATAGGTGTGTATTTTCCATAAATCTTTTTTTTTAGTTCACTGTAGATCATTCTTCGTGTGGGATAAATTCTCTAAGGTCCAGGTTCTAATAAGCATAGAATAATGTTGTTTTATGTCAATTTAGAACAACATATGGAGTAGAAACTTCAACTTTTTTTAGGGAGTAGTGCAAAAAGGAATGCCTTGTTTAAAAGAGTCTCACTCATGGAAACTAGAATAATTTCATATTACCGAAGTTGTGTCAGGGGCAAAATGGGAGGAGAATGAATGTTTTGTATTTAGCTATAGATCTTACTGATATACTGTATATCCTTGGACAAATGCCTGAAATCTTAGTTAATTATAATTAAAGTATCCAAGAGAAAATTAAAAAAAAATAGTGGTAGCCTATACAGTATAAACAATCATAATTAGAAAGGGAAGTTTAAAGAAATCTTCAAAGGCTCCTATTAGCAGATTTGGGGGTGGGAGTTTATTAAGTATGATTTCTTTGGATAGCCTTCACCAATTTAGCACTCAGAATTGTCACATTTTGAGAATTCCTTTGCAACCACATTTTGAGAGGTTAAAAATGACTTCTTTGGGAACTTAGTAATCTTGGTTTCTTTTACCAATCTATTCAATTTGATAGCTTTAAGACACATCTTAATACAATTCAATACATAAATAAAAGAAATGAAAAAATGAAAACAGGGCATTCCTGTATTATTAGCAAAACCCTCCTGGCTATATTGTTAATGCTTTTTACTGTTTTTTTATTGCGTTAACATGTTTTGTAAATTTTTAATAGTAATTGTGTAAATAGTAAATAGTACTTTGAATTGAAAGCCACTCAGAATGAGTAACTATAGAAATCAATCAATCATACAAAGGACACCAAGGAGTCAACAGTAAGCATCTTTAAGTTCCGCTGATTCCAATGGGTGAGATTAGGGACACTATTTATACCTTTTCCATGAGCAGCCAGTGGAGGAAGGGGAGGGTAAACACTCAACTGCTGTGAATTATATGAATTCTGTGATATCATCATGCAATTAATATCACAGTGGATTCTACCAAACATGGTCAACAGAATATAAATGTCCTTAACTGTGGCTTACTTGGATTGTATATTAGATTTATTAGGGCTGTCACATACACACAATCCGATCCATGCTTCCCTGAGAGTAAAAGTCATTAAAAGCAATCACTCTTTTGATTAGATAAATAGAGGAAAGCACTCCTAGCTAATGAATTGCATAAATTTTAATGGAATTGTTCTGTTCTTGCAAAGAAGACATTGAGACGAGGCTGGTTCACAACAAAGATCTCTTTATTGAAACACAATCACAGAACAGAAAACAAGAACACAATGGCCACTGGCCTTTAATATCCCCTTGCAAGGGGATGCACATCCAATCATTGCAGGCCGTTCTCCCACCTCGTGCATGCGCGCTAGGCCGGAGACAGCCTGTCTGGGTCCCGGGCAGACACGTGGTCTGTCCAGGTCTCTGCAGCCTTCCTGCAGCCTTCCTGAGCCTTGCTGAATGACTCAGCAAGGCCCAGGACATAACACCCCTCCCCTCTTGGATTAAACAATATTAACATTGCAGCACTACAATTGTCTTTTTCCTTAGATGGCGAGGACTAGTAAACCTCCTGTATAGTAAACAGGGACCTTACATATTCCTTTAAATGCTTAGGAGGACCCTTAACCCGCTCTGATCTCCGTGGAGCCAGGTTAGGTGCAGGTGTAGTTGTAGGTGTAGGATTAGGAATAGGTGCCTGGAGTGCCTGCTCCCGGTTTGCGGAAAACAAACCAGGACTTTGTCTCCCAGAAGACTCAGGGGTTCCCCCTGACTGCTGACTGGCTGGATCCACCAAACCCAAATCAGAGTTCCTTGGTGGGGTGGAGTTCCCCAAAATTCCATTGGACTCCTCTTGGGAGCACTGTCCCTCGAGCCCAAGACCAGCAGCAGGAGTACCCTGAGTAGCCGATTTATGGCCATTTGCCCCTAGCCAGGGACCTCTGCCAGAGTCAGGAGCCGCCTCCATGGCAAGACCCCCAGAGTCTATGCCAGAGTCAGGAGCCACCTCCATGGCAAGACCCCCACCTGGAACATGTGGAGGAACATTTGGATAAATGCCCTCGTGGAGAGACTGTGGTCCACAATCGTAATTGGGGTCCCCCTCCCCCCCGAGAGCAGAGCCAGGAGCAGACACATGGCCAGGACACCTCCAGCGCAATTGGTCAATGTGGCGTCTAAGCACACGACCATCCTCCAAGGCCACTTCGTAGGAAAGTGGCCCAAAGACTTTGCATACCACAGCAGTTACCCAGAGATGTCCATGCCTGTAGTTTCTGGCCCATACTGGATCACCCACTTGGAGTCTCCTAGGTGCCCGCGGTTGTGACACCTGTGAAGCCACCCGGTCTGGGTGCAACCTGTCCAGCTTAGTGATGAGTCTGCGACCCCAGCGTAGTTCAACTGGGCTCTTTCCTGTAGCTGTGCAAGGTGTGATGCGGTGTGCAAGGAGAAAATCGGCTAACCTGTGATGCCAGGGTCCTCGAGTGATTCTGTTTAATGCCTCCTTGGTGGTACGCACCATGCATTCAGCCTGACCGTTGGTGGCAGGGTGAAACGGAGCAGACGTAGCATGCCAGATCATGTTGGCTTGAAGAAAAGCCTGAAACTCAGAAGAGGTAAATTGGGGACCATTGTCTGAGACAAAGACATCAGGAAGACCATGGGAAGCGAAGATTCCTCTTAGCACCTGGATCATCCTGGCAGTAGTAGTGGAGGATACAGGAACGACCTCTAGCCACTTGGAATGGCTATCCACGAGGAGAAGGAAGAATTGCCCCTGAAAGGGCCCAGCATAGTCAATGTGTATGCGTGACCATGGAGTGAGTGTCTCCTCCCACCTATGTATAGGGTCCTGGGGCATCAGGCCGTGACTGTTGGCATGCTTGGCACCCCTGAACCTGGGCCTTGATGTCTTTATCGAGTCCAGGCCACCAAAGATGGCTACGTGCAAGCGCCTTCATCCTCACAATTCCCAGATGTCCCTCATGCAGAGAGAGCAAGACTCTAGTTCTCAATGAGGCCGGGATGACTACCCTGCTACCCCACAGGATAAATCCTTTGAAAGTGGAAAACTCATGTTTCCTACACCGAAAACTTTGGAATTCTGTACCAGGACACGTGCCAGGCCATCCTAACAACACCCATGTCAGCACACGTGTAAGCGTGTGATCAGTGTCAGTTTCAGCAGCCACATCCCTAGCATTGAGGGGAGATTCAGGCAATTCCTGAATGGAGAGAATGTGTACAGCAGGAGCAGGGTCTGCCTCTATTTACTTCAGAGGTAACCTACTAAGGCCATCAGCGTGGCCCATCTCTGTCCCTGGTTTGTGAACCAGGGTGTAGTCATAAGCTGACAAGAAAATTGACCATCTCAGCATTCTGGGAGAGATGATATGTGGGGTTTGTTTGTTTGTTGTAAACAAACTCAGCAAGGGCTTGTGGTCAGTGTAGACTGTGAAATAGCGGCCATACAAGAAATCATGAAACTTCTTGATGCCTGAGACTATTGCCAAGGCTTCCCTGTCAATCTGCGCATAATTATGCTCTGCAGATGAGAGAGTTCTGGAGTAATAGGCCACAGGGACCTGAGTCCCATCAGCCTTGAGATGACTCAACACTGCTCCTACCCCATAAGGGGATGCATCACATGCGATGCACACAGGCAATTGCTCATTGAAATGCGCCAGTAACGCATTTGAAGATAACTTCTTTAAAAGCCCTTAACTTCTTTAAAAGCCCTTTCATGGACGTTCATCCATTTCCATGGAGTCTGCTTGTCCAAGAGCCGGTGTAATGGCTCAGCCACTGCAGCCTTGTGGGGGAGAAATGAATGATAAAAATTTAGCAGGCCCAGAAAAGCCTGGAGTTCAGCTTTTCACTGGGGGCTTGGGGCCAGTTGAATGGCCTGGAATTTAGACTCTGCAGGGTGGATGCCTTCAGCATCAATATGAAAGCCTAGAAATTCGGTGGATGTTACACCAATCTTACATTTGTCTCGCTGTAACTTCAGCCCAGCTTGGCGGAAATGCAGCAAGACAGCTCTCAGCCTTTCAGCCAAGTTCCCAGGTGACTCTCCTGCAATGAGGATGTCATCGAAATAGGGGCAGACCCCAGGAATACCATGGAGCATTCACTCCATCACCCCTTGGAAAATGCCAGGGGCTACATTGACCCCAAACTGCAGCCTTTTTACCTTAAAAGCCCCTCTGTGAGTAACTATAGTTTGGGCCTCAGCTGTTGCCTCATCAACAGGTAACTGTTGGTAGGCCTGAGCTAAATCAAGCTTAGCAAATACTTTCCCCCCTTTCAGTGAGGCCAGAATGTGGCTCACCACAGGCACTGGATATGCATGCTGCTGCAAGGCTTTGTTTAGTGTGCATTTATAGTCCGCACAAATTCGGACTTCACCATTGGCTTTTAATGGTGTCACTATGGGGGTTTCCCATGGACTAGAATCCACAGGTTCTAGAATGCCTTGTTGGAGCAGTTTGTCCAACTCAGCATCTATTTTACTTTTGAGGGCAAAAGGCACCCTCCTTGGTTTAACCCTGATGGGTGTGATGGCTGGATCTAACCTTAAAGCAATGGGAGGCCCCTTGTATGAGCCAAGCTCTGGGCTGAACACATCAGCGAACCTCTTGCAGACTCCTGCAAGGCTGGCAGTTTGTAGCTGGTTAAGCCCAGTCACTTGGATCTCAAGTGCCTCGAACCAATCGAGTCCTATAAGACTCGTGCGATCACCCCCAACTATCACCACATCTAACAACCCATCAAATTCCTTACGCTGTACTCTAAGCGTGGCCTCCCCCTTCACACTGACTCGGGAATTCTGAAAGTCAGTGAGGATGAGATTGGAGGGCCTGAGTTTGACTCGTGAGCCACTCCTGGAACAAACCTTTTTAAAAGTGTCAGCAGAAATAATAGAAAGAGTGGACCCTGTGTCCAGCTCCATGGCCAGGGGAACTCCCTGCAACTTTACACCAATGTGCAGCTTTTTCTTAAGGGGCCGGTGAACCCCAGTTTGGAATATCCCCCTACGGGACACGCAGAAGCCCACCCTGTGTTGGCTGGGGACCTTGGTACCTTTCAGAGGCAACTCTTCGGGGGACCTGTTTTTCTAGTGACCCAAGCAGGCTGATGCGATGTGGCCTTGCCTGCCACATGCCCAGCAAACAGCAGAACGAAAACGGCCCTCAAGTCGGCCCTCCTGTGGCGACTCCCACAGCCGAAATAACGAAGGGATGCAGGCGTCTTTCCTCTGCGTTCTTGCAGTCTTCTCTCCACTGACTGTTGAAGTCTGTCCACCTCTTCTTCCTCGGATTCTTCTTCGGATGCCTCTCACACGACTTCCTGATGGATGGGAACTGCTGCTGGAGGGTTCTTGGTCGACCGCAAGGCCTTCACTGCACCGCCAGCTGCTTCTTCAGCTGCAACTTCTCTCAGGGCATCTTGGAAGGAAACATCAGCTCTAGCAAATAGCTTTTGTTGCATCTCGCGGCTTCGCAATCCGCAGACGAGTCGATCTCAGAGCCTCTCTTCCAAGTCTTGGAATGCACATGGTCTAGCAGCCTGCCTCAGAGCCGCGACGAAGTCCGCAGCTGATTCTCCCGGCTGCTGATCCCGCTGCTCAAATTGGTGCCTCCAAGCTATTACAGACAGCTTGGGCTCAAAATGCTCGCGCAGCATTTTCTTTAGATCAGCATAGGCGATCCATTCCAGTGGTGCTGGGGCTACAAGGTTCTCAGCAATGTCAAAAGTCTCTTGCCCACAGACACACAGCAGAGTAGCAGCTTTCAATTCATCTTCTTGGATCTTGTTCACCCTGAAGTAATTCTTGACGTGAGCTGCGTAAGAGCTCCATCGTTCTGGGTGCGAAGTATCAAACTCGACAAGATGGCCCAGCTTGGACATCGTTGTGACTGATAGCCTCTTCGACGTCTCTCGCCGCAAGGAAGGAGAAGGGGTCCCATGAAGCCAAGCCCACCTCCAGCGTCTTTGTACTGGCAGGCGGTTGCTTCTCCTGGACACTGCGCTTCTCTTCGCTTCAGGCCTTCAGGTGAGTTGGCCTAGCTTCTTTTCCTTTGGCTTCCTTTGCGGCGAATCCCACCTTCGTCGCCAATGTTCTGTTCTTGCAAAGAAGACATCGAGACGAGGCTGGTTCACAACAAAGATCTCTTTATTGAAACACAATCACAGAACAGAAAACAAGAACACAATGGCCACTGGCCTTTTATATCCTCTTGCAAGGGGATGCACATCCAATCATTGCAGGCTGTTCTCCCACCTCGCGCATGCGCGCAAGGCCAGAGACAGTCTGTCTGGGTCCTGGGCAGACACGTGGTCTGTCCGGGTCTCTGCAGCCTTCCTGCAGCCTTCCTGAGCCTTGCTGAATGACTCAGCAAGGCCCAGGACATAACAGGAATAATGCTGCATTCTGAACAGATATAAACGGGAATAAGGCCTATGGAATTCAGTGTGACTAACTTTTCATTAGTCTTTCATAGCATTGGGGAAAGCAAGGGAAATATTATATATGCCTTATATACTGTACATCCAAAGTTCAGAAAAGTAAATGTACAAGAAATATGTTGTTCAAGAACATGTTTAACTGTATCAAGAAACTCTTTTATATACTCCTTTCTGTCATGGACAACGCAAAGGGGCAGTCCAAGTGTATCATCAATACCATGTCACAGGTCTACATATAGTTTTCAGAGAAGCTGCTATCTACAGTTCAGTATTTCACCACATGAGACATGTACACACCATTCCAGAGGATGCTGACTACCAAAGCTCTGTTTTCTATAGAAAATCACCACAGACTCCACTTATGAGATCCACCATCATAACAGGGCACACCATCACCTGGCCTTACCATGTATCATCACTTTTAACAGCTAAAAATGCCAAGGAAGCCTATAACAGAGACTATTAAGCTTTCCCTTTGTATTTTCAGCTGCCTGAACATTGCATTTGCTACTTCTAAGTAGAAACTAGATAATCCATTGACACGTTGATCATTGTTTTAGAGATAGTTCCTTACTTAATACTTGCATACCCCCATGCACTCTCTTTAATCCTTGTGCCACTTGCCTTGCACCCACAAGCACCACCTTACACCTTGCTCAACCCCATTCATCCTACTCAACTCATGTGGCATCTCTTGGGAAGGCTGTGCATGGTTGTGTCATGGGTTGAAAAGAGTGCACATGATAAGTCAGAAACAGAGTATGTAGGTGTACAAGAGGATAGGTGCTGCACAATTTGGGAAGGGTGTATAGGGGTGCATAAGAGATGCTGCATGGGTTGGAAAAGGTGTGCTGGCATCTTTACTTGTGGAAAACTAGCAGGGAGCTTGTACAATCACAATCAAGTTTATAATTCCTGACAACTTCCCTAGTGACTTTTTGAAAGCTGCCAGGTAGTATTGGAAATGTCAGTCACATGACCATGGCTGATGCAGCAGTGCTGAAGCAAACAGACTCTTTCCAAATTTCATTCCCACTGGGATAATGAATTGTGGCATTCTGTTGATGTACCTTGGTTAAAAAATTGTTGCCCTTTGACATACCATTTCACCCAATTAAAGGTTACAAATAGACAGACACAAGGGTTTTAGGAATATATAGAAAAATCTGAACTTTTGAAATGTAACACTTGATGGTCTGGAGTTGCAGATGGAGATGATAATCATGGTGGAACAACGGAGCATCTTTTTGTACAATGTTCCCATTCATGAGTTTCTGGATACTTCTTATTAACCAGAATACATAATGTAGTCTGGATCTGTGACTATAAGAAACTCTACCTTATCTAAGCAGGTACTAGTATTGGTTCATGAGACAAATTGAGATGCCACTTCCCTTGTCTCATCCCAGCTGCTTGGGAATCTCTGTGGAATAAACATGCCCAGGCAGTGGCATCAACAAAATAAAACCACAGCTGCAAAATGTAATGAGTATGTTTGTGAGATTATGAGGTGGAGCTACTCATAACATATGTTTAAAATGCCTGGTGGTAAGCAAGGAATGAAGAAGATCATTGAAAACTATTGCCAGGTTTGTGAGATCATTGTGCAGTTTTCTTGATGTAGATGGAAAAATAATACACCAATATCCCTGTATAGTGTATGGAATGTGGTCACAAGTTAAAGTTGAAGAGATAATTTGGAGAAGTCCAGCTGGTCAGAGCTGCATCTTTGAAGCACTCCTGGAAAATAGTCATTGGATCCTCTTTGGGTGTAGACATCTCAGTCTAATTCAAGCAGATGGGCCTGTCTTTTGTCCTATCAAAACTAAAGTATTTTTCTCAACTTATGTGCATTTCAGCAAGTAATAATGTCTATAATTCCCTGATTGAAGTTGACAATTTTTATCATAAGCAAAAAAAGAAAGAACATGTTAATGAATCTAGAATTTAGAGTGAACTTGTTGTGAATCTAACGATCGTTATCCTAGCTGATTAAGCCCACTCTATTTTTTTTTCTGCACAACAGTCTTCGGGTGCTTATCTCCCCTGTATATACTACCAGGAAATAAAGCTGGTTTAAAACTCCTTTACCAGTTTTCACTACCTTCATTTGCTTTCATCATGGTGATGACTTTATGTCCTGTCTGGACCTACCACTGGTTAGTGGATTCCCCTTCTTCTTTACTTCTCCTGGACAGGAAGAAAGAAAATAGGACACTATATTTTTACCCTTTTTCCTGTGGCATCTGCAGAGTTTCAGTTTTAAATCTGCTGCAGATGCCGTTCTATGAACCCTATATCAAGTTTGGGATTGTAGCCAATATGCAGTCTTATCACCTAGTAACTGTAGAAAGATGTTTGATTTAATATATATTGCTAAATGGAAGGGGGAAATTAAAAAAAACCCTTAAAGATTGATACTTAAAAATGTTTGAGGAGGGAATACATTTAAGAAAAAACATTAGTGTTCCAAAATATAGATTATCTACAGCTTGCCTGGTTTCTCTTGTTTTGTTTTATTATTTGCAATCAGGAAGGTAATGCAGTATAGATGAAAGCTGGGGGAATAGAGAGCAATTATTGATCATGCTAGCAAATAATGCTTTTATTTACTTTTATTCCAGATTTCCTTTTTTATTTATAAGCAGCTGAAGATGTCTGCACTGCTGCGTAATTGGTTCTGGCCTCCTGCCATCTGACAGAGTTAATTATTGACAGTCTGCGCATAGCTCCTCTGAGAGAATCCAGTATCTGTACAAATTAGTTGAAGGCAACTCTCTCATGCAATAATGAAAATAAATCCCTTATACTTTTCTACTGAGAAAGAATTGAAAGCATTCATCTTTACACAAACATTGTACCTGTTGATTTGGATAGAAGAATATGGTTGTGGTAATGGGTGGGTAGGGTAAGATAGAGACTTTTCAATAGTTCTAAAAATATGGTATCGTATCAAAAGAAAGGCTTTCAAATGGGTTGGGAAAATCACAATATATGACTAGAGCTACTTTTATTATAAAAAATATTACTGCTATCCCCAAAATTGATGCAGCTGTAACATTATTTGCTAGAGTTTAGAACTCTAAATTAAGAAAGTTCCTTTCCAATTTCATATTTCTGTCTTTTGTTTCTGTCTCGCTTTACTTAAATAATTTGACCTTGTTTACAATCTTTTATTTGTAGAAAAATATTTCTAGCATGCACTTTGTGAGACATTGTATGGTTCCTTAATTTTGTTGCACTCTTCTAACAACATAATGATATGAAGGGAAAATCAACAGCATATACCTGATTACTAATTGCTTTAATTATTATCAAATGTTCTGCATATTTATGGAAACTGTACATGGCGAGAGGTTGCAGGCAAAGAGTTACTCAATTCAAGGGGAACAGTTTATAAAATCAGCATTATGGTTTACTTACTAATAATTCAGAGTTTGAGGGAAGTGATCTTCAGGTGGATTAGCAGAATAAATGTCAGGTGTAGTGGAAACATCTCTGTAATATATTTCCTTTTTGTTTTGGAGTCAACCAGGGAATCAACTGGTTTTTATCTATTAATTCTTTGCTATGTCTTTGTATCTTTTTGTTCTGCAGATTGTTTTACCCAAGCCATGTCACATGCAGCTACACCAGTGGTGGGATTCAGCCGATATGCACCCGTTCAATAGAACCGGTAGCTAATTTTTTGTTGACTTTGGCAAACCGGCTGATGCCCTAGCCCTTTTTTGCAAGGCCCAGAATGACCCATCAGAAGTGCATGGACGCCACTTTGGGAAGTCCGTTCTGAGCTGGGGAGGCCTCCCAGGCCCAGAATGGCCCACCAGTGATCTTCTCGACTCAGAACGGGCTTATGGAAGTGGCGTCCATGTACTTCCGGTGGGCCACTCTGGGCCTGGGAGGCCTCCCTGGCTCAGAATGGACTTCTGGAAGTGGCATCCATGCACTTCTGGTGGGCCATTCTGGGCCTGGGAGGCCTCCCCGGCTCAGAACAGACTTCCAGAAGTGGCGTCCATGCAGAGAATCAGTTGTTCAGCTATTTGAATCCCACCACTGAGCTACACCTTGCATTTTTCCATGGATAGAAAGCAAGAGAATGAAGTTGTAAGTGACTTCACATCCATCTGAAAGAATCGATGTATATAATGGCATTTTTCTAGAAGGAAAAAAGAAAGGTGGTTCTTTTTTCCAGTTTGCTGAGGCAGCTTGCCAGCAGATACAGGCACTTTATCTTCTTTTGCAAAATTTACTCTTTGAGAATTAGATCCGTTAACTGTCACTGCTTGTTAGTTTGCCAGTAACAAAGCTTCAATTGGAATTGGAATCCCAGCAGAAACTAGCTTAATGGAAGACAATGACTTTCATCTGAGGAATATAGGATGTGCCCCTAGAGTACTGAAGATCAAAACTATTGTCTGCAATTTGTATTCTAATACCATTAGGAGCTCCTTTCCATCTGATTGTTCTATATCTGCTTTGCTTACCATGTGGGCCCATCATAGCTCATTGTTAGCTATGAATGGTGGCTAAGATGTCTGGATAAAACTTGTGGTTTTTCCATACTGAATATGAAAAAAACATCAGTTTTATTATCTATCTGAGGGAGCACATATTGTATAAATCTCTCTCTGACTTGTAGCAGATCCTATGTGCCAGGTTTGGACTTAAGTTTTTATAAACTTGCTGTAAACTCTTAAAGCTTTTGGAACAACCTTTATGTATTGTTCTCTTATTACTTCAATTTATGACCTCTTTTTATCCATAGCATACTAAAAGCAGCTAGCAGTAAAAAAACAACCCCAAAGCAAAACAACAACTGAAGGAAGAAGGAAGTTTAAGCTTCCTTACTGACAATGTTTAATTGAAATGATGGATTTGGGAGTGGTACATCTCTTAGCATCAGTTGATTGGAGTGGCCTCTAAGTAACTATGTAAAGAAATAAGTAAATAAATAAACTCTGCTTGCCTACAAGCTTAGTGAGTGATTTGAACAAGATTTTAGTTTCCAAAATCAATGGAATTTTCCATTAGTGCTGGTGATATATACAGAACTGAGAGCCAGTATATCATGGTAAAAATATTGAATTGGGACTGAGAGTACTCAAGTTCAAATTCCCGTTCACCCATGAAGTTCATTTCAGTGACTTTGGATAAATCCCTGTCTCTCAAACTAATGCATTCTATAGAGTTGTGGTAAGAATTAAATTGGAGGGCAAAGTATATACCTGCCCATCTTTAACTCCTGGAAGAAAAGTGGCAACAAATAAATATTTCACAAAGAAATGGTTCCAAGAATATAGTCATTCAAACTACAATATAGCTGTGAAGACTGTTCAGTTCTTAGCATGGCTTGCAGTCACTCATGCCCTAGTCACTTCCAAATTGATCTACTGCAATGCGCTGTACATGGAGCTGTCCTTGAAGAGTATTCAGAAACTTCACCTGGTTACAAGATGTATTGGTGAGGGCAGTTATGTGTGCTCCTAGGAAAGCCATGTTGCACCTCTGCTTTGTGAGATGCATTGGTTGGCAGTTTGCTTTTGGGTCCCATTCAAGATGTTGGTTTTAATCTTTAAACCCTTTCTTGGCATGGGACCAAGCTCTCTGAGGGATTTACTTCTCCCTGCTTACATTAGCCCCCCCTCCACACACATAAGAACTTGCAGAGAAAGCATGCCATCTTCATTCAAGGTCCCAGGAGCTGTGCCATGACTTCTGTGGCACCACTTTTATGTCCCTCCCCCTAAAATCAGATTGGCCCCATCCCTTTTGATATTCTGGTAGGCCTTCAAGACTTGGTTACTTATATGACAAGGCCTGGGGCTCCCATGGAATCAGATATTTGTCTAGATGGTTCTATTGTTGAGGGGGAGGGGTCATATTTTATTTTCTCTTCTTTTACAGTTTGTATGTTGAGTTTTTAGGATATTTATTTACTATATTTTTATACTTGTTATTGCTATTTTTATATTTTCTGTTTTATCTACTATTGTGCATCATCCAAAGTAAACCAGAGAGATGAGCATATACATTTGATTAATAAAATAAATAATTTTTTACATTAGTGACTTAAAGTGTCTTCTAGTGTCATCCAACCATCAGTAGGCAAATATGACAGTAATGAGTTTAGACTGCGTTAATGATGGCTGCAGAATACTACAATGTAACCAATTAGTGGGAGATGGTCTAATTGTAGATCAAAATATTTTTAAAAGAAGATTCATTTAAAATTTGTGGCAATGCTTTTTCTAGGGTATTTTGTGAATACAGTATAGAGGAAAAAGATTCTTAGTTATCTGGTTATATAAGCAGACTTCTAGGTATGTTTAATATGCAGCTTGTTGTTATTCTGCATGGCAATCCTCATTCAATAAATCTGAAGTCACAAAGCGGCTGTGGGAATGGATTCCTGCCAAATGTCTGCCTGTTTCACCTGCCTACTACTGAGACCACAGCTATGTGGCAGAGAACATCCTGGATTAGACTTTGGCTCTGAGCATTTCCTGTTTCAAATGATCAAGTAGCTCTTAATGGAAAAGGTTCATACTTAAAACTGTAGAGAGCTACAGAGGAGTGGGTGGAAAATGATATGCTAGATCACCCGTAGGGTTTTTCCAGGTGACTTGAGTTTCTCTTAATGCTACTATTGTCTATAACCTCATTCTCATGCTTTTGGAATCAGTTGGGGCTCATTCCAACATGTCTATGTATCCGTTCTACTTTCATGTCCCAGTTCCACTAGAAAAAGTATACTTTCTTCTCAGAACCCTACCACATTTCAATAATCATTTGAACATCTTGAGGTATTTTTTTCCCATTTCTTGGAGATTGGACTGCCTTAAGCATATGTTTTAAAGAATAAACCTCCATGTTTCATATGCCTTCACTTCACCAAATCATGTCTGCCCTGCACAGAGCAAAGCCCAGACATTTATTTGTTCATTCAGCTAGGCAAGATGATTGTGTTTACAATAAACAAATAGAGGGCCAGGAGAGAACATTGCCAATGTTTTTTTGGGTTTTCGTTTCGTTAATTCCTGTGCATATTCAGATGTAAAGAAAGTGAGATCTGCAAACAATGATTGATTGGAAGGAAGAGAAAAAGAGCATATATCTCAGGCTGTGAAGTTCAGGATGAGACAGAAGGAGATTTAACTAGGTGTTAGATGAAACACTCTGGCAAATATTCAATTATAGACATAAAATGTTGAGCACAGAAAAAATGCTCAAAAATATCCTTGAGGAGCTCATACTTTCATCTTTCACTTCTGCTTTCAATCATCTTGATGGCCAATTAGAAAGTGTCTTATAAAGGGCCATCTCTCCTGCTCTCCCTTATCTCTTTTTCTTCAACCCCAAGGGACTGGCAAATAGCTATAAGATTCCTCAAAGAATTACCTGTCTGCCATTTCCAACTTCTATACCACTCATTGTCAGCCTGACAACTGTGCCTCAATAAATCACAAATCTGCAGTGTATAATATTGCCAGCTCTTTCAAATTCTCCATGACAAGTCAGCTGCACTTGATACCTGGATATTATTGAGACTTAGTAACTCTCTGATCCTAAAGCCCAAGTCTGTAGGAAAGAATGAGGTATGTGTTTTGAGAAGAGCTGTTATATTTTTCACTGAGTGACACCTGGAATTCTCAGACTGAAGAAATTTCAGAAAATTCTTGACTAAACAACTTGTGCTTTAAACTGGAGGTGTGAGTGAAGAACATAGGGAAATAAACTAAAAGATAGGAAAGTTTGCTTTGGATTTGCAGGAAAGCAAAATAACAATAACACCTTACATCCAGACTTATAATTGATAACTTCCAAAATGGTAATTTTATCACAAGCTAGTATGGCTGAAAAGCAAAGCACTAGGATATATAGCACATAAAGTATTTATTTTGCATGTATGATATCCAGTTCAAATCTGTACTGAATATACTGTACTCAATGGAAGGCAGGCTGGTTGTTTTTTTTTCTTCAGTCCTAACTATCTGTTGAAGTCTGTATCTGTCCTGTTTGGTTGCTGTGCCAAACCAGACAGTTATTGAATTACTAATAATTCCTCTGTAGAACTGTATCAGCAGATCCTTGGGCAATCTAGGCTTTATGAGTTGATGCAAGAAGAACATTCTTTGTTGTGCTTTTTTGATGATGTTTTTGATGTTAGGGGTCCATTTCAAGCCCTTGGAGATAATAGAACCTAGAAACTTGAAGGTCTCTACTGTGTTGCCTAATATTGTAAGAGGTGACAGAATAGGAGAGCTTCTTTTAAAATCTATTATCATCTCTACAGTTTTAAGAGTGTTCAGCTCCAGATTGTTCTGGCTGCATCACGGGGCCAGTTGATCTACCTCTTGTCTATATGCAGACTCATCATTGTCTCAAATGAGACCAACATCTCAAATGCAGATGTTGTATCATCTGAAAACATCAGTACTTTAACAGAGGGATCTTTCGAGATGCAGTTGTTGTATAGAGAGAAAAGTAGTATTAGAGATGAAAGAGTAGTATTCCACTACACTTGTTTACTGTCAGGGAAAACTGATCTAAAGGACCATATCAAAATACCATAAGCTAAATTACATAATCAAATAATACTAAAGAAAATGCAAATTACAAAGAAATTGCCCATGGCTTAAAAATGAATAGACGCTCTGTTATGCTTTTGTCATCATTCTGTTAAAGTTGTACATGGCATAGGGCAGGGGTGTCAAACTGCCAGCTGGATGCGTCATGCCAAAACTGTGCCCACCCATTGCCAGCAATGGAAAAAAAAGTTGCAATACATCACGACACGTCACGTGATGTTGCGAGTTTGACACTCCTGGCATAGGGCCTGCTTACTTGAAGGACTGTCTTTCTCCTATAACAGTGGTGGCGAACCTGACTTCCGGTTCCGGTCACAGCGCCCGCGGACGTGCAGAGAACTCGTTCTCTTGGCCGTCCGGTTTCCCCCCGCCGGTAGACCCTGGATAGGGTCGAAAGTCGCCCTGGAGGGGTGACCACCGTAGAGGAGGGCACTCGTTGATCGCGGAGGGAGCGGCAGCTCCCTCTGCGGTCCGAGAAAACCACCTTTGGGCCGACGGGGAAAAGATCGGCCAGTAACATGGCCGATCACTCAGCTGCTCCAGCCGAAAGTCACAGCAACATCTAAGCGAAAAGAACCACCGTGGAAGATCCGGGTGAGACCTTTCCTTCCCTCTTGTTAATTTACCTTTTTCCCTGCTAACAGCTTTAAGAACTATTTCCCTATTTTGAGAAAGCAGCGTTTGATTACTGGGGAAAACGGGCTTTGGAAAAACAATTATTGTTTTTTTTACTATTTTATTTTGTCTACATAAGCAGTTGGAACTCGAGCATCCGGGTTATTGTGACTTTCTCTTTTGGCTTGTTTATCTTCAGTTTAGGTGAAAATCCTTAGGGAGGGGGTGGAATGTTCTTTTTTTTCTCCCCCCCTCCTGAACAGTACTGCCTAAAAAACCTTTTGTTCTCTGGGCGGACTTATGTAGATTCTTTTGGATACAATGCATCCTGGGACTTGGCATGAAGCCCAGAAACTATGACTGATACAATGTAACTTTCTTCATTTGAACTCCCACTCCCTGATATTGGCGTGATGCCCAGACTGGATTACAACATAACAACTGACTGCTATTTTTTATCTCTGTGCTGGACTTGACTATTGGTTTTTTTTTCTCTATCTTTCTTTGGAAATATATCTCTGTCTGCATTTTATATTTTATAACGCTGCAATCTATTCTTTAAGCTGAATTTCTTTATATATAAAAAAAAGAAGATGGAATCCTACTCACAGATTAATTATGGACTTATATTAGAAAAAATCTTGGAAATGAGACTGGAACTTAAAGAACATATTAGATCGCTTAGTTTCAAGGAGGACTCAGAATTAAAAATTGAAGCTCAACCTTTGATTGACTATGATACACAATCAGATCTACAACTTAATGAGATGGATGGAATACATTTACAATCTATTGAATCTACTGAATTTATTGAAGAGGAAGAGGACACATCCTACATGATGGATTCTTTGATGATCAAAGGCAGAACTCAACTAAAACATTTACAACTTTAAAAGCAACAGGATTGGACTTCCAAATACGAGGCACAAAAAACGTTGACAACATGACAGTACAGACAACACTGGATAAAAGGGAAAAAGAATATGATTGGACTCAATGGTGGGAAAAGGCCTTTAGCCAGTTACTAAGATGGGAGGATTTAGAGGCCCTGTTGTGGAAACCTACCAGGCACAAAAAGAAAGCTAGAATTAGATTTAAAAATAAGAGTTTAAATTTTATTTGATGGGTAAAAAGGGCTTCTGGACGTTGATTGAACTAATATTTTTGAGATTTTTAAGGTTACTTTGGTATGAGTCAACACTAGATTTAAATTATGGATTTGATTATGATTTGGAATGGCAATAAGAAAAATTGGAAAATTTATAATTAAAGGAAGATTGAGATTGAGACTGGTGAAATATTATTGATATTTTTATTTATAAGAATTGAATGGTAATTAGTGAGGTATTAAATGGATTAAATTGAAACAATTGAGGAATCTTTTAGGGACGTGGACTGATCTATGAAAATATTGGATAGAATATATGAAATAGAATATAGTTGAGAAATATTAAGATATAATAGTTATATTACTTGTTTATGATAGAAATAATTATTGTCCTATTATTATTATTATAATGTTATTATATTACTAGGTCTAATGCAATAGTTTTAAAATATATAAATTCATGTTTATTTACATAATATGTATGTGAAATAGAATAAGAGATATAATTTGATTGAGAAGCATAAATTGAAATTGGAATAATAGATAGAGGTGAGAAACAATTTATATTTTAGGAATGCTCGAATTGTATACCATAAGAGGGAACTTTTAAAGTAGTAGTTTAAATTGTATATGTATGACTGTATTTTTTGTTGTGTTCTAAGGAGTGCCCTATCTCCACGATGTGTTATAAGCACTTGGCTGTAAAACAAACAAAAACTAATAAAACTTGTTATGGAAATTCGGAAAACAAAAACAAAAACAAAACAGTGGTGGCGAAGCTATGGCACGTGTGCCAGAGGTGGCACTCAGAGCCCTCTTTGTGGGCATGTGTGCCATGCCCCGGAAATGGCAACCATGCCTCTTCAACCAGCCACCTGAGGTCCCACGTGGCCGAATGCATCCCGGCATGGCTGGTTTCGCTCCCCCCCATCCCATCCCTCATGGCCTCACATGGTCTCCTTTTCCCAGGCATGACCCACTGCATCGCCTCCTCAGCTGTCAGCCAGCTGTCCAGCTCAGAGGCGGCTTCTCTGAACTGCTGGTGATGGGCTGTGGAGCCCCAGAATGCACCGGTCGAGGAGCCGGCAGGCTGTGGCTGCTGACGGACACTGTCGGCCCCCATGCGCTCGCTGGCCTCTGTGTGCGGGAGCCGATGGTGTCAGGCAGCAGCTGCCCCGGCCCCTGCCTCGCCTATGGCAATGGTACCCCTGCCCTGCCTCGACTCGACTCACCCCGCAGGATGAGCCTCCTGCCCACCGCCCCACCTGCCAGAGACCCCCTGGATCTCCTCCAACCCTACCCAGCCCCCACAGGCATCCCTCTCCACGAGCAACATCGAGGTGATCACACGCACTTTGGCTACACCCACCCAGTCTGCCATGACCACCACAGCCACGCCCACGCCCACACCCACCCATGTCCCACCTGGCACCCGGCGATAAATAAGTGGGTTTTGGGTTGCAGTTTGGGCACTCGGTCTCTAAAAGGTTCGCCATCACTGTCCTATAACATCTGCCTGACATATTAAATCCTGCAGGATTGGTATAATCTAGATTACAATTAAACATTTAAGTACACTTAAACCATGTCATCTTTTGGGATCCCAGAAGGATGCCTTTTCTGTAGCAGCACCTGTTCTCTGGAATTAAGTTCCCCCTGAGATGCAGGTGGCTCCTATTCTGCTATTGTTTGCAAGAGCTATGAAGACTTGGCTCCTCACCCAGTCCTTTAGCAAGGAGGAGTGAAACTCCTCACTCATCCTGCAGAATAATAGTAACAGAATAAGAACAGAATATCAGAGTTGGAAGGGGCTTTAGAGGTCTTCTAGTCCAACCCCCTGCTCAAGCAGGAAACCGATATTATTTTAGACAAATGGTTGTCCAATTTCTTCCTAAAAACCTCCAGTGTTGGAGTACCCAGAGGTTCTGGAGGCAAGTCATTCTACTGATTAATTGTTCTGTCAGGAAATTTCTCCTTAGTTCTAGGTTGGTTCTCTCCTTGATTATTTTCTGTCCATTGCTTCTTGTCCTGCCTTCATGTCCTGCCTTCATGCTTAAATCTTTTATCTTTATTTTTTTATTATTTTGTATTGATTTTACAGTAAATTCTTTGAGTGTTGTGAACCACCCAGAGCCATTGATACAGATGACAGGCAGCATACAAGTTTAACAAATTATTATTATTGTTATTTATCATTATAGATGTTTGCAATCTGCTCTCTTCCACTATTCAGATTCATTAGGCAATGTCTTGGAGATGCTATGTTCAGGAGACATAAATCTGATCTCGGACTTTTCTTGGTATTACCTGCAACTGCAATCCTGATCTTCTGAGTCGCCTTGTATACCTCAGACTGGGTGCTAGGACTGACAGACCCACTTAAGACTTCTTCTTTTAGACTATCCCTTGAATGTGACTGTTGCTTCTACCCTGCTACCAAAATCTCTCCCATTAAGCCAATTATACCACTTTCTGGTGAATGTTAATTGTAAAATCAGGACAAATGAGTAAGCCCCAAATAAAATTCTCATGAATATTCTTCAAAACTAAAATAATACAGCAATACTACTACTACTACTACTACTACTACTACTACTAATAAAGTTGGAGGGGACCTTGGAGGTCAACTAGTGCAACCCCTGCTCAGGCAGGAAACCCTATGCCAGTGATGGCGAACCTTTTAGAGACTGAGTGCCCAAACTGCAACCCAAAACCCACTTATGCATCGTCGAGTGCCGGGTGGGCGTGGCCCATTGGGTGGGCGTGGCCCATTGGGTGGGCGTGGCTGCGGTGGTAACAGCAGACTGGATGGGACTAAAAAAGTTCAATCAATCAATTCCAACTTTGCAAAATCTTTTTTTTCCCCGCGAGAAGTTGAAATTGACTGACTGAAACTTTTTTTTTTTGCACACGGCGGCAGAGGCCTAAAGCAAAACGGTTTTATAAAACCCAGCTGAAGGCCTAGGACTGGGGTGATGGCGTGCGTGCCCACAGAGAGGGCTCTGAGTGCCGCCTCTGGCACTCGTGCCATAGGTTCGCCACCACTGCCCTATGCCATTTCAGACAAATGGCTGTCCAGTCTCTTCTTAAAAACCTCCAGTATTGGAGCATTCACAGCTTCTGGAGGCAGGTTGTTCCACTGATTAAATGTTCTAACTGTCAGGAAGTTTCTCCTTAGTTCTAGATTGCTTCTCTCTTTGGTCAGTTTCCATCTGTTGCTTCTTGTCTTGCCTTCAGGTGCTTTGGAGAATAGTTTGACTCCCTCTTCTTTATGTTAATCTCTGAGATATTGGAACACTGCTGTCATGTCACCCCTCATCCTTCTCTTCATTAAACTAGACATACCCAATTCCAGCAACCGTTCCTTATATATTTTAGGCTCCAGCCCCCTAATCATCTTTGTTGCTCTTCTCTGTACTCTTTCTAAAGTCCCAACATCTTTTTTCATCACGGTGACCAAAACTGGATGCAGTATTCCAAGTGTGGCCTTACCAAGGCATTGTAAAATGGTATTAACACTTCACATGATTTTGATTCTATCCCTCTGTTAATGCAGCCTAGCACTGTGTTGGCTTTTTTGGCATCTGCAGCACACTGCTGGCTCATATTTAAGTGATTGTCCACTAGGACACCGAGGTCCCTTTCACAGTTACTACTATTGAGCAAGGAACTACTATACCTGTGCATTTGGTTTTTCTTGCCTAAATGTAGAGCCTTACTTTTTTCACCATTGAATTTCATTTTGTTAGATCCTTCTGTATCTTAAGCCTGTCTTCTGGAGTGTTGGCTATTCCTGCCAGCTTGGTGTCGTCTGCAAATTTGATGAGTTCCCCATCTATCCCCTCATCCAAATCATTGATGAGATGTTGAAGAGCATTGGGCCCAGAACAGAGCCCTGGGGCACCCCACTATACACTTTCCTCCATGTAGATACAGTTCCATTGAGGACCACATGCTGAGTATGGCCGGTCAGCCAGCTATGAATCCATCTGGTGGTGATGCTGTGTAACCCACATTTTTCTATCTTATCAAGTAGTCGGTTGTGATCTACTTTATCAAATGCCTTACTGAAGTCCAAGTAAATTATATCCACAACATTCCTCTGGTCCACTAAACTGTCTTTAATCCTTGCTTCACAAAGCACTGATGATTGAAAAATCAGTGTCAGTTATAAAATGTATAGTTGCAATTCTACCTATTGCTGTAACATTGTTATACATTACTATACACCCAGTAGTAATTGGCTATACAGTATGCTAGATTACACCATTTCTTCAGACATCTGATGCAAATTAGATATTTTCATATTTTCTTTGGTTACTTTTATCCCAATATTTTTTTTTGCAGTGCATCCTCTGCTTTTATATTCACTTACTTTTTCTTAAGCTGAAATTCACTGTTCTCTGCGGATCAAGTCACTGCCATTCTTTTGTCCTTTTCCTTAACTAGTTTCCTCTAACTCATCTTTATGTACATAATTAATATGCTATTCATTTGCTTTTTCTCCTAGAGCGTTAATGAGGATGCAACATATGATATGACCTAAGGCTGATTCAATCAGCATCCAACTGGTCATTTCCTCCTGGCTAAATGCTTTGCACTTCTTTATTACATTTCATTTATGAACTTTTCCCAGTTTCCAATCAACATGACAATGTTCTGAGGTCCACAGCAATTAGCATTTGTCTTACAGGATAGCTTTTATTATTTCCTCTTTCAAACACTTTATGCAGATCTAGTGCATTATTCAGTCTTACTTTCTTCAATGATTTAATCTGCTAAGGAGCAGGAAAAGCAATCTGCCTCATCTGGCAGGTTGTGTCACTAATGAGCAAAAAACTGATGGCTTATTTTAATGCAGAATGATGGTTGTCGAGATTTACTATCTTCACAGAGGAATAACCATACCTACAGTATAATAGTGTCAAGATTTTTTTTTCCAGCATGGACAGGTCTAACACTATCCTGCCATTGCTGTTCTACATTAAATTGTGTATTGGTTTAACTAAAAGTTTCAATCGTCAATGAAATTAAAGGATGGTAAGGAGAAGCAGCCATGATACATTTTTATCATCCAAGGCTTGGGACAATAAAATGAGCAAATAAAATGGTCTGTCCTGTTACTGGGCTGGGGACCAAATTAATTTCTTAAAATATGTAAGAATCACTTTTCCGTTTGAAGCAAATTCCTGCTTAAAAAAACTTGTACCAGTGGACTTCCGGTTCCGGTCGCAGCGCCTGCGGACGTGCAGAGAACTCGTTCTCTTGGCCGTCCGGTTTCCCCCCGCCGGTAGACCCTGGATAGGGTCGAAAGTCGCCCTGGAGGGGCGACTACCGTAGAGGAGGGCACTCGTTGATCGCGGAGGGAGCGGCAGCTCCCTCTGCGGTCCGAGAAAACCACCTTTGGGCCGACGGGGAAAAGATTGGCCAGTAACATGGCCGATCACTCAGCTACTCCAGCCGAAAGTCACAGCAACGTCTAAGCGAAAAGAACCACCGTGGAAGATCCGGGTGAGACCTTTCCTTCCCTCTTGTTAATTTACCTTTTTCCCTGCTAACAGCTTTAAGAACTATTTCCCTATTTTGAGAAAGCAGCGTTTGATTACTGGGGAAAACGGGCTTTGGAAAAATAATTATTGTTTTTTTTATTATTTTATTTTGTCTACATAAGCAGTTGGAACTCGGGCATCCAGGTTATTGTGACTTTCTCTTTTGGCTTGTTTATCTTCAGTTTAGGTGAAAATCCTTAGGGAGGGGGTGGAATGTTCTTTTTTTCTCCCCCCCTCCTGAACAGTACTGCCTAAAAAACTTTTTGCTCTCTGGGCGGACTTATGTAGATTCTTTTAGATACAATGCATCCTGGGACTTGGCACGAAGCCCAGAAACTATGACTGATACAATGTAACTTTCTCCATTTGAACTCCCACTCCCTGATTTTGGCGTGATGCCCAGACTGGATTACAACATAACAACTGACTGCCAGTTTTTATCTCTGTGCTGGACTTGACTATTGTTTTTTTTTTTCTCTATCTTTCTTTGGAAATATATCTCTGTCTGCATTTTATATTTTATAACGCTGCAATCTATTCTTTAAGCTGAATTTCTTTAAAAAAAAAAGAAGAAGAAGATGGAATCCTACTCACAGATTAATTATGGACTTATATTAGAAAAAATCTTGGAAACGAGACTGGAACTTAAAGAACATATTAGATCGCTTAGTTTCAAGGAGGACTCAGAATTAAAAATTGAAGCTCAACCTTTGATTGACTATGATACACAATCAGATCTACAACTTAATGAGATGGATGGAATACATTTACAATCTATTGAATCTACTGAATTTATTGAAGAGGAAGAGGACACATCCTACATGATGGATGTCTTTGATGATCAAAGGCAGAACTCAACTAAAACATTTACAACTTTAAAAGCAACAGGATTGGACTTCCAAATACGAGGCACAAAAAACGTTGACAACATGACAGTACAGACAACACTGGATAAAAGAGAAAAAGAATATGATTGGACTCAATGGTGGGAAAAGGCCTTTAGCCAGTTACTAAGATGGGAGGATTTAGAGGCCCTGTTGTGGAAACCTACCTGGCACAAAAAGAAAGCTAGAATTAGATTTAATAATAAGAGTTAAAATTTTATTTGATGGGTAAAAAGGGCTTCTGGACGTTGATTGAACTAATATTTTTGAGATTTTTAAGGTTACTTTGGTATGAGTCAACACTAGATTTAAATTATGGATTTGATTATGATTTGGAATGGCAATAAGAAAAATTGGAAAATTAAATATTATTGATATTTTTATTTATAAGAATTGAATGGTAATTAGTGAGGTATTAAATGGATTAAATTGAAACAATTGAGGAATCTTTTAGGGACGTGGACTGATCTATGATAATATTGGATAGAATATATGAAATAGAATATAGTTGAGAAATATTAAGATATAATAGTTATATTACTTGTTTATGATAGAAATAATTATTGTCCTATTATTATTATTATAATGTTATTATATTACTATGTCTACTGCAATAGTTTTAAAATATATAAATTCATGTTTATTTACATAATATGTATGTGAAATAGAATAAGAGATATAATTTGATTGAGAAGCATAAATTGAAATTGGAATAATAGATAGAGGTGAGAAACAATTTATATTTTAGGAATGCTCGAATTGTATACCATAAGAGGGAACTTTTAAAGTAGTAGTTTAAATTGTATATGTATGACTGTATTTTTTGTTGTGTTCTATGGAGTGCCCTATCTCCACGATGTGTTATAAGCACTTGGCTGTAAAACAGACAAAAAATAATAAAAATAAAAATTGTTATAGAAAAAAAAAAAAAAAAAAAAAACTTGTACCAGTGCAAAAGGTGTTGTCACATTTTGTATTATGTAAATTTTACATACATTTAAATACCTTCTTAAATTTTGATAACTTTGAAATGAAGAGATTAAAACAGTGGGATGGAAACAGGCCTAGTGCCAGTGTAGAATGTGTTCATACAACAAGGCTGATCTGAGGATTAATTCTCTTGAGGGAACTTGGTGTGTCTAAACTTAAGAAAAGATGACAGGTGGGGAATATAGTGCCATTTTTTCAGTATTTGAAGGGTATCACAAAGAAGAAGGTCAAGGCTTGTTATTTATAGTTCCAGAATGCAGAACATGTAATAAAGGCTTTAAGGAAAAAGAATGCATGTTCTTAAAAGTTTAAGAAACCTTCTGACAGAGCTGTTATAAACTAGAATGGAACTTCATCAGATGTATTCAAGTGGAAAATGGATAGCCATTGTTCAGGGATATTTTACATTTAATTCCTGCACTAAATGGTAAGGCCACACTTGGAATACTGCATCCAGTTTTGGTCACCACGATGTAAAAAAGATGTTGAGACTCTAGAAAGAGTGCAGAGAAGGGCAACAAAGATGATTAGGGGACTGGAGGCTAAAGCATATCAAGAACGTTTGCTGGAATTGGGTATGTCTAGTTTAATGAAAAGAAGGACTAGGGGTGACATGATAGCAGTATTCCAATATCTCAGGGGCTGCACAAAAGAAGAGGGAGTCAAGCTATTCTCCAAGGCGCCTGAGGGCAGGACAAGAAGTAATGGATGGAAACTAGTCAAGGAAAGAAGCAACCTGGAACTGAGGAGAAACTTCCTGACAGTTAGAACAATTAACCAGTGGAACAACCTGCCTCCAGAAGTGGTGAATGCTCCAACACTGGAAGTTTTAAAGAAGAGACTGGACAGCCATTTGTCTGAAATGGTATAGGGTTTCCTGCCTGAGCAGGGGGTTGGACTCGATGACCTCCAAGGTCCCTTCCAACTTTATTATTATTATTATTATAAATGTGTTTTTATTTTATTTTTTGGGGTTCTGATTTTGTGATGCTTCCAAGATTCTTTCTTTACCATTGTATAAACTTCTGTGTAGTATTCTAGTATCCTGGAATTAATTTAAAAAAATAATTTCAATGTAAACTATTTCCCCCTAAATATATCTATAGAAATTGTTTATTTGGTATTTACTAGCTGAGCTGTCTAATTAATCTAGTCTAGTGGAAAATTAATCAAAGGTCATATTTGCTTTCTTAGAAAAATGCCATCTTCCCCCCCACCCAGATGTTGAATCTCAACAATACAGTTGGATATGTTTCTCTCTCTATTTTTCCTATATTGGCACATGTCTAATTATCAAAGACTGGCATTTAAAAAAAAACAATTAATAACCTCCTGAAAATTTGGCCATTTTGATTAGCTTTCATCTGAGAAAATGTGGTCTTTAACAGTATCATTCACTAAATTACATTTTGTGAAGAAGGGGAATGATTTACTGTACCTCAATTTGAGCAAAACATTTGTCAAGATTCCACATAACACTTTCATTGACAAGCTGTTAAAATGAGGTTTGAATTGGACTATAGCAGAGTAGATCTACGTTTGGCTGAGGGACGTTAGGAAGAAATTATTGATGTCTCTGCATTGTATTGGAGAGCTGCAATCAGTAGCAGCCCACAGGGATGTCTCTTGGGGCCAATGTTGTTCAACATTTTTATGAATAACCTTAGATAATGGCACTGATAGACTTCTTATCAAAGTTGAGGATAACACATAAGGGGGATACAGACAATACTGTGCAGAATGGAAAACTGGCCAGAAATGTAAGGTATTACATAATATAAGTTAGGGAGGAATAATATAGATGTAAGATAGGAAAAAGTTATACCTTGAAAGCATTACATTAGAGAAGGACTTGGGTTGGTCATTAATACCAACTGAACATGAAACACCAGTGTTAGAGAATTTAGTCTAGTTCTGGACTGCATTCAAAAAAGGAATTGCATCAAGGGCATTTGAAGCTTTGCTCTGCACTGCTGAGACCACACCTGGAATATTGGTCAATAGATTTCCAGAAAAAGGGCAACAAAGGGAAATACCCCATGGCAAGATTATCCAAATTGTAAGGAAATGTGTGAAGAATCTTTTAGCTGTACATCGCTACAATAAATCCAACTTTCCCAAAGATCTTTTGTATAGTTTCCATTATTCAGTTGTGTTTATTTTAGTGTTTGGAGTTTCAGGGGAGGAATTTACATTAAGATTATATTAAAGGGATGTATAATAAAAAAAAAAAGTTTAAGAACCCCTGCCCTATGAGTTCTGGCTGAAAGAATGAGAAATGTTCAGTCTGGATTGAGGAGAAACACTATATCAGTGTTCAGACACAAAGACAGGTGCCATAAGAAAGATGATTAAGAACTATTTTTTTACTGCCATAGAAACTAAAACCAGAAATACTAAATGGAAGCTATCTAGATTTCTTTTAAATGTAAGGATATAGTTGCTTATGCTAAAATCCATAAATTTAAATCAGAAAAAGCAGGTGCACAATACAAATGCATCTACATATACAGTATATAGCCTCACAAAGTCTTCCTGTACAGTTCTGGCTAATTCCTTTTAAAAGAACAAAGATCCCACAGTTCAGTGGACAGGCTATTCACCCTGTAATTCTAATTTAAAGGCATTTTGTTCATTGTAGTGAAACATCACTGCTATTTCTGTATTTTGTTTTGAAACTTTGCTTTGCTTTTAATTTTTTTCCACATCAACTTTGGAGAAGATGTATTGTTCAAAGCTACATCTACTAAAAATCTTTTTCTCTTTGAAATAATTTCTAAGGAAAAAACAAATAAACCTTTTCCATTAAATTAAATGAAAGTTAATAGGAAACAGCATGGGAGAATTTAACTGTCTTGCACAATTCTATATAGCATCCTTAGAGGTGGTCATGAAGTAGAATTCATAATCTTCTGAGGCATTTTATTGTTAAATAAGGAGGGGGGTAGATGAGTAGATGGGTAAAATTAATGAATGGTCTGGTGACTTCCAGTCTTTGCATCCAGAATCTGTTGATTCAAATTCTTCTCTCAGGAATAAGATAGAACAAACAACAATTAAAAAAGAAAATACTTAATTTTCTCTTCTGCAAGATGCATATAACCAGCTCTTGTTAATTTCTTTTTTAATGGAGCTGGTAATTTGGTAAATGATATTTGATCAGAATTAATCTATAGTATCTCCACATGTGCTGTAGCTCTCATGAAATTTAAGAATTGAGCAGGTATTTTCTTTATACACAGAAGTCCAATAAAAGTTTCTTAGTTCTACCTGGTTGCTCTGCAAATATATATGTACTGAACAGCTTCTAAAGAAACCTGCTTCATGAATGACCTCTGTGAATATATTTTAAACCATTAAGAAGAAATTATTTAATGTGATTCTATGCCATGACTGTTCTGAGAACCAGTATGTCCAGTTTTTCCATGTATATTAGTTTAAGGTTCTAAAATATTTGCTTGCCCAGCTAACTGCCATTTACTTATGTAACATTCTGTACTTTTCTATACTTCTATATAATACACACTATTCTTGGGAAATGTTCAGATGTCAGATTCTTGGATTTTTGTTTTTTGTTTTAATGGTGGGACTTAATTAGGGGCAACATGCTCTCCTGAAACTATAATTTGACATCATGGTTTAGGTGAAGGTAACTTATTCCTACTGCAGATAATATCTCATTTTCTTTGATAATGTGCCTTTATTCTTTCTCTGTTACCTTCCTCATTAGTTAGAAAAAATGTAGACTTCTTCTACTGCTTCATACACTTAAAAAGTTGCCATCCAAACAAAGGACCAACACTAGAAGCTATAGACCATAATTCATCTAGTTCTCTGTATGCGCTTTCTTAAAGACCATAATCTTTTCCAGTAATTTCTTCCAGAAGTAATAGTTTTCTTGCTTCTTGAGCGCTGAACCCATTAATTCTAATTCTAATTCTGTGCTATGGAGGAATGTAAAGCAATTTTGTTTGTGACAAATACTTAAATATTTGAAGATAACTTTTGAATCACCTTTAACTATCTCTTATCCATGCTGCACAAACCCAATATTTCTATATAATATCTACTGTTTACACCTTTTGCATTTAATTCTGCTTGAGTTCTATGTTTTCATTTCCATGTGTCTCTCCTCTTCTATTTATTTTATCATTAGAAATACTTCTGACAAAAATCAGAGAGGACCAAGAAATAAAGGGTTTAAAAATTAAGAAGGAAGAATATAAGGTCCAAGCCTTCGCTGATGATTTGGTATTTATTTTGGAAGACCCATTAGAAACCGGCCCTAAATTAATTCAAAAAATAGAAGAATTTGGTGAGGTAGCCGGACTTAAGATTAATAAGAATAAATCCAAATTAATAACCAAAAATCTTACAAAGGCACAGGAAAGCGAATTGGAAGATAAAACAAAAATAAGCGTAACTAAAAAAATAAAATATTTAGGGATTTGGCTTACAGCGAAGTGCTCCTCGATTAAGGAGGATAATTATGATAAAATACTACACCAGATAAAAAAAGATTTAGAAAATTGGGAAAACCTACAAATTTCATTTTTAGGGAGGATTGCAACGATCAAAATGAATATATTGCCAAAAATATTATTCCTGTTCCAAGTTATTCCAATAAAACTAGGGAAAACATTCTTTCAAGAATTAAATAAATTGGTTACTAAATTTATATGGCAAAGGAAAAAACCTAGGATTAAATTAAAACTCTTGCAAGATACGAAAGATAAAGGGGGATTGGCATTACCAGAGTGGGAAATATATTACCAAGCATCAAGCCTAACTTGGCTAAAAGAATGGATGAAACTGGAAAATACCAGAATTTTAACACCTGAAGGACACGACTTGCAAGCGGGGTGGCATGCATTTCTATGGGACGAAAAATATAAAGTACATAGATACTTTCGAAGACATATAGTTAGGGATGCATTGCTACAGACTTGGGAAAAGATAAAACAAAAACATTACATAAGAATTCCAATGTGGTTATCCCCAACAGAAGCTCTGAAACACCCAAACCTACTGGACATAAATAAGATAATTAGATACAAGGAATTGGTAAATGAACAGGGAAATCTGAAAACAAAACAAGAATTGGAACAAGATGTAGGCAGAGAGATTGATTGGTGGACATTCACACAAATCCAATCTAAATATACAGAGGACAAAAAATTATATGAAATACAAAAAGAATCGCAAGAATTGGATAAAATTATACATGGAACAGAAATAAAATTAATTAGTAATATATATAAATATTTACTGAGATATAAAATGGAAGATGAGGTTGTCAAAGACACAATGATTAGATGGGCAAAAAATTTCGGATACAACATAGAATTGGAGAAATGGGAAAAAATATGGGAAACAAACATAAAACTGACTATGTCTGCGGCATTCAAGGAAAATCAGTTGAAGATGTTTTACAGATGGCATCTTCCACCAGCAAAGCTTGCTAAGATGTTCCAGAACAACTCACCGACATGCTGGAAATGTAAAAAGGTACATGGAACATATTATCATCTATGGTGGACATGCCCCGTTGCAAAAAAATACTGGACTAAAATAAGAAGATGGATGGAAGAAATAATAGATCAACCTGTAGATTGGAAACCAGAGATCTTCCTGCTGGGTATCTTAAATAGAAAATACAGTAAAGAAATACGGTACTTAATCTTACATATAACAACGGCAGCAAGAATAGTCTACGCACAGTTCTGGAAAAATGAGAATATACCATCAGAGGAAGAAGTGATAAGGAAAATCTTAGACTGTGCGGAGATGGACAAATTAACAAAAGAGATAAAAGAAAAGGAAGACACAGAGTACTATGTAATATGGAATAAGTGGTATGATTGGTTGGAGACTAGAAATAATAAATGAAAATAAATGCAGAAAGGTCAAGAAAGGGAAAATGTGTGTATAATAATGTATAATAATGTATAGTAATAATATCTATTATTCTTAGTATGAAATATAGTATGAACGAAGAAAATGGAAATAAGAAACAATGGGACAACAAGGACAAATATTTTTTAAAAAGAAGAATAAAGGGGGAAAATGTAAATAATAGAAGATTACAGTTACGAAATTGCTGTTTAAAAAAAAAAAGGGAGTATACATTGTATGTTTATGTGTGTTATGTTTTGTTGTCTTAAAAAAATAAAAATATATATATATAAAAAAAAAAAAGAAGAAATTATTTAATGTGATTCTATGCCATGACTGTTCTGAGAACCAGTATGTCCAGTTTTTCCATGTATATTAGTTTAAGGTTGTAAAATATTTGCTTGCCCAGCTAACTGCCATTTACTTATGTAACATTCTGTACTTTTCTATACTTCTATATAATACACACTATTCTTGGGAAATGTTCAGATGTCAGATTCTTGGATTTTTGTTTTTTGTTTTAATGGTGGGACTTAATTAGGGGCAACATGCTCTCCTGAAACTATAATTTGACATCATGGTTTAGGTGAAGGTAACTTATTCCTACTGCAGATAATATCTCATTTTCTTTGATAATGTGCCTTTATTCTTTCTCTGTTACCTTCCTCATTAGTTAGAAAAAATGTAGACTTCTTCTACTGCTTCATACACTTAAAAAGTTGCCATCCAAACAAAGGACCAACACTAGAAGCTATAGACCATAATTCATCTAGTTCTCTGTATGCGCTTTCTTAAAGACCATAATCTTTTCCAGTAATTTCTTCCAGAAGTAATAGTTTTCTTGCTTCTTGAGCGCTGAACCCATTAATTCTAATTCTAATTCTGTGCTATGGAGGAATGTAAAGCAATTTTGTTTGTGACAAATGCTTAAATATTTGAAGATAACTTTTGAATCACCTTTAACTATCTCTTATCCATGCTGCACAAACCCAATATTTCTATATAATATCTACTGTTTACACCTTTTGCATTTAATTCTGCTTGAGTTCTATGTTTTCATTTCCATGTGTCAAACATGGTTAGGTTCTTATTTAGTATTAAACTTCATGCATTTAGCCCATGAAAGCTTATAAGATAATAAATTGATTGTTTAAGAAATTATTATGGAATTTTAAGCAAAGTCTTTAAAACTTAATCTTATAAATATAATATATATAGAAATAGTATATTATGTATGTGTATAATATACACATACATAAGCATACATAATAAATGATATATATGATATGATGATGTGATGTGATGCTATTTCTATGCACATTGTAATATTTACAACATTAAATTTTAATTAAAACACATTTAAACTATGCTTAAAATACACTTTCTATGTAATTTTTATTCCCAGACTAAAGGAATAGTCTGGAATGTCTTGATATATCCTTGGAAAAAATTGATATCCCATCTTCAATTCAGAAGTTCAAAGTGACATACATGGCATGCTCGCCTCCAATTTTTCTCAACAGAAATGATCCTACGAATGAAGGGAAAATTATCCTATGAAATAGGTTTTCCTGAGAGAGAGTGCCTGGCCAGAATACACCTATAAAATAAGCGTTTATGGCCCAGGCTGGACTGAAGCATCTTAACTACTATATTAAGTATTATTCTTCATGTCAGAAGATCACCTCTACCGGGAATGGGACAACTTTCCACAACTGACTTGCCTCCACTGGCTCGCCCTGGCCAGCTTGCCCTGTCTAGCTTCCCCAGCTGGATTGCCACAGGACCACTCACCATGGGAGAATGCTGGAGGCAAGGGGAACCTGCTCCTCCTCCCCTTCTCTCCTCGCCCTCTTCCTCGTTCCTTGATCCAGCCTAGCCCACATACCTACATACCCACACACACATACTCTAATACACCTTGAACTCTGTGCAGAAACTCCTATTTATCAAAAGGTGTGTGACTGTCTCCCAAATGATCTTTTTTCTGGTTGGAGGTGAAATCCCTTTTCTCCTCCCTACTTCATCCTCCCTGATTTTTCCCTGTAGTCTAAGCTACAGAGGAGGAGGAAAAGGGGATTCACTTTGCCTCTGGCATTCTCCCATTACATTACATTAGACTGATGTAACCAGGGCTTTTTTTTTGTCATAGAATGCCCAGAATGGAGTTCCGGCACCTTTTTTGGATGGAACCTTGTAGGGTAGGCAAGGCGGGTTGTATGACGTGTGTGAGTTCCGGCACCTTTTTTTTTTTTTTTTACAAAAAAAGCACTGGATGTAACTAATAACAGGAATTGTCCCACAGCAAATTGTCCCACGGCAAGTCAGCCAGGGCAAGATATCCCACAGTGAGTTGACTGGGATGAGGTGGTCAGGATGAGTTTTTCTAGACCCATTTCTACCCAGAATCTCAGCTTAGACTTTGCAGAAAACCTTCTCCATGTAAATACAGTATGTCTATTGTTCTGCAGGTTGTGAGCAGGGCATGGGTAGTGGACTGGAGTCCAGAAGATCCAATTCTACATATTCCTCCAAGAGGATACAGAACTGGTTCTTAGGTTTACGTCAACATATATATCTAGTCCTTAAAGCAGTGTTTCTTCACCATCTGAAAATGTCCAGATTTCAACTCCCAGACTTTCCCAGCCAGGAAGGTTGGCTGGAGAATTCTAGATGCTGAAGTTCACACATCTTCAAGCTGCCAACCTTGAGAAACACTGCCTTAGGGAGAATAATTCAGTTTCTCAAATTTTGAAAGTAGACTCACAAGAGACTTTGCAAAGAAGTAAAGGCTTCTCTGTAAACTGGCATATGACAGTTCACATGCTGCAAAGAAAAACTGGAAGATCAATTCCAGCAGCTTTTATTTTGATTCAATGAAGAGGAAGACAAAGGATAAATACAAAAATGTATCATTTACAAAATTCTATTAAATAATGTTCTTTCTTTAAATGCATACAAATCAGACAGGAAAAACTGTAGTCTACTAGTGAACAAGGTTAGAAACCTCAAAAACATGCATACATACATATGCCAAAATATATTTTGAACTAATAGCCCAGAGGAAAATTCTCTCACTATGAAGTGAGTACTGAGAAGACATATAATAACATATTCAAAACACAAAGAACAAGAAATGTCAAAACAAAGTAAATTACAAAAGAAGCTAAAACCAAGAGTCCAGAACTTCTGTAAAAATCTGTCAGGAAAACCATAGAAAAAGAAAAATAAATTCTGAAGCCACTTTGCAGCTCAATAGAATGTACTCATAATGTTATTTATTTATTATTTTGATTTATTTAATATTTTGGTTTCTATGGCCCCTCAGGTTGCAAAAGTCACCCTGGGAGACTTATAAGTTATTTTTAAAAAGCTATTTTAAAAGGGCATGCCGAGTAGGTGAGCCTTGGAGAACTGCTTCAAAAATGCCTTTCAAAAGTAGCTAATATCCACACCCAGATTCTAACCCACGAGAGCTACACATTTCTACAACATTGCATTGTAGTCAATGCAAATTAAATAAAGGGAAATGTGGCAAGATTACTACAGAGTAAGATGCACTGAACATAATGACTCTTCTTTGCAGGGCAGTGTCTATAGCAGAGGTCCCCAACCTTTTGAGCAGCAGGGACCAGTTCTGTGGAGAGAAATTTTTCTGAGGACTGGAGGGGGTGTGGTTTCATGTACTGCCTGCATTCTGCGGATGGGGTTTTGCTTGTTTGTGTGGATCGCTTTCTGGCATGCTGCGGCCCAGTGCCAGTCCACGGACCGGGGATTGGGGACCCCTGGTCTATAGGATTACAGTCTTAGCCATCCTATTAACATCAGTGAGACTCTTCTAACCCTGACATTCTTTAATTATGATTCTATGTCCTTCATAATCTTTAAACTTGCCATTTTCACATCCTTCCTTGAATATATTTTTATGAATTAAGAACTTGGGATAAAACAAGTAAACAATAGGCTCTTATTTAAATATGTAGCAATAGTCTTATCACTACAACTTAAAATTATACAGTACTGATTACCAACACCTCTTATTTATGTTCTACCAAAGCTGTTACAATATTTTTACTTATACTGTGACTATGTTACTCATTAAGAATTTATGCATTTGATACTTCCTACTAAAAACATATTTGTATACATCTATGGGTGTATTGTAAGATAAGATAAGATAAGATAAGATAAGATAAGATAAGATAAGATAAGATAAGATAAGATAAGATAAGATAAGATAAGATAAGATAAGATAAGATAAGATAAGATAAGATAAGATAAGAGAAGAGAAGAGAAGAGAAGAGAAGAGAAGAGAAGAGAAGAGAAGATAACCTTTATTGTCATTTTTATATTGTGGACACAACGGCACACATCAAAAATGAAATTTAGTTGCCCGCTCTCAAAGTGAAACACATACATGACACACACCTAACATACTATGAACAACATATATATAGACCCACATCCCTACATATATATAGCAAATAAATATTAAATACTGTCCATCTTGAATACATAACGCAAGGAGGAAGCCTGAGAGTTCGCAAGGTTAATGCTGTATGGAATGAAACTATGGCTGAATCTGGATGTTCTGCTACGGATACCACGAAGCCTCCTCCCAGAAGGTAACAAGGAAAACAGATAAATATGTATATTAATGTAGATCCAATTTTAACTCCTTGAATTGTTTTTGTATCTTATATGGCATTACCTCATCTACCTATAGAAGACAAATACAGAATTCAAAGTTACTGTAGTAAGTAGAATATTTTCAATAGCAGCATGCCTCTCTAACTGAGCAATTCATTTAAGACCTGGGGAGGTTCCACTATAGTACTATTTAGGGGGAAAAAACCTTGTCTTATTATTTTAATAGGTTTCATTCAATTTCATACAACTGAACTTTTTGAAATTTATTTATAAAGAAGAGAAAGTGGATGAGCATTTTCTGAGTGGAAGATAATTCTGGAGGATATGTGAAGTTTCTGCTTTGCATAATAATTGGTCCAGGAGACTGCTGTTTTCCCTGCTTTCCTCTACTTCAAGTAGTTTCAGATGAAGATATTAAGGAGAAACTTTTCCCACTGGTATTTTTTCAAAATTGGAAATGTAGGCAAGCAGAAAAACTTTATAGAGTGATGGAGAATGGTACAACAAAGCAAAACCCTGCAAAAACATCTGTCACTCTTTCTGCCACTCCAGTAATAAAGTAAGTTCAACTGCACCACAAAGGATATTTGAAAGAAATTCTCAAATGCCCTGAGAATAAAGGAGTAAAACAGATACTTCTTTTATGGGAGAAGACAACTTCTTGGAAACTGTAAGGCAATTTTTCTAGTATTATCCATTGTAGCCACAGATGTGTGTCTGTGTGTGTGTGTGTGACTAGAAAAGGAAAAACTATGGAAGAACTGTAGATCCAATTTCTGCATCATATTTCTTTTATGCCATTACCAGTATTGGATTCCTGATTTGTTCATACAAATTTCCCATTTATTCTTAGACTCCATGCATTGAAAAAGCAGATCTATTCTATCCTTCAGGCAAATATCTTCCAAGGACCAAACAATGGCAATGCTGAATGTCTATGGAGTTTCTCAGTCATCCAGGTCATAGTTGTCCCAAATGTGCTTTTTCCAAAGGAAACTGGACTTTATTTTTCCTTGAAGATGTTTCACTTCTCATCCAAGAAGCTTCTTAAGAATTGGTGCTTCAAAAGTGCTTTTTCAAAAGTCCAGTTGCCTTTGGAAAAAGCACCTTTGGGACAATGGCAATGCTGGTGAAGGTAAAGGAAGATGTCAGCTTCATATCTTGCTTGTACAATCACCTTTATAGAACCACCTAGCCAATCAGTATTGAAAAAAAAAACACCAGTTACATTATATACTGTAGATCTTTTGGTTTCAACTAGCAGGCAATTTTTATGACGTTAAATTTCAATTATTATTTCATCATTTTATATAGATATATCCCAACATGCACATACACACAAACACACACTACAACTACATGTCACGCGTTTCCTCTTTCAGATGAAGCAATGGTATGTAAAGTGCAGAAAAAGGGAAAGAAATAGTAAAGGAAAGAAATTAAGTCATGAAGTAACGAAAGAAAGAAAAAGTATAGCCAATCACAGTTTGCCTAAGTAGGATTCACTATATCTCTCTTTATCTTTCTATTCTTACATCCATCACATCAGAACATTGCATGTAACTCCTAGTAAGTGGGATACAGAAAACAAGTATATTGGATTACAAGATAGTCCTTAGATTAGAGATTCTGGCTTGCACAGAATAGGGTAAGTATGTTTGGGGTAAAACTGAATTTTGGTTGCCAGCTAGGGAAGATGTGCCAAAATTTATCCATACTGTTTTTACCATTAGCAAGGAATGCTCCATATAGCATGAATGCAATTAAGACTGATAACCTAGTCTATTGGGTTGCCACAAAGAAGAGGGAGTCAAGCTATTCTCCAAAGCACCTGAAGGCAGGACAAGAAGCAACGGATGAAAACTAACCAAAGAGAGAAGCAACCTAGAACTAAGGAGAAACTTCCTGACAGTTAGAACAATTAATCAATGGAACAACCTGCCTCCAGAAGCTGTGAATGCTCCAACACTGGAAGTTTTTAAGAAGAGACAGGACAGCCATTTGTCTGAAATGGTATAGGGTTTCCTGTCTGAACAGGGGGTTGGACTAGAAGACCTCCAAGGTCCGTTCCAACATTATTATTATTATTGTTGTTGTTGTTGTTGTTAACTAAAAGTTGGTATTATTTATTTATTATTTTA
The DNA here is from genome assembly GCA_023970755.1 of Azemiops feae. Classification (NCBI taxonomy): domain Eukaryota; kingdom Metazoa; phylum Chordata; class Lepidosauria; order Squamata; family Viperidae; genus Azemiops; species Azemiops feae. The sequence continues at coordinate 1,004,415 of JALGBA010004083.1, forward strand.
TATTACCACTGGAGAGCGCTATTTGTGTTTTCTAAATCAGCAAGATATTGTCATTCATTTCTTAGTGCATGCAAATCACAACCCTCTAGATTATTGTATTGTATTTATTCCATTACAGTACCTACAAATACATAGCATTAGTGCTGAATCCCTTTTTAAAAAATTCATTAAATCAGCTGTCTTTTATATTGTTGCTACATTTATCCTGTGTATAGAAATCAAAGTGGTTATAAAACCTCTCTTCACTAAATAAACCTTTTTAACTATAAATCACCCCTTTTGCTAAAAAGGCTTGTATTCACTATTAACTTATTTGATGTCTAATTACCCTTTCAAGGCACATCATCTTAAGAAGACTGAGAGACACTATTCCTTGACATCACACTAGTGCAGGATTCTCTTCTAAAATGTAATGAAAGTGATCAGATGACCTGCAAGAGTCATACCGAAGATTAAAGCTTTGATTTCCCAGTGACATAGATCTTGAGTTCCCTGCGTGCTTTTTACTATTACTTCTGCTATGAGGAAGATAAGTATCCCTGATTAAGGTATAAAGTAATGAATTCATTTGAAGAATACCATACATCCACGATTCCCAAAGTATATAGCAGTGAATTCACAGAGACCCCGTTGGATATTTATTCTATTACCTGAACATATGGAAGATTAGAGTAGGAAAGGCTCTTCAGTAGAAAGTACTAGCACGATAATTGGGTTGAATGAAACATAGAAGTGGCAGTTCGAGAGGATATATTAATTAACCCTTTCCTTATCCATGGAGTTTTTTTCTCCATGGATAAGGAAAGGAATTAATTAACTTTGTAATACTAAATAAATTAATTTGTTACCATCAGGTTGGGCTTAACTTCTGATGACTGAATGGACAAATGCTCATTCATCAAAACCCCCAGCTCTTCCAAGGGCATTCTAGTCATCATATATTTCATGCTGCTCATTTACCGAATTCGTTGTATTTGTCTTCCTTTGCTTTCTTTAATCTTGCTAAATATGAGCAGTATTATAGCATCTAAATGACCATGTAAAGCCTATGTTTCTATAGGAACATTCACTGAAATAGAATGTGGGAAATCTAGAAGAAGGCAAGAACTAATTTAGCATTAGATCTGAATTGGAAAAATCTAGGCACTGACTATTTGTATTTTCGAAGTTTAAATATGGTTGCCCTGGTAATTTAACCCATTGTGCCCAGGAGTTTTTCTCCATTTTCTCCATTTTTTCATCTCTAGATATTCTAGCAAGAATATGAATATACTCTTGTTACAATATACTAAAATTTACAATGTACAATATACTAACATGTATTTGTTTGTTATCATATTTAAGAACTGTCCATCTCCTCACAGAGGATTCTGGATGGTGTACAATAAAGTATTACAAGTGTAAAACATTATATTAAAAAAATTAAAAGAGACCAAAGATGTTAAGAATTAATTGAAAGTTGGGGGAGGGCTTTCAAGGCACCTACCAACCCCTATGGCTGCATGCTCATCTGTGTGCAAGAGCACAGACCCATGTTTTTATGGAAAGCCAGGAGAGTGGGGGGGGGAATCACAAAAGTAATGAGGCTATGAAAGGAAATGTCATGGCTTTGTATCTTGATAATGTTCAATTTCTATGATAAATATTCTGCAATTGCCCAAAATACAAATTTCAGAAAAGACAATCAATTTCCCAGTCAAATTATCACAAATGATGATAACACTAACATGCACATTGCAAATTATATTATAGAAATTACACTCTAGATCAGTGGTGGCGAACCTATGGCACGCGTGCCAGAGGCAGCACTCAGACCCCTCTTTGTGGGCACACGTGCCATGCCCCAGAGATGGCAACCATCCCTCTTCAACCAGCCACCTGAGGTCCTACATGGCCAGATGCATCCTGGCACAGTTGGTTTCCCTCCCCCCCATCCTGTCCCTCCTGGCCTCGCATGTTCTCCTATTTCCGGGCACGACCCACTGCATCGCCTCCTCAGCTGTCAGCCAGCTGTCCAGCTCAGAGGCGGCTTCTCTGAACTGCTGGCGGTGGGCTGTAGAGCCCCAGAGTGCACCGGTCAAGGAGCCAGCAGACTGTGGCTGCTGATGGACACCGTTGGCCCCCATGCGCTTGCTGGCCTCTGTGTGAGGGGGCCAATGGTGTCAGGCAGCAGCTGCCCTGGCCCCTGCCTCACCTTGCCCCATGGCAATGGTACCCCCACCCTGCCTTACCTCACCTCACAGGACAAGCCTCCTGCCCACCGCCCCACCTGCCAGAGACCCCCTGGATCTCCCCCAACCCTGCCCGGCCCCCACAGGCATCCCTTGAGGTGACCACGCCCATTTTGACCACACCCACCCAGTTTGCCATGCCCACCACAGCCATACCCACCCAGTGGGCTACGTCCCACCCGGCACCCGGCGATAAATAAGTGGGTTTTGGGTTGCAGTTTGGGCACTCGGTCTCTAAAAGGTTCGCCATCACTGCTCTAGATCATCAAAATCAGTTCTATTCCTTTTATGTAGTCCACTTGAGCTGGCTCCAGCTACATAACTTTTTATTTATGTATACCTCTCCAAAGAGAACCAACTCTTTAAAAAGAAATGAAAACACTATAAGGGGGAAAAAAAGACTGATCCACAGATTCTTAATCTCATTCTGCCCTGCTGCTTCTGGATATATAGACAACAGAGACCATTCAAAGAGTTTCTTTGAATATAAAGTGAAATGATTTGTGCCAGCCTAGCTCCACTTACATTGTATCCCAATCTTTGGAGCACTGATCTAGAGTAATCTCATTAAATATTAAATATCTCTGAAAGGTTTGTAGAACTTCTGAAGAAACTCCAGAGGTATAAACTTCAGGATCAAAGAGAAAATAAAAATAAAAATAAAAATTACCCAAGCTTAATTATGAGGCCTATAAATCAGGGGAATTTCATGAAACATAAAATAATGTAATAAATGTTTGGAAAGGAAGTTCTCAGATCACAAAACATCCATGTAACAATGTCCATGCAGAGCTAAATGTACAAAGAACAAACAAAAATGTGAATCTCACAATAGATTTAGGAGCGACTACAATTTATCCCGCATCTATCAAAGTTGTCCCAATCACTTCTCCTCAAACTGGGTTGTGCTACAGTTTTAACTCCACTGATCCATAACTAGGAAAACAGTCCCCTATGTGAACAGAGAATGATGAAACTTCTATTCTAGTGAAGCTGCCACGTTAGAACAACTTGCCTGAGTCCATGAAAGGCTGTGCCACAAGAAGGGTATTAATTTTTAGTGGCCACAAAGAGTTATTTTTGAAAAACAGTAACAAAATTGACCTTTGGGAATCTTTGTTTTTGTTTTGTTGGTTTGGTTTAGATTTGCTCATGATTTAAAACCCAGTTGTTTCTATCTGTCAAAACAGTTTTATTTATATTTCTTTTAAAGAGAAAGTCAGGACTTGAAAATGGGTTCACTTCTAGGGGTACAAAAATGTAATTCTTGTTTCTAACTTGGAGAAGATGAAAGCAGCAGGAGACAGGAAAATAAGTAAAGAAGAGAAGATGTAATCAGAGAGAAATGAAATACAATAAACCACAGGCATGGGCTCTATTCTTTCCTGCGGCTCTTTTTCTATAGTTCCATTTTCTCTCTTTTCTGTTAAGTTTTCTAGGGGAAGCATCTGGGAAGACTGTGTTCCTACCCTTGCTGGCAGAGCCCAGCATGTGCCTACTTGCATGATGAATGGCATTTCTATTCTGAATGTAGCCACTATTCCCTCGGAAGTGTTTGAATCAAAGCAAATGGGGTATAAATTCACAGATAAATCCTCACATAACCCAAAATATATAGAAATCAGGAGCTGTGAGCACATGTCTCTATCTGGTCATGATATGCCCCTTGCATGATCAAAATTAGGAGAGGCCTTGGTCCAATCTCTTGCAGCAGTGTTTCCCATCTATGCTAAGCTCCACACAGTTAGCAATCAAAGAAATGAATATGTACTGTAGGTTCCAGAAAAACATATTTAATGCTACACAGGGGTAAAACCATAATCATGAAAACGAAAAGAGAAAGTTCTCAAGCAGATGTAAAGTGAATCATAAGGGCAGAAGCTCTTTTAAATGTTTCTTTCTTTGTTCTTTTTTTGGACCCCATCCCTTCTTCCAACTACATATTTGCAGATATATATTTAATGACAGTTATTTTTACGGTACAGTGGCCGAATAAGTCAGTTTGGAACAAAGAAAAGTGTAAACCACATTAGGTTCACAGGTGTGCCAAATATTTACACTTTTTCCACTTTATAGTGTAAGGCAGGAGTAAACACAGTAAGCCTTTCTCTAACCAGAACTGCATACCAAAGGTAGACCATACACAGATTATATTCCAATATTCTCCATTAATTTTCTGGGCAAGGATATCAAATTAACAATTTTTCTAAGAAAAGGGAAAAATAATGTTCAATTTCTCAATGGTAGGATCCTCACTTTACAGTGATGGAATCTTGAAGATTCCAGTGACAGACATTCCTTTATGATGCCATCCCTTGGGATTTAACTGAAGAACGAGAAGCTGGCAGCTGTAAACTGCTGGAAAGTAGATAATCGAGGGATATTTGCATACGTTCTCTTGTAATTAGATAACCATAAGATTCCAAACATTCCCTTTTGAATGTGCATCTCAAGCAGATCCGCTTTCATTATTCCCCATCTTAAGATAAATTGAATGATAACTTGCTTGAAAATGTTTTCTCCTGGGACTAGTTGAAATGAGTATTGGGCAGGGCCAGAACCAAAAGTAATTTAGAGGGATTATTTCTTCTCTTTCTGATATTCCCTTCCCTCCCTCTTGGCTCATCATGAATCAGGTGGGTCAGGAAAGGGCAGATCAATCTTATCACATAGCTGAATTCTTATTTGGAGAAGACTTTTAACATAGGGCTACATGAAATTAATCTGAGGACTACCATGGCCTAGAGTTATAAACTGTTTATGCATTGTATAAATAGGATATAAAATTCTATACATAGACTAACCTTACAAAACTTCACTCTGCATACATAGAAACACATGCTAACTTCTTTACTATGCATTCACAATGTTTGAGTGCCAGCCATTTTATGCATTTAATGAGGCTTATTTCTGAGGGAATACGCTTAAGATTGCAACTTAGAAAGCATTAATTTTCTTCAAGATGTATAGTGCCATAATTTGTAAAATATTTTCTTTATAGGACACTATGAGGCTATAAATTCTCACTTTATTTTTTTTAAGGTTAAGTTGTTTACATTTACTTACTGATTTGTAAGAGATCTTGAACATGATAAAGGTAAAAATGATCTTTGTAAAATTGCAGAATCAATAGACTGTACTCAGAACAACTTTGTTCCATATCTAAACAAAAAGATGTCAGGCAGTAATTATGTAGAATGAAAATGCTGTGCTTCTTTTAAGAACAAGTCCTACTTAGTCATACATAAACACACACACACACACACACACACAATTTGTTCTATGATTCTGCTTGCTGCATTTCATTTTGTTTATTAATAGCTTTGACACCATTCTTTTAATATTAAATTTGCTTATATCTTCCATTTTATTTTCTGCTGAAGAATCAAATGGAACCATAATCCTGTATTGCTCCAGATATCATAGAATGCAAACGAATCTCAGTCTTCATGGACAGAAAGGTCAGTCAATGGCTCATCTTGAAATGTTATTCTCTTAACAATGGAATAGTACAGGTAGTCCTCAATTTATGACGACAGTTGAGCCCAAAATTTCTATTGTTAGCAAGAATTATTAAGTGAATTTTGCCCCATTTTATGACATTTCTTGCCACAGTTAAGTGAATCACTGCAGTTATTAAGTTAGTAACATAGTTGTTAAGTGAATCTAGCTTTCCCCATTGACTTTGCTTGTCAAAAGTTCACAAAAGGTGATCACATGATCCTGGGACACTACAACTGTCATAAACATGAGTCAATTGCCAAGTGTCTGAATTTTGATCACATGACCATGGTGATGCTGCAACTGTCATAAGTGTGAAAATGGTCATAAATTACTATTTCAGTGCCATTGTAACTTTGAACAGTCACTAAGCAAACGGTTGTAAGTCGAGGACTACCTATAAAAACTCAAATATATATAAGGGAAGTCATTATAGCAATTCACTCAGCAAAAGCTGAAGGCAAGAACAAGATCAAAGCCAGATAGAGCAAAGGTTTGTCCAAATAAGTGTTACCTTATTTGGCTGCAAGAAGCAAAAAACTAACACTGCTGCTATATAGGGTCATCTCAATTTTTTACAGCCTAGATATAGTAACCCTAGTTCAAATGATTCACAAATCTGAATCTACAGACATCTGAATAACTTTAAGACTTCATCTCTCATCATGCAAGCAGTCTCAAAACAGAAGCCAGAGTTTAAGACCAATAGTTGATGATGTTCCATTTATAGTCATTTACCAACTGAAAACATTTCTGTCTTTGCTTTCAGAACCTCACTTAGATTTAAATAATTCTTAAGACTCAACCAACCAGATCATGGGTGTCAAACTTGCGACATCACGTGACGTGTTGCGATGTATAGTGACTTTTTTTCCATTGCCGGCAATGGGGTGGGCACATTTTTGGCATGACGCATCCGGCCCATGGGCCGGCAGTTTGACACCCCTGAACTAGATTGTCTATTCTAAGTCAAATTGTTACTTTTGAGTTGGTCTTCTTTTAATTTGGTTACCATCCTTTTTCTGATGGCTCTCTGGTATTGTACCTGCAAGTGAATATAATTCCAGAGAGTTTACGGAATTTCTTTCTCAGTGTCAAAATAGGTTGCCCTGTTTTCAAAGCATGTTTAAAGGGGGCAATAAAGGGATTACTACGTGGTGTAAATAGAAAGGATTTATGCACACAGTTAAAGCAACCCCATCCAGGCAGTTGTATTATGAGTTCTTCTAACACAATTTTTTAATTTATCTTCCCTAATCTCTAAGACAAAGAGTTGGGAAAAAAATACCTGGAAGCTTGTGAAACATTGCCAGTAGTCTTCTGAAACAGAGACATGTGAGTTAGTAGACAAATACTGAAGAATGTGGCTGATGATTTTCTATTCATATAATGGTGGTTTATCATCCAACTATTGTTATTGCGTCCTTACAGAACTATTGGTATAGAGTTTTGCCTGGATTAATGGATATCAGAGTTAAACAGATTTTGGAAAAGAGGCTGGAGGCACTTTTGGTGGAGTTTTGAGATTAAGTAATCCTGAGCTCTGTTTTTCCTATCCTTGCAACCTTTTTCATTGTATTAAAGGAAGGATTGATGCCTTTGTTATTAGTTTAACAAGTAGCAGCACAAAGGAATATTTTAGAGTTCTTGAAATGGAACCAAGGGCAGAACGTTGAGTCTTATCTTTGTCAAATCCCCTTTTTCTCCTTGTTTGCACCACTTCCCAGAAATTTCCATTAGTCTATTATCTTCCAGCATACCATGGTTTCAACTTTAATTGATCAATCAAACCTCATTTTATTAATCAACTAAACTCTGCACTTAATAAATATATTAGTGTTTAATTTAGGACTACTGATTTTGCTGTAATTTATTCATATGTAACCAAACCAGGAATGTAGCTTAAACCTGATACTTCCATAGTAGTGTTTATCTTTGATAAGTCTAATTAGCAATAATGTTTGGGGAGCAAACACTGTACAATTTGTGTTTGCTGCAAAGAATTAATGCAACGTTCCTTCTTCTGCTCCATTTAACCATTAGTTTTCTTACTCTGAGACTGAGGTTCTCAACAATGGAGTGTATTTAGATTAGAAATGGGTAAAAATATTGTTCTCTTTTGAGAGTTAATTAAGAAGCTTAAGCCTTAAATACAACATATTATATCAACAAATGCAGCTTTTCACACTCCAAATGTTGATTTCCCCTTCTGGGTAAATTTTTTCTTTCTCTAAACTTGAAACCTGCTAGTTTCATATAATATTATTGGATTGTTATTGTTCAAGTCAGCCCTGCAGAGACAAAAACAATTTTTAAGAGGCAGAGTTTATCTCAGAAACTTTGGAATGGAACAGTTGTAAAAAGACACTGTTTATATAACAATATAAAATCTGTTATATGTACTGTAGTCTTTCATTGTTGTTTTGACAGAGTTTTCTGACTCTCTTCAACTCTTGATTGCAGCACTTGCTCCTAATGAAAAATGTGGCTTAGGAACTCTAGCATCAAATCCAACTTTTCTATTTTCATTATCAATTTCACAGGTCATCATAGAATGACAGAGCTATGCCTTGTATTGAGTTGCACCATTTGTCCAACTAATCCAATATTACTAATTTCAAACTAGAGTGTTTCTAAACCTATTTTGACAAGGCAGATACAGATATGTAAAATGCTTATAATTGAATTTAGGACCATCTGCATGCAAAATTTACATTTATCTGTGTTGTAATGGTTCTCTTGTCATTCTAGCTCAGGTACTCCTTTACTGTTACAAGTAATCCTCAACTTCCAACCACAATTGGGCCCAGAACTTCCACTGCTAAGCAATGTGGTTGTTAATTGAGCCATGCCCAATTTTACAACCTTTTTTTACTCCAGTATTAAGTGAATCCAGCCTTCCTGATTGACTTTGCTTTTCAGTAACCCCCTGGGAAAATCTCAAATTGTGATCATGTCATCCCAGGATGCTGCAACCATCGTAAATATATGCCACTTTCCAAGCACCAGTATTTTGGTCATGTGACTGGAGGGACACTGCAATGGTCAGAATTGCAACTAAATTTTATTTTTAATGTGTGCCATTGTGCCCACAGTAAAAAAAATGACAATAAAGGTTATCTATCTATCTAATTGTGACGGTTGATTGTAAGTCACATTTTTTTCAGCATCATCATAACTTTGAACGGTTACTAAACAAATTATCATAAGTTGAGGACTATCTATATGCCTTTATGCAATTATGTGGGGCAGCTACACTGAGAATGCCATGGATAGTTCTGGTTGTCCTTTCTCAGACAGATATGCTAAAGTTGAAAAAGTTGAGTAATATAAGAATGCCATTACATCCTGACCATCTGGATTACTAGCTCTTCTGATTCTTATCAAAGAATTGAAAAAGGAATGGTAAAACCTACCCCATTAAAAAAAATAAAAGCACTGGTAGTATATATTGCCAACTTAAAATAGTTTGCCCCATATTGTAGCTTGATTTATGGTAATAAATAGAGGCAGATAGGATGATAAATCCTAGACTTGGGCTATTTATAAAAAGTGTGGTAGTATAATTCCCACCCATATTTGCCTTCTAAGGGAACTAGGCAGTGTTTCTCAACCCTGGCAACTTTAATATGTATAAACTTCAATTCCCAGAATGGAAGTTGAAGTGTACACATCTTAAAATTGCTAAGGTTAAAAAACACTGGACCTTGATTTATCTGTCTTCCCATTCTGCTTTGCTTACTATGGGAATCTGGGTTACCCTCATGAACTGCTAAGGTTTCCCTGTAAGCTGGCTAAGTGCCTGCTGGGACTAAGTAGCTTTACAAGCCTAGTTTTTCCTCACAGGGACCTACTCTTCCAGGAAGCCATCCCTGCCTGTACCAATTCTTGTAGCAACTGGTAGCCATCCTTTTCAGTAGGTGTCAGGCCACTGTGGCCATCACATGTTCCCAACATAATGTGCCATAAGGCTCTTTCAATAACCAACACTACTTACAGCTGTGGGACCTCTTGTTAGGCCTGGACCACTTTGGGTCTTCTATAACAAATCCTCTGACAACTGTTCCAAATACATGTTCCCATTGAACCATCCCTGGATTGTTGCATCACTTCCCCCATTGGGCCTTTTCCTGATCTTGCTACCAATTTCTTTGTACCATATTTGTAACTTACAACTTCCTGGCAACTTCAGGCAGGCATAGCTTGAGGTTTTTATCTGGCTATTGTTTTTGTTGTTGCTGCTTCTATTTAATATTAAATTTAAATTTTACAGCTGTCCCACTCCAAAAGACTTTGTGAACCTGCTTACTGGCTTAGTTTCCAGCTTTATAGCTCAAAATAAATATTTCCAGTCCCACAATTCTATACCAGTCAATCAGTCAATTAATCAAGCAATCACTTGCATATATATATATTCTTCCCCACACTACCAGCTGGGCTGCAAATTCCTGTTTTTATCTATACAGTTCTATCAGTTTAAGTGGGTTGGTTAATTAAAAGCAAAAGAGAAGGGACAAGAGATTCCTTTCTACACTGAATCAGTCCCTTTCTCTTCCCACTGACTAAAGCTGACAAAATGACCTACCCCTATTCAATCTACTGAAGCTGACTAGACTGGTAAACAAAACTTTCTTCCAGGTTGGTCCAGATTTAAAGAAGTCATGTTTCGGTTTTGCTTCTTCCTTGATGCCTCTAGGTCTATTTCTTAAGCTGTGGAAAGCTCTTATTGTGCTATTTCTTTTGATGAAGTGGCAATGAAATTGTTCCATCTAAGCAGCTTCAGGAGTGCAACTGCTTTGAAGCAACAAGCATCCAAAGCACTTTGCATATGTCTGAAGTGTTTCTGACTTTTGATGGCATTTTTGGAAGTTGCTCCTGAAACTTCAGTTCCATCAATGGACAATGTTGGAGAGGGGGTGAAGGATGTTGATAGGCTTCCTGACACTGATATGGGCAGCCAGCCAGCGAGATTTATCACTTCATTAAACTCTTTAAGGGCCTATCTTTTGGGGTGTCAACCTGAACCCTGCTTTGGACTTCATTTACTTTCTCAGTTCTCAATCTTTTCAATGCTGCCACTCACAGGCTCTAACTGTTCTCTTATGTTAATGGAATCTTTCATTTCCTGCCAAGATAATAGGAGTGCAGCTCAGCTGTTAGCATTCTAAATGCTAAGTAAAGGCAGCCTTTACTTTTAAATTCTGCATACATTGGGCAGGATTAAGCCTCTTGACAATAAATGAGTAAGCATTATTTTGTTAGCACATATTGCAGAACTGTACTAATTTTAGTTTCCTTTAATTTCTTCACTATATGGTCTTTGGTATATGGATGTGTGTGTGTGCGTGTGTGTGTGTGCGTGCCCGCATGCACACATATGCACACTCTCAGGATAGACATCATACAACTGCTGAAATGAATTGGAATCTACAAAAATGAGTTCTGTTCACCTTTAGCCCGTTTTTTCTTCAGCCAATCCACATCGCCACTCCTTGGAAATACTTCTGAAGAGTTTGGCTGCATAAACTAAGCCCTCTGTCTGCTTCTTGGATCCGCATGAACATGGCTGTGTTTATTTATTCCTATTGGATCAATCATATATATAACAAACCATCTAAGTGAGGACAAGGAAATGGCAACCACAAGAGCATGAAAGCCACACACATATATTTAAGCCTAAATGAGCCGCTTGCTTTCAGTTCTCCAGTCCAAAGGAGGCTTTAATCTGAATCGCCTGAACTGCCAACAATGTGACAGATCTGTCCTCCTTCCAAAGCGAATGTGGTCTGCAGTGCTGAGTCAGCAGGACAACAAGTGGGACTTTCATTGAGGAGCTAAGAAGATGCACAGCTTGCAAGTCTGCTGACTGGGCATGAATGGAGACTAGCGACAGCAGCAGCCAGAAGAGCATGAAAGAACCATTTGTTAAATGAGAGAATTCAGCCCTGCCTCTTTTCTCTGGATTAAATAACTGGAGAAATATAATGGTGATTTCAGTCTTTTCAGATTTCAGAAGCTTGACTAAACACAGAGGTTGTCTAAGGAATATTCATCCATTTACATTCTTCTTCTGTACATATTTAAAAGCATTCCTTATATGAAAAAATGAGTGCCTATACTGTACACTGAAGAATGAATAGTCTTCCCCTATTTTGGTACCCTCCAAGTTGCCACTGCAGCACCTAATTCTCAACTTAAGCCCTGGTTAACAAAGGTTGTAATGTAGGACACAAGAAGAGAGTCTCAGTTTTGTATGACAGCCTTTATTTTGTCCAATCAAATGCACTGGCCACTACATCAGAATGCCTCTGGGTAGTTTAACTCAAAAGTGGGTGTTTTTGTTCCAATGAAGAGTAATGAAGAGTACCCATGCCTCACATCTAGACATAAACACACACATGCATATAGAAAACCATGGAAACCTGCAGCCCATTATGCTCAGCAGGAGCATTAGGAGAAAGTTATGGAGTTAACATATAATATATGCCATAGCTTTGAAAGAGGATATGAGTACCAAGTTGTTCCCCAAGCTGGTAAAAATTACTTTATCAGGAATAAGGATTTCTCTTAGAAATCTGAGAAATAACAGTCCAAGAGCACATGCTTGGGACCAAACCTGTGACAAGTGGCATACATGAATTTGGGGCTCCTTCTAGAAAGATGGAAGAATTGAAGATAAGTGCTAGGAAAGAAAATAGAAATGGAGGCAAGATTCCTAAGATAAAACATGATGAATGGGCAAAGAGGCTAAAACTGGGATCCAGAGGCAAATTGAGGCTTAAGTAGCAAGGCTGACAACATGGGAAGTCCTTCAAACTTATAAACAAATCTGAGAAGTTCTCAAAACATCCAGAACATGAAAGGAGCCTTGGTAAAAAAGGGTGGCATGTTTAATTCACACATGAGCCTCAGTGTAAGAAGAAACAGCCTAATGTAGACATGAAGAAATGACATAGAAAGAGGACAGAAATTTGTGTTTGGGAGAAGCTATCACTTATCAATAGGTAAAGGTCCATATACAAGTGTAATTTCAAAGTAAGCTGTATTTACAAGGACAGTGTTCAGGCTTAATCAACTTGAAAGCCCAATGGTCCATATGCCCATTACAACATTCCTATTAAATCAGATTTCTATTAGGTTAGAGCATTTGGGTATGAATTGGGATCATGGGTGGTAGAATGTGTAATCCTATATCTGGAATGAAGATCCTGTGTGTTGAGAGGATAAAGAAGCACTAATAAAGGCCAAAGGGAGCATTGGGTTGCATCTTCAAACAAAAAGTTCAGTTTGGCTGATAGATAAGTAAGATCTGAATTCAGGTTTTATAGGAACCAATGTAGACAGATTGGTCTTGGGGTCAGCTGCCAAGCCATTGCAACCCACAAGTCCATTCATTATGGAAACTTTGCTGCAAAGTGATGGGAGGGAAATCTTGATTACTGAAGCTTTTGTTTGAGGATTTTGATGCTATGCAATGTTACTCTAATCCAGGATGGGAGTGCTGTGATACTACAAATAGTGGTGTCCATGGAAGAGGACATGGGAAGTTAGACTGATGCAAGCAATGCCATGGTACTGTGATGCAAGTCCCAGCCCTTTTCTACATGAGTTGTGATATTTTACACATGCATTAATGTAGCAGAGCTGGTGGCAAGAATATGCAACGTTTTTTTATCATTTTGCCAAAAGCAACAAGAGCCCCAACCTCCAAAGTTTACTGGGTTACAAATTCATTGATTGCCAGGTTGGTTGGAGCTCTTCATATCTGAACTACATATAATAGTAGAAATTTTAGGGGGGGAAATGGACATTAGTTCACTCCCAGATATTCAAACTATCTGCATCCTTCTCTATTATATTTTCAAAGAACTGTAAAAACATGGCTCTTCAGAAGGCACCTGAAAACTCTTCAATATGCTGCTCAGATGAAGACACATGTTTATGTTATTGAGTTTTTGTGATAAAATACATTTTATTTATAAATCATTCAGAGTTTTTGGAATTGGAATAACATTTAAGCTATTATTGTTGTTGTTGTTGTTGTTATTGTTGTTGTTGTTGTTATTGTTATTGTTATTGTTATTGTTATTGTTATTGTTATTGTTGTTGTTGTTGTTGTTGTTGTTGTTGTTATTATTATTATTATTATTATTATTATTATTATTATTATTATTATTATTATTATTATTATTATTATTATTATTATTATTATTATTATTATTATTATTATTATTATTATTATTATTATGGTTCGTCACATATTCAGCCAGATGTTTAGACTGGATTTTGCATTTTTGTCTACCTACTGAGTCCTTCACAAGAACCTGGGATAGGCAGATATTTTTGTTTGATGGTGCTGACGTTATTTTCAATAAAGCTGCATTTTGCAAATGACTGATGGTGATTTTGTCAATTCCAATGATATTCTAGTGGTGCTCCAGTTGTTTTTAGATTGCACCCAAGGTGCCTATTACTATTGATACTAGCTTTGCTTTCTTTTGCAACAATGTTCTATTTGTAGATCTTTGTTTTGTGATTTTCTCCAGTTCTTTCTCTTCTCTTCTGCTATCTCTGTGTTTATTATTGATAGTTAAGTCTGAAGTCTGGGGTGTTATGTGGCAAGTGTCTGTCTGAATTCTAAAGTCCCAGAGCAATTTAGTTTCTTCATTTTCTATTACTTTCTCAATTTTATGGTCATATAGGTTCTTGCTGGCAGGCAAATGGTATTTCTTGCAGATTCCTCAATGCACCATTGTTGCTACTTTGTCATGCCATTGTTTGTACTCAGTCTGTGTGATCTTCTTGCAGCAGCTAACTAGGTGGTTCACGGTTACTTATTATGTTGTTGTTATTATTATATTGATTAATATGTGATGATTCATAAATTAATTACACTGCTGTCTTTTGTATGTTTATCCAAAATGCACTTTGCTGGCTAATGTTATCGATAGGTTCCAGATCTCTATACTTATAGCTGGTGGCAACAGATGATTCATAAAATGAATTTAAAGTGGTAATGGTTATTAAATTATCACAGAGACTAGTTAATTTACCTAACAGTTGGAGACCATTCTATTCATATTATTTTATTTCAAATTGGATCTCATTCCTCTGCCTATTTATATTACATCTCTTGTTTAGAGAAATACCTCAATTTTCAAATCATGCTTGTGTTATAACAACTAGAAGGTAGCTTCATATTCTCCAATTTCAAATATATTTTTATTAGTGAAAACTCTAGCCTAATTACCTTTCCATATGCCTTATAACGAAAGATGTGACTTTTTGCCAAGGATAGAGAGATTTTCCAGTCAGATATAGTGCTAGCATGTTCATTGTTTATTTTTTCTGGCATTGGGCCTTTGTTCCTCCAGCTCAAAAGAAATGTTAATTTAATAATACAAGATAGAGTTAAATGCTGGAAAAGTCATCCAGCCCCATTAGGGCTTTTGCACAGTTTTAAACTTTCTCAGAGAGAAATCCCTTTAGTCACAGAAGGAAATGATTTTTGGAATCTCCCTTGGTCAGCTTGAAGCATTAAATCTTCACAAAATTTAACATCCTGCAAATTTTAAGTCCTACGATAACACTTTATGTAATGACTGGGCTTTTTTTCCCGTCCCAATAGTTGCAAAGGATGGCACTTGTTCTCAAAAAGGTTTTTAAAAAGCCCTGAATACTCGCAAATGCAACATCTCTCAATTGAAATAATCCAATATGTAGTTGTAGTTATGCAATTATAATCAGTTATTAATTATAAGATTTTACACTCACATACACAAAACCTCATGATCTTCTCCACTTTTTCTGCTTTTCACTATTTTATTATCTGCTAGCTGCAATAGTAGGAGGTTTCTCTTCTTTCCAACACATGTTGCACAGACAAAAGCAATTATGAAAATGTTGTTTTCCCAAGGGCTATGGCTATCTCCAGCAGTCCTTGAGAAACTATGTTTCTCAAGATGTTGAGAGCAAGGGAAGCTGGAGATCTGCTGTTTCCATTACCATTATATTTGCACTGATGAACTAACTAAGTGGATGGCTTATGGGATGTGTTGAAAGAGGATGACTTTGGTGACTGAGCAAAGATATTAGAAAAGATTAGATTAAACGAGGGAATAATCTATGTGTTCTAGGAATATTTGGCTAAGAATTAATCTATCTATTTTCTGAGTTTTTAGAAAACAAAATCAGTTATAACTGTTATCTGGATCACAGTCGTTATTTTAGTGAAAAGTTGAAAAGTACATAGGTTTACTGCATACACACATACGTACATACTGATATTCATATTTTCTTCCTTTTAAAGCTTCCCCATATGTATTATTTATATTAGAAGTGTTCTAGATAATCACTGCGTAGCTGCAATGGCCATATGACTCCCACACTTTCAATCACAAAGTTTTTTAGGCACAGGAATATTAATGGGTGATGACTGTGTGCATAATTCTTTATGTCCTTAAACATCTGTTTATACAGGTTACAGGTCTTGGGAAGGTCTTGGAAGCCAGTCTCTTCTTAAAAACTTCCATTGTTGGAGCAGCCACAACTTCTGGAGGCAGGTTGTTCCACTGATTAATTGTTCTAGCTCTCAAGAAATTTCTTATTAGTTCTAAGTTGGTTCTCTCCTTGATTAGCTTCCATCCATTGCTTCTTGCCCTGCCTTCAGGTGCTTTGGAGAATAGCTTGACTCCCTCTTCTTTGTGGCAACCCCTGAGATATTGGAACACTGCTATCATGTCACCCCTCGTCCTTCTCTTCATTTACACCAAATGTTCAAAGAAATAGTTGTTGGGGCTGCTTAGAGGTGAACATCCTTGGGGATAGGGAAAATAGAAGGCATCCACTTTTCCTTTTATACATCTATTTCAAGGTCAATGAACTCTGTTCATCTAATCATGTAAAGCAGGCATGTCAAACTCGTGACGTCGCACAACGTATCGGGACTTTTTCCCCATTGCCGGCAATGGGGTGGGTGCAGTTTTGGCGTGATGCATCCGGCCCGTAGGCCGGCAGTTTGAGATGCCTGATGTAAAAGATTGCTATTCCTAAGCATTGATTTCAAGGTCATTAGACAGATAAATGAAACAATTGAACTTTTCATGGCAAACCACCTTCCCATCCCTTCCTACCGCCTGGACAAACCATAGGAATCAATAGGTAGCACTGCACAAATTCTAAATTCAAAGCCAAGTTTTTCTAACTTGTTATATTTCAGTTATGCTGCAGCAAACCTATTAAAAGTTTTGAATCCATAAAAGTAAAAAGAGCATGTGAAATTTGTTACTTCATTTTGTTTTACTCGCATTTTACTGTTGTCCCAGAGCTGTCTTTGTCCCAGGCAAAACATTTTCATCACAAAAGTATCCATTTGCATCAGGATTCAAACAGAACTGCCTAGTTGCAGTTACTGATAAGCTAATTTGGGGCAATCATTTACTACAAAATCTAATTATGCACCCTAGATCATTGCAAATTTTCTTTGAGACCATAATAAATTGTGGCAAAACCTAGTCAAACCATATGGTGAATATTGTCTTTGTATGGTTCACCAGGTGTGTATTTTCCAGAAAGATTTCCACCTGGGGATTCTTAATGCAATTTACTTAATGCAATTTACTTAATGCAGCTACTTGTCTTGTAACAAGCACTCCTTAATTTCCCACATTTTGCTGCTTTTCCAAAACTGCAAAAGCTGGGAGATTGTCAGGACTTTGGCAAATGGGGCGGTAGGCTCTTAAATTTGGGTAGATCAAATTATGAGCTTGCCAAAAGCCTCAAGTCCCTTGTTATAATTCCTACAGTAAAGTCTCTTTTTAACCTTGCTTAAGATATAGGTGATGTCCCTGTAAATGCAGCTTTGATTGCTTCTGTCTCTTGAATAAATCTTTGAATTATAACCAGACAAGAGATATTTTTTTTCTGCAGAGTTTATATTCCTCATACTTGGTGGAACATCTGGCATATGTTCTTGCATCCTGCAAGCACTTAGCTGATACAAAGGCTCTGCTAGTTTAAGAAAGAAGGATTAGTAGAAGCATTTCAGAAGTAATGCAGGAGCAGGAAATCTGCATTTTCCACGAACCAAATATTAAAAATAATATCTAATAGAAGCTTTTTGGACCTTTCTGTATCCTAATTTTGATTAGATTGAAGAACATATATCTTTCTTCAAAATCATATGCAACTGCTTATTATTACTATGTGTGAGTTGCAGATATTCTTGTATGAACCATACAGAGTTCCAAATTCAGCTTTGAAGGGCAGAATGCAGATTTTAAACAAATTAAGAAACTGGTCACCAGCAACAGGATAACCAATTATCTTCTTCTGAATTACAGTACAATTTTTTCCCATCTTATCTATTCTATGTGGCAATCTCATATACACTTTTAACTCCAGAGAAGATAATTAATTTTTCCAGTGGTACTTGTGTAATTTGTAAAGATACAAATTCTTCTAGGAGTTATCTCAATTCTGCTCATCATTCTGAAACATTATTTGTACCCTACAATTCCAGGGTCCCACTTGAGGATGAAGATAATGATTGTGATGATGATGATTGAGGTGGGTGGGTAAACATTTTATCTTTGACTCATTTTCTGAAGATAAACTAGCATATTCTCTATAGGAAATGGGTTCAATAGAAAATCTTTTTGGATGTCCCATATTTCAATGCTCTCCTTTCAAACTGATTATAAAGTTGCAACAAATCTATTTCAATTGAAGGTCTAATGTTGATGCTGCTGGAATTGTACATTGTCTTATTGCCTGCATCAGGCCTTGACATAAGCTATGATAAACTGCTCAGGGTATAATAAAAACATTTTTCTCTCTCATCTTTCAAAATGCCGTAAGAGTTTTCAAAACCAACTCTATTCAACATATTACATAAAAACAGGAAACAGGGTTATGTTTTTCCTCCTTATATGTGTTACTGCTGTGCTAAATAGAATGGATTGAGTGAACAGATAAAATCCCATTCCTCTTCTGTATCTCAAATACTGTATTTCTATTTTAGAAGCTCTTCAGAGTGATCAAGTGTCAAACCTCTTATAGCAATGCATGGCCAATGAAGTAAGATTCATATGAAGGTTCTTCAATTAAGCTTAGTGCCAGTGGAAATGAGGTCAGGATACAAAAGCTTGAAAACAGAATAAGCAAAACTGCTCAATTCATTAAGGTGGGTCTTGGTGAACTCTTTGAACATCTTCCAGATTGCTTAACAAGGGCTAGCGCCTCTTTTTACCTATATTCACTTATTGTCACATTTTGAAATTCCTCCCTCCCTCCAAGAGTTCTGTCACAGTAAGATGCCCATATGGACATTGTTGGTCTATTAATAAATTAATAGAAATTAAAGATTTAAAATTGGCTCATCCTAATTGAGCCTTTTTGTCATCTTATATTATGCCTACCTCCAAGTCATTCTTAAGTTCTCATTTATAGTAAATTCACTTTTATTACATATGAATTTAGCAAATATAAATTTAGTAAGTAAAATGCCAATATTTACTCACATAGAATGCTGATTCTCTGTGTTTTTTTACTTGTACATTATATATATAATTACATAATTAAATAATATTGATTTTGCAGTTCAGTTTACCTTTAAAAAATATTTTACTTTGATTGTTCTAAAATGAATGCACTTTTATGGATTATTAAAAATCAAAATCCTTTTTTTTCAGCACTGAACATTTTATACAAATTTGGCACATTATAAATTCCAGCTTTGCCAAATGTTCAGATTTTGGAAAACAATAAGGTTCATGCTGATTTATTGACAGGCTGGTGGTCTGGATATTGGAAAATGTTCTGTGTTCAATGCTGCCCCCAAGTGAATTCAGCCAGAAACAGGAAGTGACATCTTAACTGCAGTTTTTTTACAGGTGTTTATTCCTTGATCTCTCTCTCCAATGTGACCCACTTAAATTACATCATCCACTCATTTTCTTCTCAGCTCATTCTTCTTAGCACAGAAAAATATTGGAAGAAAATGAACAGAAGGGTGACCTCAGGCAGTAGAATTTCAAGATGCAGAGAACCACATGTAGATTTAAATGTGAGAGGAATCTGGACTATGGTGGCAGTTTAGGAGTAATTTGAAAAACTGACAGCTTCTGTCCTTTTTCATTCCTAATTTGTTAGAGGAAGGGGGAATGGAGGAATGTAGATCTTTAGTTTTCTCCCTTTTTAACAACAAAATCTCATTAACATCAAGTATGACTCTTTACAATAGCAAGATTTTTTTTTGTATGTGGCATATGCAGATTTATAATTCATAACTTAATTATTGTTAAATGAAAGTCATGTATGGGTACAGAATGTGGTATAACACATCCCAGTGTATGTATTTCCATTTTAAGTCTCAGGATGCATGCAACTTATCATGCTATACTTTTTATGGAAAACAACTTTATGCAGAGCACAGAAAAGGAGTAAGAAATAGTATGCCAAAGTAATTCAAGACACAACTTTGAAAAAGGAAGAGGTTACATAGCTAAATTGATTTGCACCAACACTATTCACTATAGTTCTCCATACTTTTCCATTCTTATGGACCACTGTTCTGTCTACTACATATGTCACACGTTGTCTTTCATTCTGTAAACTTCTCACCTATTTTTTTTAGAATTTCATCCATTCCATCTATCTATGATCTTCTCATTTTCCCACTCCTCTCAATATATTTATTCTACATTCATTTACGGTCAGACCTTAATTTAACAGACCATCTGGAAAAGGGTGTGCTCATTAAATCTGAGGGTCCACTTTGCACATAGGTAAAAATCAATCTATACATCTGCAAAATGGAGGATGAGAAGGCCATTGATCATTGAGCAGCACCTATTTCAAAATTATTCAACAATAAGCTACTTCTTTCCCATGAATTGAGCTGAGGAGAACAGGTTATATAGGCCTACATTTTCAGGTACCCTGTTGTCACTTAGCATCTACAAAGTAAAAAATGTTCATCACAGGAAGGACTCCAGAAAAATAAAAATCTTTTTAAGAAAATAGAATTTGGCAGACAAAATATACTCCCATAGCTCCCACAGTGCTGTTTCCTGACCAAAATTTGTACAAGCACACAAGATTGGAAAAATATAACACTGTCTCTTGTGAATTGTTATAACTTCTATAAACACCATCATCTGAGTCATGCTAGATTTCATCAAAGCAAGTGCAGCCAGAGGCAGCAATATCATGTGTGGGATTTCCCAGACTTTTTATTATGTAATCCACATTTTTATTTTAGTTCTTATCTACACATTTATGCTTTGACAATCTGAACCCTATTGCCTTTTTTCCCACAGAAACTCTGTCAAACCAATACTAGGTCATGACATTCTGTCTTTATGCAAGGTTGTCTGGAATAAAGATCAGTCTCTGAGAACTGCCATCATAGCAATCCACAACAGGCAAATTTCAATTTTTTTTCCTGAATTTCATACTTACACTCTTCTCAACTCCTCAATTTCACTGCTTACTGTATGTTACAAAGGGTAAGGTCAAGATAGAATTTAGACATAGCACCACCAAGGTTCCTATTTACTGTGCAAGGAAAATTAGCTAATTTTATTTCATTTAATCACCAATCACGCAATTATTGCATCAACTTTCAATGGAATGAAAGACTTATAATGTGAAAAATGTAGTAGCATAGACAGATCACCCTGGGGGCAAAATAGACAGAATATGAACATTTAAAATAAATGTAGTAGATTACATTATGGGAAAGTTGACATGATACCTCATCTTATCAATGGATTTATGACACCAACACATCATCCCTTTTTCTTCCTCTTTGGTCCAGATTCTTTGGTTTGAGGACTTCCCCACTGTATCTCTGCACCACTTTAGCACCATGCTGATTTGTATATTTATATATCATTGGTGGGTTACAAGAACAACATAACTCTATTTTGAGCTTTGCACCCTTTTGTTTTATTTTCAATATTGCAGTTAGACTGCTTGTTTTCCTCTTACTGAGTATGGTGAAGGGAAAGTACCAACCTCTTCATAAATAACCAACCTCAGCAGCAGAATATGAGTGTCTATTTAACACAAAACCTGCTCTAACAAAGGAGCAGTGATGGGGATTGGAGAAGAAAGTTGAGGGAGATGACAGATACCTGAGATAGCAAAGGGAAGCCTGCAGAGAAAGCACCTGTTGTTTTGCCCCCATCGGCCTGCACAAAGAAATTCACAAATGAAGGCGAATATACATGTCCCAGGATAATGTTGCAGGATCCAATCTGGGTTAGTCACCGGGACCAGAGGTTTAGTCTTCCAAGCTTTCAGATTTGTGCTGGAGCCCATCCTCAGGAAACTTCTCTCTAGCAGAATGTGTTCTTCAGCATGAGTCTGAAAGCTCAGAAAAATAAACCTCTGGTCCTGGTGATGGTTCCTGCAACAAAGAAATTCCCCCACTTTACTGTAGTCTCTGGCCTGGACTCAATTCCTTGCTCAGGCAGAGAAGCTGGAGCCTTCCTCAAAGGAAAGAAAGGAATTGCTGATATGTCCACAGCTGAGGCTGGAAGGTTTATTGAGACTGTTGATGCAAGAGCAGGAGAACCATCTCTCAAAAATTGCTTCCAGATCAGTTTAACGCCTTGGTGAGACATTTCATTTTGAATGTTACTTTGAGTTCTTGATTCAGACTGCTGAGGCTCCAATGACTCTGTTTTGTTTTCATTCCCTGTCCCTGAATACTCAAGGGATTGGGGAGAATAAAATGCAGCAGATTCTCTACATTTTTGGAAAGTCCAGTGTTTCCTTTTTGCTAATCTGCTCCCCACTTCTCTGCCTACAAAAAACTCTGTCATTAAAACCTAGTTCTGGATTCACTATATTTGCCAGTGAACCATCTATCCATATTAAGGAAAGGTGAGGGAAATAATGGAACAAATGAGGGGGGAGGAGAAGGAAGTGATCAGACATTTGCTTAAGAATGGTGAGGCAATCAATATCAGGCAACTGCCTGCTACTTTGCCTTGTTCTTCAGCTGCTTGGCTACAACATTATCTCTGGCTTTACCTCAGGAAAGAAAGAACCCCACTACTGCTGTCACTACCTCTTCCACCCCAACTTCCTCTTCCAAGAATTTGTTTGGCGAAGTTTTCATCCTGCCTTCAAAAGCACAATGGCTAAGTGCTTGGAGGCTTGGAAAACACGTCTGGCCTATAACTATGGTTACAAGTATTGAGGTATGTTCTTAAGTCCAAAAACTTTATATAGTAATGGCATCTATTCACAGCTACCTATGGGACTTTAAATGCAGAATGAATTGTGTCTTAACTGCTTTTCTTTCACAGCAACAGCTCAGATGTTGGGGAAATGGATTAGAATACTTGTAATGTGTACTGCCAACATAGGGCTTGTGGGGGAGGTGAGGCAGTTATAATTTATTTTTCTTTTTAATGTGGAATAGAAAATTTGCTGTTAAGAGAAGAACTCTAGCTGGTTACACAGTGGGGCATTGAGTGAATGACAGCTTATGTTCAGTTGGGCAGCTGGAGAGGGCAATGGTTGGTATACTGTGATTTCTGCCTTCTCTCAGCATTTCATGTTAGCTGCATAAAGCTAATGCATGGATAGCTTCCAAATATCAGGAGGTACTGAGTGATAGAAATGGATTGGGAACAATGCCATGTGGTTCATAGTTTATTCATTAAAAGGCAGAGGCACAATCCAATTCAAACTGAATCCAGTTTTATGGCAACAACGTTTTAGATATGTATATGTGCCTTCGAGTCATTGTTGGCTCCTGGCAGCTGCTGGACAAGATTCTGAAATTTCCTTGAGATTTCAGAAGTGGTTTGCTATTGTCTTCTTTCTGGGACTGACAGAGAACCCAAAGTCACCCAGCTGTCTTTGACCTAAGGTGGGACTAGAACTCATGTTCTTCCAGTTTCAAGTCTGGTACCATAACCATTCCACCAAACTGGCTCTCACTAATAACCTTACCAAATTAAAAATTATAGCAAATGTTGGATTATTTCAGATATATGCTGTGAAGTTCCCTGCTTTCCTATTTGCTTATGATAGTCGTCAGTTGTTGGTGGTTTTTTTCATTCTGTCAAACTCTTTTGTAAGCAGCACTTTTTATATAGAACATCAAGTTTAATGACTACTTTGGAAATCATAATGACAGTTTCCTTGTGTGCTTTCTGTTTTCCAGAGCTATTACTGAGACTTGAGAAGAAGCCAAAGCAGCTGTTTGCTGGATTTTTGATTACTGGAAATATGGTTCCCATTGAGAACCTGAAGCAAATTTTGGGTACACAATGAACAGTCAGCTATTCAGGTTTTCAAAAGCCTTTTGTATTACACAGAAATGGAGGTCTGATCCAAGACATTTTTCTTCCTGAAATTATATTCCATCTTATATAAGACAAAGTATAACATGGCAAAGGCTAGTGTTGTTTTGGCATTTGAGACAGAAAATTTCACAACCACTTCTTTCTTTCTCTGATGTTGTGAAAAGGGGAACCACACAATAATAATAAACGAAGAAACAATTAAATTGCTCGCTTTTCATCTCATCCAGTCCCAAATCTGAGGCTACCTGAGGAGACACTTGCCTGACAGTGCAGTCTACAATCTGTTGATATGTCTCATACACAGATGTCAGAGACCTCCTGAGTGTTAGTGTAAGATTTTATGTAAAAAGATGTCTAGCCCTAAAGCAACTACTACAAGCTCTATATGAGCCTCACATTGACATAAAAATGTATATATTGTTAAAAGAAAGAAAAAAAGTGAAATAATATTGCCCAAATTATGTCTCGCAGAATTAAAGGAAAAATAAAGTAGATGAACTCTAATAAATCTTTTGTGGGAAGGCAAAATATACTTGTAGTTGTTTGGCTGATCACAAAAAGCAATCTTCTTCATATTGCATTTGCCTAAAACAACCCTATATAAAGATTTTGAGGACAAAGAAAAGTTTCATGCTGCTATTCTATATCAATAACATGGAGAAAATCTATGTAGTTGTCAGGAGTCAAAAATGACTTGATGGCACATAATCAATCAACAGTGGGTCTCTGGAAAAGCCCAGAGATGGGTTATGTCTTTCTCTACCCTTTTCATGGGTAGAGGACAATGCAAGAACTTCTGTTGGATCAACCCTACAGAGATTGGTATGTCATTGATAAACTTTTTAAAAGTAGATGCCTTAAAAATTCTTAGTTGTTGTTTTATTGTGACATTGCCTTTGATAACCAAAAGTCTGCTTTGTCCAATGTTGGGTGATTGTAGGGAGAGACTGGCAGAGCTGAAGTAGTTAAATGAGACATCAGTTTAGAATCGTTTCAGAGCCACAAAAGAATGAGGTCCAACCTGTTTTGAAAGCTGTTGATCCTTACTGCATATAATTTTGTTCAGGTGCAAACTAAGTCTGAGAAGATTTCTGTGTACAGGTTTTAGCAATCAGTAAAGTAGAACCTTCATATGTGGATCTGATTTTTCACACGTGACAATGTCACAAGTTTGTTATGCCACATAGCATGGGACTATTAACTAATATTGCCTCATTTATAGAGGATTTCTACATGACATACCACCAGAAATACTTATGAGTGGATAGGATTCTTAAATGCACTTGGAAAGTGCACAAGGAAAAAAAAAACAATAATTTTTCCATTGGGAAAAAGACAATAAAGAGTTCAAACTGCTATAAAAGATGGGTCCCGGGTAAAATTCACATCACTTATAAAAGCAGTTCATGAGTATCTCTTCTTCCAAGATGAGCAATCAAAAGTCTGCCATGACTCTTCTACCGTATCAAGAGCAGGAATTGACTAATCTACTACAATCTATCTATTCTGAAATGTGGATAAGAAATTCTCTCTTTCACACTTGAAAAGATTTTTATATGAGTGTAGAAATAAATCCCACCATTAAAATGAAAAGGTATTCTAAAAATGTCATAGAAAAAATGTGAATGTCCATAACAATTCAGAATCCATATTTATTCCATGTTAAAAACTAGACATAGCTTCTTTGTCCATGAATAATCCTCTATTGTTTTGTTTGTCCAATTTCTTAGATTACTTTTAATTTTTTAAATATTGGGAACTAGCTTGCTACAAAGCAAAGTTCCAATCTCTATATTGACAAAGTTTCTTCTGATTTCTAAGTCCCATAAATATTCTTAGAAAATAAAAATGGAGATGGCTACAATCCATACTTTTTTTAAAGTATACCTAGCTGCTCTGGGGGAAAAAAGTTGTAGTTTACTTACAAGCTAAGAATGACTAATTTGTGACTTAGCCATAATAGATTCACCATAGCAAACATTTTATGATCAGGCAATAATCATAGCACTATTTTGTGACCATATTCATAGTGTTGTTTTAAAATGTGGAATCTGCTACTGGTCTAAAATTATTGCTAAGCACTTGTATAATATTTAGTTATTAAACAAATGTGTATGGATGTCTAAACTTACGTACAGGCGATTATAGGTGGTTTACAACATTAAAAAAACCACAACATAAAAATCATATGTACACAGTGTTAAATATGTACACGGTGTCTGAAAATTCTTACTAGGCCAGTGCAATACCTTGGTAGGAATCCTAAATCCAAATGGGAACTATATAATTTGGGGTGCTTTTACCTCATTAAAGTTGCAACACTAATTTCTAACTTGTTTTCTTTTTAAATCTGTCTTCTGTGAGGGACAACTTTCAGTATGAAGTTTACAGTTTTGGATAGAAGACAAGCACCACCTGCTCTCCTCTTCCAAAATGGTGATTTCCCCCACTGCTCCTTGCATAATACCTTTTAATGCTTCCTAGTGTTCTAAAATTCCTTGTTGACAATGGAATGGCTTTGGATTCATGATAGCAATAGCAATGGCACTTAGACTTATATACCCCTTTACAGCCCTCTCTAAGGGGTTTACAGAGTCAGCATATTTTGCCTCCAACAATCTGGGTCCTCATTTTACCAACCTCGGAAGGATGGAAGGCTGAATCAACCTTGAGCCATTCAGAATTGAACTCCTGAAGTGAGCAATGAATTAGCCTGTAGTACTACCTTCTAACCACTGTGCCATCACGGCTCTCATCAAGTCTGCCTTCAAATGAAACTGATCTTTATGATTAAACTTTTTTTTTTTTGTTAAATCACCAGGGTCTTGGAGGCAGGAGGGAAATAGCTTAGAAGAATGTAATAATTTCCTCAGCTCATTATTTTTCATCTCCCATTCTCTGACATTATAAGAAGCTTTTTCTGTGGTTATCTGATTGGCTTAAGGACTGCATTTTCTTTATGGAAAAGATGGATGAGTTAATATTGTCTATGTCTTTCTGCTATCTCTTCTCAACATTTAGTTCCAGTCTATTCATGATGCAATATCATTATTCTTTGTCTTCATTTTATATAAAATGTTGCAGTCTATTTGATGGAAATTTGCCACAGATATTCCTCCCTATAGGATCCATTTGGTTCCAATTTCATTATGATCTATCTCATAAAAAAAAGTTCCTTTGGTAATTTCTATGAAATGTGATATTCTTTCTCCTTAAAATAATCTAATTTAATAAATTTCATCCCAATTTTATATAAAATATTATTTGTTTATGTTTTCCCATGCTAAACATGGGTAAAATTTCATTTTTTTTCTCCTATCCAGGTTACTGAATTTGGACAAATTAGGATAAGTTGCCTCTAAGGCAGAACAAAATATTGTATATCATACTATTTTCCAAACTAGGAATATAGCAGTTTGGCAGTCCTTGCTGATTTCTAATTCTTAGTTTAAATAATTCAGTGGTTCCTGGCAAAAATGGCCATCGTATCATATATTATCTGCCTTGTTCAAGTGAATATATTGAAGTTGACGTCTCTTCTGCACAATGAGTTCTCCCCATTGCTGAACTCATAGTTCTTCTCATCTTTGTACTATTTCAGATAGCAAAAGACACACAGATCCTCAATTTAAGACTGCTACTTTAGATGATTCACACAAGGTGTTATACTTAACTCCTCAACTGTACAATTCTGTAAAGAGAACGAATATTGTGTAGTGGGTAAAAATCAAGAAAAGGTGGGATTCATCACCAATTAGTGTAAATGTCTATGTCTAAATGTATTCCTATTAAATATAGATTTTATGCCAGAAAATAGACAATAGACTTCAGATAGGAGACTAGAAGACCAGGAGCTCTAGTCTTACCTTAGGTACAAAGAGAGCTGGGTGACCTTGAGCTTTTCACTCTCTCTTAGCCCAAGGAAGCAGGCAATGGCAAACCACTTCTGAAATGATTTGCCTTTTTTTTTCTTGCAAGAAAACTGCAGGGACTTGTCCAGATAATCCCCAGGAGTCAACAGTGACTCAAAGGAACACACACACACACACACACACACACACACACACGAGAGAGGGGGGGGAGGGAGAGAGAGGGAGAGAGGGAGAGAGAGACCTTAAAGTAGGATATAATTTCTGGAATAGGGATAATTCTAAAATGATCAATGAACAAACCTGGGAAATTTATTCCTAATTCTTAGGAAATTGCTAGAAATTATTTGTGCTTATGGCATGTATGCTAAAGAATTCTTGAGAAAAATAAGTAATTTTACACTTATATTTATCTTTGCCAAATAGATTTTGCTGCTGATAATTCTTCTTCTTGTTTTAACAAGTGACCTAATCATCTATTTGTTCTATTTCAGGGGTGTCAAACTCGCAATGTCATGTGACGTGTCATGACGTATCTCAATTTTTTTTCCATTGCTGGCAATGGGGTGGGCGTGGTTTCGGCATGACACATCCGGCCCGCAGGCCGGCAGTTTGACACCCCTGTTTTATTTGAAATGGAAATGGAATAAAGCAGGAGGGCAAAAGCCAAACAGGCTAGAGAAGGCCTCAGGCCAAGTGCCTAATACTCATGAAAAACTTCCAAGAGGAAATCTTGTGCAGCTAGTAAGCTGAAGCAAAGAGCTGGAGATCAAGTTTAAAGTCTTTATAATGCCAACAAGATTAATTTTCAATGGGAAAAGTGCCTATAGTCACGAGAAAGGCTGCCTTCTATTAGGTAGATAGAAAAAGCTGTAAGGAAAATATAATTTGAAAATTTATTATGGATTAAATTTGGGCCAATTGCAGATTTTGCTTTAGGGCTTGGGAAGCATGCTTTGGCCTTAAATTCACTGAAGTGGTACTGATAAGATGCTAACTAAGGAATTGCAAAGTGTAATTTTGCTTATAAGCACAGGATGATGCACAACATTGATAAGTCCAACAAAAGATGAATGGTTATCAAAAGAAAAAAACTGAAGACAAATTTAAGTTTGCAAGGGGGAATTATACATACAGTTTCACCTGTGCGCATACTCACTCAAACAAGATTATAAACTATGCAAATCTTCAAAGGGGTGATGAAGCTTGAGAACGCTTCAGTCAAATCAACCCTATCAAAGAAAATTCACTAATCAAAATAGAGTGCAATTCTGAAGCAGTGAACAGAATCAAGATGCTTTAAAGCACTTCATATCTTTGTAAACACTTTGCTTTTCTGCTGTCTCTGACAATGAATAGATGGTATTGAAATCTCACTTCTATATTGGGAGATTATGGAGAATGTTGAACGATGTGATGGCTTCTCCATGAGTACCCAGCCTATGGGTTGTATGGCTTGATTAAACTCTTTGTCTGTTAGAATGCTTTGGAGATGACTTTTCTTCTTTAATGGGTAAGCGTTAGCTTGATTCTCTTTTATAGTTATGGAATAATGCACATTGGGGTTGATCCTGCCAACTTCAATTCAACTCTCAACATTCTGAATGTGGACACAGGATTGGCCAGCCCAGAAATAATTTTAAATCCTGCAAAGATAAGATATGTTTAACTCTCTAATCACTCAATGAATGAGTGTCAAGCAAACACTTACAGGCACTTGCTCAAACCTTTACTGTTTTTAAAGTAAAGAAGGCTGTGAGTACATTTGTTTGGCTCATGTCTCTTTCTTTATTCCCTCCCTCTCTTCTGTGTATTGTATCTCCATTGTGAAAACCTGCCTCCACTGTTTTTCTAATTAATAATTAATAGAATATTGCCAGCAAGTCATAACTCTGACATATTTGGGCGCAATTGTGTCCTCCTCAGGATGAGTCAAGCTTGCCAATTAGCTGTATTGAACACCCTGTCACCCCATAAAATCCAACATTCACAGCTACAGTGGCCAATAAGAACAAATTAATAGATTTTCATCTTTTTAAATATAATTTTATTGAATAAATTTTAACAAGATAAAAATACAAAGATTGAAAAAGAAACAAAGAAAATAATAAAAAATAGTGAATAAGAAAGAAAATGGGAAAAAGAAAAAAAGAATGTGTGTGTGTGTGTGTGTGTGTGTGTGAGAGAGAGAGAGAGAGAGAGAGAGAGCTTCCAATCTTTTTGAGAGAATTATAACTGCATTTCTATTTTATCCTCTCTCTGGGGTTACAACATAATTTCTTTTTTTCTAATCTTCAAACCCATACACCACAAGTTCATTTTTCTCCTTTTTTTTCAACAAAATGTCCATAAGAGATTTCCAGTCACTGATCTTTCTCTAATCAAACAAGTTAATTTTGCCATTTCTGCTAGCTTCACCAACCATTCCTCCTTTGTGAATATTTCAGAATCTTTCCATTTTTGTGTATATAATAGTCTGGCATATAATCACATATAGAAATAATCTTCCATGTCTCTTTTCTAATTGACTATTCATTAATGCCAGTAAGCAAAGTTCTAGTTTCAAATGAATGCTGATTTTTAAAATCATTTGTATCATTTTATATATATTTGAACTCAGAAATGATAACAGGCATGATAAAATGATATAATTAGATGTTATTCAGAGGCCTGTCTGAAGCCCCCCCCCCAAAAAAAAAACTAGTGATTAGGAGTCTTTCCCCAGATTGTCCAAGCTTGTTAAATAACTATCCTAACCTTTTTGCACCCATAAAATCCAATGTTCAGAGGCAGCAAAGTACACTATTCCCCAAGGGCAAGGAAACAATTATTCTTCAGTGTCATACCAAGCACAGAATCTCAACATTTTAAAAGTAAACAATTTTAGAGAAATCTTACTTTTAACCTGGGGTGAGATACTTACTGGATTAGTTCAGTAAATCTACACTCTATACTGAACAATTTGGAATCCCTGTGCTATCCTTTCCTTATCTCTGGCTTAAAGAAATATGGAAGTGATATTTCAAAAATGTGTAGTGCTAAACATTTGAAGATATACAGCTGCAATGCTTTTAAGTCTTCCATTCCTGCTATTTTCATTTCCTTCTCCCTAAAATTGAAGCAACTTCAGGACATTTTGATACTTTTCTGTTAGAGCCTATGGACAGATCTTACAAATCAGATCTTCAGATGATTTAAGTAGAATTGTTTTGCTCTCAAATTTCAGATCATAAACTTAAATCAGGTCTACATTAAATCTGTTTTTTTTAAAAAAAATACTATATCAGTTCAATATTTGTTTAAAAACACATCATAATTTAATCTAATAACCAAAGTGAATAAAAGCAAGTGTAACTTGAAAACAATTTAATAATAATATTTTAATAATAACAATAATAATTACATTGAAAGAACCAATTTGATGTAAAAGTTAAAACACTGGGTTGGAAAACAGGAAGCCATGCTTTGTAGTGCTCCCTGAGACTTGAACTAACTGGGTGACTTTGGGCCAGTCAGTCTCTCTAAACCAAGGAAACAGGCAATGGCAAACCATTTCTAAAAATGTTGCTAAGACAACTGCAAGTTTTTACATTGATTTATTAAATACATTGATTAATTAAAATTTCTGACTTTGGGGTAGGAGGTCCAATGGAACTCTGCTAACATCTCAATCCAGAGCGTGACACTTTGCTTTAATTTTTAGTAAAGAAAAAGACACCAATGGACTGACAATCTCTCTCTCTCCCCCCCCTTCCCTCCCTTTCAGTTTCCACTGAAAGAGTGCCTGCAAAAAATTGTTTCCTTTAGTCAATGAGCATTACAAATTAGATTTTCTACTACAAGCAGCAAATATCTTCACTGTAATTGATAAGATGAAGGAATAGGGCGGTGAGGAGAGGATTGCTATTATGATGGCAAAATCTGGCAGCAGTAGATTCAATTTTGTTTGTTTGGACTCATTTTCTCCCTGAGTAACCTAAAACAATTGGATTAAATAATAGCTCCTTTTGACCACAGATTTCACTGAAGTAGTTTTTCAGTCTAACACCTCTATGGCATAAAACATTGAATGGAATGACTAATGCTGATACTTAAAGTCTGCAGCTTCTTGGATTTTATTTAATAATCTTTCATTAGTGTAATCTAGTGAGTTGCAGTAAACTTAGGAAAATAAAAAGAACCAGTAGAAATTGGCCATGAGAAGCAAGGAAATGACTTAGGTACTAGAATTGTGATGCTCAGGAACTCTAATTATCAGGATGTAATGAAGATGCTTCCATTGTAAAGATAAAATAGGAGTAAGAGATCACATGTTAAACTAATGGGGTTCTTTATTAATTTTTATTAATAGAATTTAAATAGCCACCCATCTTACAAAATAGGTGCCTATTACCAGGTAGTGAGGAGTCTACCAGACGGAAACGAGAAGGCTATCTTCCATGGAGATAAGAGGAATAAACAAACTAAAAATTTGGGACAATAAATACAAGTATAAGATTTGAGTACAGAAACAAACCTAGAGGCTGGAGGAGACCCAGAGACTTCACTTGATTCAGGCAGGCTTGATCTGGAGAGACCAACCCTAATAGCAATAATTAGGAGAAAAACTTAATTGTTTAGCACAGGGCTTTTCAACCTGTGGTATGCGTACCACTTGTGATACATTAATGAGTGGCAGGTGGTACGCAGCCCTGCCTAGCCAAGTGTAGTGGGGAAGGGAAAGAGCCAGCACAGGCAAAGACTTACAATGAGAGAGTCCTCTGGAGCTGCAGATTTTACTTATGAATGGAGCCATTTGGGGAGGCTGCCTTAGCCGGCAGCCAGTACTTACATTTTTTTTCTTCCTTAAGTGCCGGCTGGGCTCCTTACTTTCCTTTCTAGCCAGTAGCTAATTCTTAAAGGGGAAGTGCCTTTTTAAGCTAGTTCACTCAGCAGCTTGTCTTTTCTGTCTCTGGAGGCCTTTCCTTGTTTGATCAATATATGGAAGAGGGAAAATATGGGGGGGGGGTGTTCAAATTCTTCCTTCAGAAGGAGATGGGAATGAGAAAAAGGGAGGCAGGGAAGGGAGAGAGGGAAGGAAGTCCCGCCTTAGCAGTTGGCCACCAGCAGCTTTGCCATTGACTTTGCTTGTCAAAAGGTTGCAGAAGGGGATCACATGACCCTGGGACACTGTGACCATCATAAATATGAATCAGTTGCCAAGCATCCAAATATAAATCACATGACCCTGTTGCTGCAATGGTCATAAGTGTGAAAAATGGTCATAAGTCATTTCAGTGCAATTGCAACTTTGAACAGGTTTTTTTTTTTGTCACCAGGTTTTTGACACCCTGCTAGGTGGTACTCGAATATTGCCATATCCTAAAAGTGGTACAATCGGTAAAAAGGTTGAAAAGCCCTGGTTTAGCATACAGAGGTAACCTTGAAGGGATATGATAGATATGATAGAATGTCAACTTGATTTAGAGAAAGAAGAGGAGAATTCTCCTAGCAGGGGACATAAAATTTTGAGAAGAAACTCAAAACAGCTTTGCCTTGATTATGTTAGGCACAAATTTAGTAGAGAAGGGCTTAGATAGGCTTTCAAGATTCGATTAAAATACCTTAACCATATTAAAGTGCCCTCCTTGTCAGAACCCTGTCTTTCTATGGGCCTGGGGATTCCTGTTCTTTTTCAGGTTCTGCCATTCTTCTGGGGGGAGGGGTGTGTTTGGGGTTGCTACAGTGTATTTCCTTTGCTTTGTTCTTTCCTCTTTCCTCTTTGATGTTTCTTTCTCAGGGTTAGAATGGAATGTGCCTCCGGCCATCTGCATAATAATAACAACAACAACAACAACAACAATAATAATAATAATAATAATAATAATAATAATAATAATAATAATAATAATAATAATAATAATAATAATAATAATAATAATAATAATAATAATAATAATAATAATAATAATAATAATAATAATAATAATAATAAAGTTGGAAGGGACCTTATAATAATAATAGTAGTAGTAGTAGTAGTAGTAGTAGTAGTAGTTGGAAGGGACCTTGGAGGTCATCTAGTCCAACCCCCTGCTCAGGCAGGAAACCCTATACCATTTCAGACAAATGGCTGTCCAGTCTCTTCTTAAAAACTTCCAGTGTTGGAATTAGAGAGTTAATAAGAGAAAAAGTTTACTCAAGAGTAAAGGGGAAAAGAAGCAAACTTTAAAGTGAGGGAAAGAGTATTCATGAATCAAAGGCAGGGAGAAAAACTGTGTCAAACTGCCAGCCTGCAGGCTGGTTGCATCATGCAGAGGCCATGCCCACCCCAGCTCCGGCAATGTGAAAAAAGTCGTGATACATTGCGACACATCATGTGACACAGTGAGTTTGACACTTGTTCTGTTCTTGCAAAGCAGACATCGAGACGAGGCAGGTTCACAACAAAGGATCTCTTTATTAAGTACATTCACAGAACAGAAGCAAGAACACAATGGCCACTGGCCTTTTATATTCCCCTTGCAAGGGGATGCACATCCAATCGTTGCAGGCCATTCTCCCGCCTTGCGCATGCGCGCAAGGCCAGAGACAGCCTGTCTGGGTCCCGGGCAGACACGTGGTCTGTCCGGGTCTCTGCAGCCTTCCTGCAGCCTTCCTGAGCCTTGCTGAATGACTCAGCAAGACCCAGGACATAACACCCCTCCCCCCTTGGATTAAACAATAAGTAAGCAAATTGTTTAACACTTTACACACAATACATCATGGCAGGCCAGTTGGCACGTTATACAGTCCACCTTACTCCTTGCAACCTATTACCTTCAGGTCCCTATGGTGTCCACGGACTTTCACTCTTTGACAATATTCGCACCACAACACTATAATATTTTTTTTTCTCCCGCAGATGGCGAGGACTAATAACCCTCTTGTGTGAACAGGGACCTTACATATTCCTCTAAATGCTTAGGAGGACCCTTGACCCACTCTGATCTCCGTGGAGCCAGATTAGGTGCAGGTGTAATTGTAGGTGTGGGATTAGGAATAGGTGCCTGGAGTGCCTGCTCCCGGTTTACGCAAAACAAACCAGGACTTTGTCGCCCAGAAGACTCAGGGGTTCCCCCTGACTGCTGACTGGCTGGATCCACCAGACCCAAACCAGAGTTCCTCGGTGGGGTGGAGTTCCCCAGAATTCCATTGGACTCCTCTTGGGAGCACTGTCCCTCGAGTCCAAGACCAGCAGCAGGAGTACCCTGAGTAGCCGATTTACGGCCATTTGCCCCTAGCCAGGGACCTCTGCCAGAGTCAGGAGCTGCCTCCATGGCAAGACCCCCGGAGTCTATGCCAGAGTCAGGAGCCGCTTCCATGGCAAGACCCCCACCTGGGACATGTGTAGGAAGATTTGGATAAGTGCCCTCGTGGGGAGGCTGTGGTCCACAATCGTAATTGGGGTCCCCCTCCCCTCCAAGAGCAGAGCCAGGAGCGGAAACGTGGCCAGGAAGCCTCCAGCGCAATTGGTCTATGTGGCGTCTAAGCACACGACCATCCTCCAAGGCCACTTCGTAGGACAGTGGCCCAGAGACCTTGCATACCACAGCAGGTACCCAGAGATGTCCATGCCCGTAGTTTCTGGCCCATACCGGATCACCCACTTGGAGTCTCCTAGGTGCCCGCAGTTGTGACACCTGTGAAGCCACCCGGTCTGGGTGCAGCCTGTCCAGCTTCGTGCTGAGTCTGTGACCCCAGTGGAGTTCAGCTGGACTCTTTCCTGTAGCTGTGCAAGGTGAGGTGCGGTGTGCAAGGAGAAAATTGGCTAACCTGTGGTGCCAGGGTCCTCGAGTGATTCTCTTTAATGCCTCCTTGGTGGTACGCACCATGCGTTCAGCCTGACCGTTGGTGGCAGGGTGAAATGGAGCAGACGTAGCATGCTGGATCATGTTAGCTTGAAGAAAAGCCTGAAACTCAGAAGAGGTAAATTGGGGTCCGTTGTCTGAGACAAGGACATCAGGAAGACCATGGGAAGCGAAGATTCCTCTTAGCACCTGGATGGTCCTGGCAGTAGTAATGGAGGATACAGGAATGACCGCTAGCCACTTGGAATGGCTATCCACGAGGAGAAGGAAGAATTGCCCCTGAAAGGGCCCAGCATAGTCAATGTGTACGCATGACCATGGAGTGAGTGTCTCCTCCCACCTATGTACAGGGGCCTGGGGCATCTCAGGCCGTGACTGTTGGCACACTTGGCACCCCTGAACCTGGGCCTCGATGTCCTTATCGAGTCCAGGCCACCAAAGATGGCTACACGCAAGCGCCTTCATCCTCACAATTCCCGGATGTCCCTCATGCAGAGAGAGCAAGACTCTAGTCCTCAATGAGGCCAGGATGACTACCCTGCTACCCCACAGGATACACCCCTTGAAAGTAGAAAATTCATGTTTCCTATGCCAGAAACTTTGGAATTCTGTACCAGGACACGTCAGGCCACCCTGACAACACCCATG
This sequence comes from Azemiops feae, assembly GCA_023970755.1. Classification (NCBI taxonomy): domain Eukaryota; kingdom Metazoa; phylum Chordata; class Lepidosauria; order Squamata; family Viperidae; genus Azemiops; species Azemiops feae. The sequence goes on from JALGBA010004083.1 coordinate 1,040,819, forward strand.
TCAGCACGCGTGCAAGCGTGTAATCAGTGGCAGTTTCAGCAGCCACATCCCTAGCATTGAGGGGAGATTCAGGCAATTCCTGAATGGAAAGAATGTGTACAGCAGGAGCAGGGTCTGCCTCTATTTGCTTTAGAGATAACCTACTAAGGCCATCAGCGTGGCCCATCTCTGTCCCTGGTTTGTGAACCAGGGTGTAGTCATAAGCTGACAAGAAAATTGACCATCTCAGCATTCTGGGGGAGATGATGTGTGGGGTTTGTTTTTGTTGTAAACAAACCCAGCAAAGGCTTGTAGTCAGTGTAGACCGTGAAATGGTGGCCATACAAGAATTCATGAAATTTCTTGATGCCTGAGATTATTGCCAAGGCTACTCTGTCAATCTGCGTGTAATTACGCTCTGCAGATGAGAGAGTTCTAGAGTAGTAGGCCACAGGGACCTGAGTCCCATCAGCCTTGAGATGACTTAACACTGCTCCTACCCCATAAGAGGAGGCCTCACATGCGATGCACACAGGCAATTGCTCATTGAAATGCGCCAGTACCGCATTTGAAGATAGCAAAGCCTTGACTTCTTTGAAAGCCTTTTCATGGACCTTTGTCCATGTCCATGGAGTCTGCTTGTCCAAGAGCCGGTGTAACGGCTCAGCCACTGCAGCCTTGCGGGGGAGGAATGAATGATAAAAATTAAGTAGGCCCAGAAAAGCCTGGAGTTCAGCTTTTCACTGGGGACTAGGGGCCAGTTGAATGGCCTGGAATTTAGACTCTGCAGGGTGGACGCCCTCAGCATCAATATGAAACCCTAGAAATTCGATGGATGTTACACCAATTTTACATTTGTCTTGCTGTAACTTCAGCTCAGCTTGGCGGAAACGCAGCAAGACAGTTCTCAGCCTTTCAGCTAAGTTCCCAGATGACTCTCCTGCAATGAGGACGTCATCGAAATAAGGGCAGACCCCAGGAATACCACGGAGCGTTCGCTCCATCACCCCTTGGAAAATGCCAGGGGCTACATTGACCTCAAAGTGCAGCCTTTTTACTTTAAAAGCCCCTCTGTGAGTAACTATAGTTTGGGCCTCAGCTGTTGCCTCATCAACAGGTAACTGTTGGTAGGCCTGAGCTAAATCAAGCTTAGGAAAGACCTTTCCCCCTTTCAGTGAGGCCAGAATGTGGCTCACCACAGGCACTGGATATGCATGCTGTTGCAAGGCTTTGTTTAGAGTGCATTTATAATCCGCACAAATTCGGACTTCACAATTGGCTTTTAATGGTGTCACTATGGGGGTTTCCCATGGACTAGAATCCACAGGTTCTAGAATGCCTTGTTGGAGCAGTTTGTCCAACTCAGCATCTATTTTACTTTTGAGGGCAAAAGGCACCCTCCTTGGTTTAACCCTGATGGGCGTGATTGCTGGATCTAACCTTAAAGCAATGGGAGGCCCCTTGTATGAGCCAAGCTCTGGACCGAGCACATCAGCAAACTCCTTACAGACTCCTGCAAGGCTGGCAGTTTGTAGATGGTTAAGACCAGTCACTTGGATCCCAAGTGCCTCGAACCAATCGAGTCCTATAAGACTCATGCGATCACCCCCAACTATCACCACATCTAACAACCCATCAAATTCCTTATGCTGTACTCTAAGCGTGGCCTCCCCCTTCACACTGACTCGTGAATTTTGGAAGTCAGTGAGGATGTGATTGGAGGCCCTGAGTTTGACTCGTGAGCCACTCCTGGAACAAACCTTTTTAAAAGTGTCTGCAGAAATGGTATAGGGTTTCCTGCCTGAGCAGGGGGTTGGACTCGATGACCTCCAAGGTCCCTTCCAACTTTATTATTATTATTATTATTATTATAAATAATAGAAAGAGCGGACCCTGTGTCCAGCTCCATGGCCAGGGGAACTCCCTGCAACTTTACACCAATGCGCAGCTTTTTCTTAAGGGGCCGGTGAACCCAAGTTTTGAATATCCCCCTACGGGATGCACAGAAACCCACCCTGTGTTGGCTGGGGACCTTGGTACCTTTCAGAGGCAATTCTTCAGGGGACCTGTTTTTCTGGCGACCCATGCAGGCTGATGCGATGTGGCCTTGCCTGCCACATGTCTGGCAAACAGCAGAATGAAAATGGCAGTCGGCTCTCCTGGGGCGCCCCCCACAGCCGAAACACTGAAGGGATGCAGGCGTCTGTCCTCTGCGTTCTTGCAGTCTTCTCTCTGCCGACTGTTGAAGTTTGTCCACCTCTTCTTCCTCGGATTTTTCTCCGGATGCCTCTCGCACGACTTCCTGATGGACGGGAACTGCTGCTGGAGGGTTCTTGGTCGACCGCAAAGCCTTCACCACGTCGCCGGCTGCTTCTTCAGCTGCAACTTCTCTCAGGGCATCTTGGAAGGAAACATCAGCTCTAGCAAACAGCTTTTGTTGCATCTCGCGGCTTCGCAATCTGCAGACGAGTCGATCTCAGAGCCTCTCTTCCAAATCTTGGAACACACATGGTCTAGCAGCCTGCCTCAGAGCTGCGACGAAGTCCGCAGCTGATTCTCCCGGCCACTGATCCCGCTGCTCGAATTGGTGCCTCCAAGCTATTACAGACAGCTTGGGCTCAAAATGGTCGTGCAGCATTTTCTTTAGATCGGCATAGGCGATCCATTCCAGTGATGCTGGGGCTACAAGGTTCTCAGCAGTGTCAAAAGTCTCTTGCCCACAGACACACAGCAGAGTAGCAGCTTTCAATTCATCTTCTTGGATCTTGTTCACCCTGAAGTAATTCTCGACGCGAGCTGCATAAGAGCTCCATCGTTCTGGGTGCGAAGTATCAAACTCGACAAGACGGCCCAGCTTGGACATCGTTGTGACCAATAGCCTCTTCAACATCTCTCGCCACAAGGAAGGAGAAGGGGTCCCACGAAGCCAAGCCCACCTCCAGCGTCTTCGTACTGGCAGGCAGTTGCTTCTCCTGGATGCCGCGCTTCTCTTCGCTTCAGGCCTTCAGGTGAGTTGGCCCTAGCTTCTTTTCCTTTGGCTTCCTATGCGGCGAATCCCACCTTCATCGCCAATGTTCTGTTCTTACAAAGCAGACATCGAGACGAGGCAGGTTCACAACAAAGAATCTCTTTATTAAGTACATTCACAGAACAGAAGCAAGAACACAATGCCACTGGCCTTTTATATTCCCCTTGCAAGGGGATGCACATCCAATCGTTTCAGTCCATTCTCCCACCTCGCGCATGTGCACAAGGCCAGAGACAGCCTGTCTGGGTCCCGGGCAGACACGTGGTCTGTCCGGGTCTCTGCAGCCTTCCTGCAGCCTTCCTGAGCCTTGCTGAATGACTCAGCAAGGCCCAGGATATAACAAACTCATGCCTTAGAGCTTTAGAAACCTCTTTTCTAAGTTAATATGAATTGGTAGCAAGCTTGGTTGAAGTGTTTAGATAGAATAATAAGGATTTCCCTTAGGGACATTTTTTCAAACTCAGGACTAGCCACTATAAAAAGCTATATTTGCAATATTTTCAACTGTACAGAGCGTCTTATTAAAGAATATGTAGGTACCTCAGATAGACAAAATTAGCATCACTTTTAGGACAAGCCATGAAAAGAAAGTAACAATATTTTTCAGTCATATTAAAAGGTGAAGACATATAAATAAATCTGATAATGTGAGCCTTGGGCTAAAATTATAGATGAAATTCAACAGAGATTGAAATATAGAAGTCTGGCATTTATAAGATGGGAAACTCTTAATGGAAGCAATACAGGTGTCCTTAAAAAATAATTCAGAAGATAAAAAGAGCCTCAGAACATTGCAAGACAAGTGCCAGCCCATGAAATATTTCCAAAGGCTAAAAAGACCTTCAGAAGAAGGAGCCTCAAAAATATTGTGAGATGAACACCAACCCTTCTGATGTTCTAAGACTTTTTCTACCTTTGGAAACATCATGTTGATTAGCTTTCTATAGAAGCTGCCCCTTGCTGGCTACTTCTTCTCAGCAGCTGAATGGAAAGGGAAGATGAGTGGACCCATGAAGTTAGGCAGGGAGTAGACCCAAGCCTTCTAGGAAAGTGATGTGGATGTGAAAACGCCCAAGCCTTCCAGGAAAGTGGAAGGATGGGGTAAAGGCCCAAGCCTTCTGGGAGTGATGGGAAGGGAGAAGCTGGGCCTTCCTGGGCCACAATGGGTAGAACTTGCAGCTCTCCTGTGGTTGTAAGGATGGACATGCTACCAAGAGCCTGAATTTTTGTCCTTTGACTGCAGGAGCACTGCAATAGTCAGAACTTTGGGACAGAATAGTATGTCCCTTAAATCAGAACTCTCCTAATTTCAAATGGTCACTGAATGATCAGTTGTAAGGATTACCTCTATAGGCAAAGCAGAGCCTAGATAACTTTAAATCTTAATATAAATCAATCATGTGATGCAATTCCAAGAAAAAATTAACAGTTGCATTGACCTTCCTTAATCCCTCTAGGAATGTAGCTGATTTCAAAGATTTCAAACTGGGTAAAGAACAAAACTGTCTGGCCATGCTTCCTACTTTCTATGACTTTCACTTTTTCCATGCATTCATCCAAACTGTATTTGCATTTGTCCAAACACAGGAATGTTAGAATTCTTCTTCAGATGCTGACTGGCTCAATGTATACAGGATGCGGAAAGTGTGGGCCAGTGTAGGTACCTCATTGCTCTCCAGTTTAAAGCCCCCCATACCTTGAGCATGCAAAATAGAATCCCAATTTTTGGAGAGCTTTCCCCAGATGTCTGGATCGACCACCATCTCCCCAGGATCGACGGGCTTCCCTCCTTCCTTGCCACCTCTCCAGGGTGGCTTTGGGCCCATTTAGGGTCCCCAAACAGAGAGAAATCAGCCGTAGGGATTGGATCATCTTGATCCCTCGGCTGGTACACTAGCTGTGCAGAACCGGAAGCCCCTTGGCATTTTCCTTATGTTGTTTGGGAAGAGAGATGCATCAAATTCCAGCTTTTGAAATACAACTTGTAATTTCCTGTATCCTCAAACCTCTGTTCTTCAGAAGGTTAGGTTTAGGCTAGGACTGATTGATTTAGACTGTTTTTGAGGAGATCAATATATACTCAAGTGTCCCCAATAAGGGCTTGGATGTAGTGATGTTAATCACAAGTCTAAGATGTTTAAGGCTTAACCATACTAACTGGTTGCTACAGTGGTGAGGCAATGATTTCTGGATGGCAGAAGTAGACAATGTTGCTCTCTATTAATCCTCCACTCGTTGCCAAAGTAACTTCAGAACATGATTTTTCTGCTCCATTTCAAAAGTACATTTCTCCATGCTACATTGCCTTGAGTCTTTCTGGTAGAGTGTGCTTTATTGTTTCAGGCTAACCTCTGCAATTCATTGGCTTTTCCGCAGAGATAGGGATGCTTCTGGTTCAGTGCTTAGAATTGTATAAAATACTTTTCAGAGCTAGTTAGCATAAATATTATAATAGCACAATGGCTATAACATTTGCCTTGTACATAGAATATTGTTGTTCCAAAGCCCAAGATATTTTAATTGTTCTTTTTCTTCCTCTCTGGTTTTTTAAAAATGTCAGTGATACGGCAGTTCATTCTTCCAATCACCTGTAGAACGGTTTTATCTTCATCTCCCCAAAAATCCATAATGTCTTGTTCCAGGTTTCAAACTCACACATGTACAGTTGCTAGGTGAGAATGGCAAGGTTATTCAAGGTTTAATAGATACTATAATTAGCAGACAAGGAAAAGAATGCAAATCAAAACATAGTCTCTCAGCAAGAAACATGTCTGGGTACTTTTGAAAAGGAACCTGCAGAAGAAAAGACAAAATCCAGTCCAAAGTTCAGAGAAGCAGTTCAGAATTGTCAGCTAGTTGAAAGGTCAGAGTTGAACAGAATTCACAGGAATAACACACTAAAGCAAGAGATCATACTGTTGTTCCTAACATTGAAATATAGGTCAGGATTGCCTCTTAAATCAGGCTACAGCCAGCTATCTTCTGCTTGGCAAGGAGTCTCATTGAGTTTGTCAAAAGGTTTGTCTTTGCCCTGCTCTGATCTCCATTTGCCGAGTTTGAAGACCTGGGGGCTCTACCTATTACCTCACCAATTGTTCTGAAGGTGCCTATGTTTAATCAGTCTCAGGTGGCTCCTGGCTTGATGTTTCCTAAGCTGACTGGTTCTACTGGTTCAGCTGGAACAGTTTCTTTGGAGTCAGAAGCAGAGTCTGAGTCCTGGGCCCTGACACATAAGAAGAAAAGAAAAAGACTAGAGACTTCTACAGGAATCTCTTTGTATCCACAGATAGTATTGGAAAAAATCCCTGTTTCAGATACTGGAAACTTGCTATCAGTTTTCCCTTTGGAGCCTTGCGTTATCCAGCCACTAACTCTATTAACTACAGTTCTCAGGATTCCAAACATGGTAAAATGTGGAAAGCATCCGTTTGGAATGCTGAATATACCTTTGAGGGAATTTGACATAGTAGCTTCTTTTGTTCCTATTATGATGAGAGATATAATAATTATGGTTGAATTTGTTAGACCATAAAAATTTCACCTGACTATCCTACCACTATCAATGGAAACAGACAATGAAGCTATATACCTAATTTCACAATAGTTGTCCAGAATAATGCCCAAAGTAACTATCTCTAACCTAGCTAATGACAATGGTAATAGTACTATATATATACCAATATTTGGAAGGACCCGCTGCCATTGTTTATACATGCCTGTCTGTTCCCTTTACATTATCTTACAAATTTCATAGAATTATTCCTCAATTTCCAAGCTCTAAAATAATAATTAAATAATAATTTCCAGACTATCTTGATAATTGAATCTTGTAATTACTCTAATTTTTAACATTTGCAGCACTTTGTTCATCAATTTTAAGCATTTTTGCCTACATAGTAAGGTTATCCTAGATTTTCTCTGTTAAGTTATTTTAACTATAGATTTATATTGTGAAATCTTAATGCAATCTCTATTACTGGCTTCACTTTCATTATCATTGGCCAAAACTATAACAAAATATTTATATAGATTGGCTAACATATTATACTAGATTAATTATGCATAGTATTCAAACATTTATATCTTTGCTTTGAAAAGCTAAACTTGCTATACCGATAGACCTAACATTTGAAGGACAAATATTCTTTTAGCTTGTTCATGTTCTAAAAATGTAAAATAATTTGTTATAGATCCTGCTGAGACGAAATCTGAGTGGATACATTGTGCAGTGAATACTAGCAGAAAGAAAGTCTAGGAGCTATTTTTAAAAAAATAAACAGCTTCCTCAAGGAATTTGTCTGTCTATCTGACTGACTGGCTATCTGTTTGACTTTCACTGAAGTCAATAAACTAATAAGTTAGAATTGAATTCCAAGAGCTGTTTTTGTGTTTTGCTTTCCTTCACATACATGTTTATTGGGACATTGATTTCAATGATAAAAAGGAAAAAAGAAAAAAAGAAAAATTAAAAAAAGAATTTTAAAAAAGATCTAAACATACAGTAGCATTGTAATGTGATGAGATAAAAATGGTGATGGTCATAGCAGCAAGTTTTCAGAATATTCAGAAAAAAGGTTCTGCCTGCAGAAAAACAATTTCTATTACACATTTGAACTGAAAAGTCCCATGCAATATTTATTAAAGGCATTTATGTCCCATCTATTTATTTTACTATAAGATATAGAAACTGAGTTCTACTCAAGCTAACTCCTACTTAGTCTGAGGTTTGTTTTTATTTTCCAATCAAATTTATAGGTTTAGAGTTCTATAAATTTAATACTTTATTAGAGTTGGTCGCACAATCACCCAGATATTTAAATTGGATTTGGCAATTTTATGCTCTATCAAGTCCTTCTCAAGGCTTGATGGGATAGGCAGATGTTATTTGATAGTATTAAGGGTATCATCACATGTAAACTGTTGCAAGTAAAGCTGCCTTTTGCAGTTCACTGATGGTAATTTTGTCAAGGCTGATGGTGTTCAAAGTGGTGCTCTAGATATTTTTGGATTACACCCAAGGTGCCTATTCACACTATCTTTACATTCTTTTGTCACAGTCATTCAATTACTTCTATTTGCAGTATTTATATTTTGTGATTTTTCTAGTTCTTTTTCTTCTGTCTTCAGGCACCACCATATCTGCTATCTAGACTTTTTTGTTTTTCCTGTTTACAACTATTAAGTATGGAGTGTTGTGTGGCAGATGCTTGTCTGTTTGAATTCTAAAGTTCCAAAGCACTTCTTCATTTTCTACCGCGTCAATCTTGCGGTCTCACCAATTCTTGCTTGCAGGCAAATAGCATTTCTTGCAGATATTCTAATGCACCATTGTTGCTACTTTACATGCTATTCTTTACAATCATTCTGTGCAATCTTCTTGCAGGATCTAACTAGGTGGTCCACTGCTTCTTCAACTTCTCTGCATAGGTGGCATTTACTGTCTGTTGCTGTCTTCTTATTTCTCTCTTTGTATGCATTTGTTCTTAAAGCTTGGTCTTATGCAGCCACAGAATTAAACTCTTTGCCTCTTTCTTCAACTTTCCTGCTCCTAGCCACTGCCACATTTTGTTGTTATCTGCTTTGCCTATTATTGTGTGTGTGTGTGTACTGGTTGTACACTTTGACTTGCCATGTCTCTTTTCTACTCTTCATTCATTTTTTTCTTGTAGGTCAGTTCACTCTCAAGTACTCAGTAAGCCTTAATGGTATACTAGCTTTAGTGCATTTCTTTCTTTCTTTTTTTAAAATATATTTTATTAGATTTTTATAGGGATGGGGAGGTAGGAGGTAGGTAAAGGTGTAACATAGGGTAAAAAGCAAGGATTAGACCAGGGGTAGGGATAGGTACAGTAATGGGGTTACCCCCAACAGTAAGTCAACGCTTTAGCAAGCAGACTATTGTCCGGGTATACATGTTAAATGTGCATAGTTAACATAATACTAAAAAGCTATAGTAAATAAATTTATCACTAATAATAATAAAAAATTAACCAATACATATCATTCATTCTATGAATAACAATAATTAATATACTATTGATAATATATTACTAACTGAATATAATTACTTATAAATACTAGTATATTGCTTATTAATTATAATTATTTATAGGTAAGAGTATTCACTGCAAACATCTAACATAAAAGTTAAAAAATAAAAAAAATATCATTTATCTTATTTAATTTCATAACCTTTTTTCGTTCTGTCGTATTGCTAATCATTGATAGAATTTTTCCTATGTTTTAAAATAAATTGTGTCTTCTTTTTCTTTGATTTCTAAAGTTAGTCTATCCATTTCTGCGCATTCCAATATTTTCGTAATAATAATCTGATCAGATGGTATCTTTTCATTTTTCCAAAATTGAGCAAATGCTATTCTCACAGCTGTTAATACATGTAAAATTAAATATTCGTTCTCTTTTCCATAGTTAGATCCTAGTATTCCTAGTAGAAACAGTTCCGGTTTAAATTCTATCTGTATCTTAGTCATCTTTTCTAACCATATATGAATCTTAAACCAATATTTCTTTGCATTAGGGCATATCCACCAGATATGATAATAAGTCCCTGGTTTTTGTTTACATTTCCAACAAATATTTGATACATTTTTAAACATTTTCTCTAATCTGACTGGTGTCATATGCCATCTATAAAACATTTTATATAAATTCTCCTTGTATGCAGCTGCTTTAGTAAGTTTAATATTTCGATCCCAAAGTTTTTGCCAATCTTCTAAGTCTATAGAATATCCAAAATTCTTTGCCCATACTATCATTGTTTCTTTTATTTGTTCTTCTTCCATCTTCCACCTTAGTAGGAATTTGTAAAGTTTTTTAATCAAGTTTTCCTCTGTTTTTAACAATATTTTATCTAGTAGTGTCTGTTCTTTATAAAATCCTGTAGATTTTACATCTTTTTCATATCTTGTCTGAATTTGCAAATAAGACCACCATGTTAAGTCAATACCCTGTTGCTGAAGAACTTGTCTGTCTTTAAGTTTTCCATCTTTGTCCAAAATATCTTTATAACTAACGAGTTTATCATAGTTAATTAAATTTGGATAAGCAAAGGCTTCCATTGTCGAAAGCCACTCAGGTATTTTCATGTAAATTTTATGTTTAATTCTTTCCCACTCTGAAAACAATACATTCCTTATGGCATGATTTTGAAAGTATTTATGTACTTTATTTTTCTCATACCACAAAAACGCATGCCAACCTAATTCCAAATCATGTCCCTCTAAATAAAGAAGTCGTTTATTTCTCAGTGTGATCCATTCTTTAAGCCAAAGCAAAATGGTTGCCTGGTAATAAAGTCTCCAGTCCGGGAGCCAGAAGCCCCCTCTGTCTTTGGAATCTTGTAATAATTTGATTTTAATTCTTGCTTTTTTCCCTTGCCATATAAATCTCATTATTGTAGCATTTAATTCATCAAAGATTTCTGACTCAATTTAACGGGGACCATTTGAAATAGAAAAATTAGCTTAGGTAAAATGTTCATCTTAACAGTCGCTATCCTTCCTAGCAATGATAATTGAAGATTTTTCCATTTCTCCAAATCCACTTTTATTTGTTTTAATAGTCTCTCATAGTTGTCCTCTTTTATTGTTGTGTATTTTGAAGTTAAATGGATACCTAAATATTTAACTTTTTTAGCTATTTGAAAATTTGTCTTTTTAGCAAATTGGATTTTTTGTTTGTCTGTTAAGCTATATTTCAATATAGCTTTGTTCAACCACCATCTTAATTTCTTTCTGGTTCCTTTCCAAGTCATTTTAATTGGATTATGATCTGCCCAAATATTAGGTTCTATTTCAATCTCCTGTATCATAGTCTTTAAATCATAAGAAGTCCATATCATATCAATTCGTGACCAGGATTTATGCCTATTTGAATAAAATGTATATTGTGCTTTATCTGGGTTCATTTCTCTCCATATATCTTGTATACCTAATTCATCTTTCATGTTTAGAAAAAGTTTAGGTAGGGTATTTCCCCCCCTTTTCCCTTGTTTGTAGCTTTTATAATCCTGTTTTGCATCAGCTATTGCTGATCTCCAAGTATACAAAGTATACAAAGATTTTGATAGTTTAATTCTATTAGTTTATCATGTAGTTGCTGGAAAAATTGGTCTTGTTTCTCATTGGGGGCATATATCGCAATCATCAAAATTTGTTTTTGATTCCATGTAATTTCCACCATTAATAGTCTTCCTTCATCATCAGCGTAAATTTGTTTTGGATTCATCTTTTCTACTTTAGTGCATTTATTTCTGATGGGTAAATACCTTTTCTTCCAGTAATCCTGCTCTGATTGTCTAGTTAACAGTCCTGAGTCCTGCAGACCAATTGTCAACAGATGTCCAGGAACTCTAACACCTAACACAGTCTTTGATGACCCAGGTAATGATCAATCTAATATGATATAATAATCAATCTAGTATGAATTACTATTATTATTATGGTTCATTGCACAGTCAGCCAGATGTTCAGACTTTATTTGGCATTTTTATCTCCCTATTGACTTCTTCCCAAGGACCTGCTCTACTGATTCCAAGGTAAATTTGGTCCTCCCCATTCCCTAGGAACTGGGCCTACTACCAAAAGCACTTAATAATTATGTCAATCAGACAATTAAGAAACAAATGAACGCTTGCTAATCTGATCTACTAAATTCAGTTTCCAAATGCAATTCAGAGAGTCATGGCTGAAATAATTCTTGATACAAACTGTGCACAGTCAGATGGGTGAAATTTCTCTCAAGGAGATCCAAAGCAAACATTTTACTAAGAGACAAGCAAAAATATACATGGACATGCCCTAGGAAATCTAATTCTCAGCAAGTTGAACAAATGGTGTAATAATATCTGCATCCCATTTTCTTAAAGATTTGGTAACTGGGTGCTAGTGTGTGAGTGTGTTTGTGTGTAGAAACAAATGGAGGAACTGAAACTGCTACGTCAACCGTAACTCCTGCCAATGATTCAGCTTCAACTAAAACAACACTTTGGATTACAAGTACTGTTCCTGGGGCTTTGAATCATTCTTTAAAACTGATATTTAAAATACTCAGTTTATTATAATCCTGAAAATTAAATAGCCACATTTCAAAGTGAAATACAAATACTTAATTTTAGTCATAGGAGCGTAACACTCAGGAAGCAGTGTAATAATATATAATTATAGGACACTATGAACTTAGAATTAGCTCACTAAATTCACTAAGACTTACCACTAAATGTAAGTACAGCTATTGGCTGTAGATAACATATTAATTGCAGATAGAACAACCATTAAGACATCAATATTCTTCTTACACTACTTAGTATTGCAAGAGAGCACCTAATATCCTATAAAGGAAAAGGAATTAAATCTTTTCCCAAGCTTGTTAACCGCCTCTTTTGTTTGTTTGTTTTTTGAATAACAAAAATATGTTTAAGCTTCTTAAAGACACAATTTAAAAGCTGAGTTTATGATTTTCAGAAGATATATGTTGGCAAATTCTGGATTGCTCAAGTTCAATAGGAAAAAGAAAGTAGGCCACTGACAACACACCTACTGTAAAGCAAGAAGCAGAAAGACAAAATCAATTTTACCTAGGAAATCACAAGTAGTGACTTCAATTCTAGCCTTCTAGGGTTTAGCCTAAATCTTAGGAAGAAAAGTAGAGTCATTGTGACAAGCATTGCAAGTTTGTCATTAGTCTACAAGCACTGCAAGTTCAAATGCCTGCTAACACATAGAATTTATATACTTTGAATTTAAGTAATATCTAGCATCTTATTTTGTAGGCAGAGAGGAAAGTTGGTTTCCTATATCTTAGGATACAATGGCATTGTTGTTCATTTTGTTAATTCTTTGCTAATTAAATGTTTACTTGCTGTCTCTCTCTGGTATCTATATTTGACAGTCTGTGGTGGCACAGTCAAATTTAGCATTAAGATTTGCTAACAGGAACGTTGTGCCACTTATGGAGAAAAAGTTGATCTGCATTACAAAACTACTAGTTCTTTTTTTGTTTAGGATAGTACATAGATATAAAGAAGATGCAGCTAACAAAATAATCAGTGCATGACCAGTCAGAGTGTCAGAGAGGATCAATTGTTGGGACCGAATGCTATCATGAATGGTGACTGGAACCATCATTTCAAAATATCAAAAATACATGGAGGAAGATCTTATACAGAAACAGATATTTTTTACTTCTCTTCCTTCCAGCCAGCAAAGGTTAGATATGGGCAAAACCAAAGAGGTACAAGAGCCAATGTAGGGCAGTGGGTAATGTTAAGGGAGGATTGAGCAGATCCAAGTTCAAATCCATTCTCAGACAAGGAAGTTCAATGAGTGACAGTGGGCTAGTTACACACACTCTCTTAGCCCAAGCTACTTTACAAGACTCTTGTTGTATAGAAAAACTGGAGGAGAGAATATTACACATTTCTGGAGGATATACCATTGTGAAATATAGGTAGATGATAGATGATAGATGATAGATGATAGATGATAGATGATAGATGATAGATGATAGATGATAGATGATAGATGATAGATGATAGATGATAGATGATAGATGATAGATGATAGATGATAGATGATAGATGATAGATAGATAGATAGATAGATAGATAGATAGATAGATAGATAGATAGATAGATAGATAGAGAGAGAGAGAGAGAGAGAGAGACAGAGAGAGAGAGAGAGAGAGAGAGAGAGAGAGACAGAGAGACAGAGAAGGTCCAAAACTTTGCTTTCCCCCTTATTAGTCTCAAGAAATAAGAAAAACAAGAGAAGAGTTATTCCTACCTCAAAACTTTCAGGGTGCTCTCAGCTCTTCAGATGTCTTCTCCAGTGCAGAGATTTTCTGAAAGGAGGGAAAGTCATAGAAGTGAGGTAATTTCATGTGATACATAGGAGTCCAATTAGAATGTCTGTCAAATCAGTTTTATTTCATAGGCTTCAGATCCCTCATCCCTGATATGATTTTTTTCAACAACAAAACAATTTTTGCCCTTAATCAAAATATTTAGAAATTGGCTTATTCCTATATGAGCAAAATCTAGCATACGACGGGGTTGACTTTCTATTTGACAGAAAATATGTTCAGCCAAGGGGCTGTGACAGGGTAGATAAATATCATAAATAAATACATAAATAATGTGCTCATAATACACAGAAGAAGAGAGGATAAAGATTATTTTCCTCTTAAAGTTTTCCCCCTTTTTTCTGCCTTGTGTATTAATTACACTAGCTCCCAAATTCTACCAGCTGCTGCCAGTGCAACAGATAAACAAATCACTTTGAGGAGACAGTTAGAGAGATGGACTTAGAATACATATGAGAATTCTCTGGGAATGAAGGTTTTGCAACACAGTTTTGGAGAAGGTTAGGACAAACTGATTTCTATACATAGAGGAAGGTTAACTCCTGCACCTGTTGAAAGAGTGACTTGATGGAAGCTCACATTTAAACTGATTACAGTGGAACCATTTAATCTACTTACATTTGCTTTGTAGAACAAGAGTGATTAATGTTTAACCAATGAAAATAAAAAAATCAGATGGACATCATTTTGTTATGTTTGGGTAAATCAGATGTGAAATGTAACTGGTCAGGAGTTTCCCTGCTCTGCAGACTGAATGAATGATTCAAGAGTGTGTCATCATTACAACCTGCCATAACAGATCACAGCAACAGTCAGGATGAGAGACTGTTATCTCTTCTGTTTACTAACAGAATAAGGTCATTTTTACTCACATGTTGTTAGTACACTGGTTTAAGGGATCAAGTAATGACATCATAGTGGAAAAAATAATCTAGCTGATAGATAAGCAAAATGCTACAGTCATTTTTAATTTTAGTATCCTTTTCAAAGTTTTTAGTATAGATCTTTTAAAAAGAACACCATTAAAGGATACATGACGGTGCAGTGATTAGAATGCAGAATTGCAGACTAACTCTGCCCACAGCGAGGAATTGGATCCTGACCAGCTCAAGGTTAACTCAGCCTTCCATCCAGGTCGGTAAAATGAGGACCCAGATTGTCAGGAGCAATATGCTGACACTCTAAACCAGGGGTGTCAAACTGCTGGCCTATGGGCCGGTTGCATCATATGGAGGCCGCACCCACCCCAGCTCCAGCAATGCAAAAAAAGTCATGATACGTCGCAACATGTCACATGATGCGGCGGGTTTGACACCCGTGCTCTAAACCATTCAGAGAGTGCTGTAAAGCACTATAGAGTGGCATATAAGTCTAAATGCTTTTGCTCTTGCTAAAGTTATGTATGGTAAATATTTTAATAGAATATGCTGTCACCTAGCATGAGATAAATATTAATTAAATAGCACAATCTACTTTATTAAATCATCTAAGCTTAGTACATTATATAAGGGAAGGTACTAGATCTTTAACTGATTAGTTAAGCATATTAACCTAGAGTCTTGGGTCATAAACATCAAGAATAAATCAATACTGGCCATCATTAATTTCCCTCATAATATTTTCTTCACAGTAAAAATAAGTCTCAATGGAATACCCATATTTTTTTTAAAAAAACTTGTTCATTCTACCTTAAAATCTGAGGCTACTGTTGAAAAAGCATCTGCAGTATCTTCTACTTAAATTGGGAAAAAATAAGACTGTAGAAAAAGTGCTTGAAGGAAAGTGGCTGATTATTGTAGCCATGATCCCAGTCCGTTTTGACTGTTGCCATATTAATTGAAAGTGATCATAATTTTTGTTCTTTTCAGATAAAGACTTTCAGAAGAGAAATTTGATTCAGTTGAAAGCCATTTTGATGATATGGATTATCTGCACTTACCTAGACATAGATTTAATATTAAAATGTGTTACTGTATTTGTCAGGACAGAGATGGAAAGTGTGACCCTACATATTGATCCCATGCAGTTGTGAACATCATCACCAATAGTACTTTGTTAGATCTATTCAGTAGTTGGTTGTTGTAGAAAAAGATGATACAATAATTTTATGCTTCTCAATCAAGTACAGAATATTGCACAGTAGGATTTTTGTTTATTTATTTACATAAGTCCACGGTTTTTTTAGCTGTAGGATACACAAACATTTATTTTATGCCTTGTGGTCTTTAAAATGTATAATAAACACTGGATAAAGACTTCATACTTTTGGAATAAGGTATGATCATTGTTTGGCTGACATTCAACTCTACTTCTCTCTTATTATTGGTGTGAAGGGCACCAGTGTAAGATCTGAGTTTCTGAGAACCATCCATAAAACTAAAAATGAACTTTAACAAAAAGGAGTTAAACTTTTTCAGCAAATATTACATCAGAGTAGACAATTCTTTATGCATTAGAGGCACCATGGTGACGCAGTGGTTAGAATGCAATATTGCAGACTAATTCTGCTGACTGCCAGCAGTTCGATCCTGACCAGCTCAAGGATGACTCAGCCTTCCATCTTTCTGAGATGGTAAAATGAGGACCCAGATTTCTCACTCTGTAAACCACTTAGGGCTGTAAAGCACTGTGAAGCAGTATATAAGTCTAAATGCTATTGCTATTACAATTGCATTATAACTATTGAATATTATTGAATAAAACTGAATATTTTTTCATCTTAGATACACAGTTTACTTCTGGTTGATGAGGTCTGTTTAAAATAAATCTGTAAAATCTGTAGGTGAGGTCATTTTCTTAGTTAACAATTGATTTCTCTGTTTAAAATCATGTTATGCTTGCAGCAGAAATGTAACTATATAAAAATCAAGGAAGCTACGATAACCTCAAGTATCCTTTGGTATTGTAATTTAATTTTGTGTGATTCTGAAGAAGGGAGCAAAAGCCAGATAACAAGATGACTAAACATATCAAACAAAAGGGTAATGTAAAAGGGGTTCATCTTATAATACTTGTAATACTAAAGGAATGTAGATTGGAGTGACTGCAAAACTAGGGTGTTAGCCTCAAGGTCTGGATTTGGGCCTTTCTTACTTATGCAAATGTAATTTATTCATGATTTAAAATGTATCTTTTTCCGTATAATCCTTCACAAATCTGTACCCAGAGTTGTTGGTCTGATGAGCTGTGAGCCTGATAATCACTGTTTTAGGGTGTTTTAATAAAAAAAAATATTCTGGGTCTTCATTATTTAGGTTTATCTTATAGTAGATTGCCTTTTTTTTCAAAACAGGAAAGGATAAAATAATACTTGTTAGAGTTTTTTGGAGAGATTGCAGTTACATGTACTGTTATTTTCTTAATTTGTTTTTGAGTTTATTGTTTTATATTCCCTGGGAACTACTATCTGCAAAGGAGGTTCAAATAAGGAGGAGGAGGAAAAGATGATAATCATATTTGAATTTAAATATTTAACTTTACATGACATTTTTGAATTCTTGGTCTTTCCGTATTTTTTCCCATTCATTTCCTTTCTTAACAGCCAGAAGAATGCAGCTGGAAGTTCTAAGTGTCCCAGATGTTCAGATATCAGCTTCACTGTTTTACCTAATGAAATTATGCCTGGTTGTTCTATATAGCAGATGTCACAACTTCCCAATAAATACCTTTTCTGCGGAAATTGAGCAATATATTAAGCTTCTCAGAATGGCAAATGGTATGACTCCCATGCAGAATATACAACTGGCATAAATTGGGATCAATTTGCTCTGCATTTATTAAATAATTTGCGAGCCATTATCTTTTGTGATATAATCAGAATTGGGGACATAAAGTAATAACTCTTTTCATAAAGTTGTACTGGGAAATCTATAGGCCTCCAGATTGTGGAGCCTCAGCTACCATAGACAATAATAAGAGATGATTAGAGCTATTTTATAACTTTTGGAAAACTATATTATTGCTGATCAGGCACTGTTTTTATCAAAAGATCTGCTAAAGTATATATAATAGTAGATTGTTAACAGAAGACTTTGAAGTTTAGTTTTGTTCTTGGCTTTACCTATTAACTGATTTTTCCTATGGTAAATAGATTGTTAGTCAAATTGGTTGGGCAAATAGAGCTGTAGACCTGTTTTGCAAGGGGGGGGGAACTATTATTGTTAAAATATATTTATCAGAATTCAGCTAGGAGGGCAAATATATCTGTATTTTTTTTGTTTTTTATGCACATTTTTAATCTTGTTTAATTTTGTTTGTTTTGTTTGTTTTCTGTTGAAGTTTGCATTTTAACTTTGGAAATAAAATAAAAAATGATAAAAAAAGCAGTGTGTTTTTGTAGTATTATGGAAACTACTCAGCAAAGACTAATATGTCTGAAGACACTGCATTTGATGACTTCTGACACTGGATGTAGGTTTGAAATTATTTAACATCTTGTAATATTAGAAACTGAAACTTTGTTATCGGTGTTTTAATACCCTGTTTCTCACATTCTCTTTTCTACTTTATGGAAGCTATTGATGTTATGAAGTGAATTACGAGATTTGCATTAGTTTTGATGCAATAAAAATTGAGCAAGGATAGCAAGGGTTCTACAAAGTCTATTAGAAATAGGGACTACATAGATTCAATATGTTTAGTGTAATTTGTCTCAAAAGGCCAACTCTGAGCTATCCTTTGAAACCAGAACATTAAAGTCAAATGCTGTGAAGCTATGGAACAGGAAGATATTTGGAGAGAGTTTTGGTAGATGGGAGAAGGACAACTTTTCACGTACTTTATTGAATTAACAGAAATGTTACTTAATGAATCATGAGCTGGAATGCAAGAGAGCAAGAAACCATCCCTTAAACAGTAGTGCATTCACATGCATGAATGGCTCTTCAGTTCACATTCTATAATTTAAAGTAGGCTTCTTTACTGACAATGTATTCCTTAAGTCCTCTTGCTACCAACATTCATAGGAAAGAAGACAGAGTGAATTAAAAAAAAAGGACTGGTAAATATACTGGCTGTACCAGTATCGATGGAAGAATTAAGCATAGGAGAGAGAAATAAGAAATCCTTGTTCTGTAATTTACAGTGAAATGTTGGTAATTTAAAAATGTTATGGAGCTGTCTATCATCATACTGGTCTCTAGTTAAGCTGAGAGACAACTTAAATATATTTCCTCTAAGTGTATGTCTCTACCAATGAGAAATATTTGATTTTACAGCAATTGAATTTAATGAGGAAGAAAATTATTCAAAAGGAAGACCTTCCTTTTTACATTTCAACCCTATATATCAGTCAGTGGCCATGTTGGTTGGAAATTTTGAGAACTGTGTCCCAATTTGGAAGGAATTGTGTTGGAAAAAACTAATATGGATGTAATCTAGTCAGTTTTACTGATACTTAACATCTTTGTGCGCATATGTGTGTATGTTTGTGTGTCTGTGTGTGTGTGTGAGAGAGAGAGAGAGAGAGGGAGAGAGAGAGAGAGAGAGAGAGAGAGAAAGAGAGCGAGAGTCCAAATTTTAGCTCATTAGTCTCTTTTCCTCATCCTTTTTTGAAAATGGACATATTTTGCGGGGTTTTTTCTGGACTGGAATATGAAGGACACCTGTATCAAGTTTACAAAATTGTATTATTTGGCCTAAGGCAATTTGCTTCATGCCTTGCCAGCTTCAATTGTCACTTCTGGTTGTAGTGGATAAATATATTTTCTTCTGATGTAGTAACAGAGGAGGCATGTATCAACTGGTAAAAATGAAGAAAGGACAAATGCATTCATAGATTTCTGTTGGATCTCACCAAAAGCTTTATATAGTCTTATTTTTTTTTCTGTCAAGATGGCTATAAAGAGGCCTGCTTTAGTCCAAAAATTGTAACCAAATTCATGTATTTGCCTGAATCTTTTAGAGCTTGTTATTAGATGATAAAATCAGACAGCTACTTGCATTTCCTGCATCGTCATACTAGTTTGTTTACCACCTGTATTCTCCAGTCTTATTATGTTAAGTAATGAGTGCAGGAGCACATAAGCCAGGGTCCAGGAAAAAACTGAAATTACATTTCCTCTGTATTTCTCTCGGCTGAATGCATAGATATTGGGCAAACAAAGGAGAAGGGTGGATGAAACATGGGTATTTAGAATAGTGGTAGGCAATCTGTGGCCCTTAATTCTTCTATTTTGCAGCCCTCAGAGCCTAAGGACTATGATGGCTGAAAACTATGGGCTCTATGCCCATCACCCAACGCCTTATCACACTTTCTGAACAAAGAAACAAACAAACAAAATTCAATACAAGCCCAGAAAAAAGACTTTTTTAAGGAGATGTTGATAGGAAGCACATGTGGGCCTAATACACATCTGAATAAACTTTTCTGCTCAAAACCAAGATCTCTGTGCAGATCTAATCTTCAAACTTTTTGCATTTTTCATTCCTCTCAGCTAATAGAACTAAAACTGTAATAATATTTTTTAAGTAAAGTTGTCATTTCCACTTTATTCCCTGCCCATCTTTACATAGACCTTTCAGGTTGCTATGGTGTTTATCTCTCTTCATGTCTCAGGATATTCACATGCATGTGCTTTGTTGCTTTGCTTTTCTATCCTGATAATATTGCTCTCAAATTGTTGTTTTATATTCTTTTCTCTCAAATGGTTTGCATTTATTATTTCTAGCAAGTGTCCAAACCAATAATTTGAATGGCAACTTAAAGCACATATACTTTAATACTAATTCTCTAAATTCTGGCAATTATGAGATAAATTTATTTTTATGAATCCTTTTAACATAAGGGCTGGTGTCTGACATTTATGCTTTTTATGGTTCTGAAATAAAGTATGTATGTTTTTTAACATTATATAGGCCTTTCCCAAGAATGGAAAATTATTTTTTAATTTGTTCTTTCAGGAAGAAAAAAAATGGGTCTAAATGCTGGAAACAGATAGTCAAAGCAACAATGCAGAGAACTCACTTCTTCAAAGGTATCCAACTTTAATTCAACTCAGATCATACCACAAGCCCAAATGGGGGTCCAGCCTGGAACAGATCTGAGCAACATTATCTGCCAAATAGCTAGAATATTCTTCACAGCAGCCCTGCAGATGATCCAGTGGCCTATCCCCCCACCCCACCCCCAATAGGAATAAGGTCATTATAAAAAGAGCCTTTTTGGTCAAAAGGTGTAATTTTAAAAAAAATGGTGAACGAGATCCATTTTGTAGTAGGTGAGGCTATAGCAATAAGGCTTGAACCAACACAATTCCCAAGCTAAACCTTTTGGTGGATTCTACCTATGCTTCCATGCACATAATTGTTCTATGCATATAGCCTACATTTAAATTGATCTTATTAAACTGAGCCAAATATGATTCAGCATATCCAGTATCTACAACTATTGATTTAGAAAGCTTTATGACTGTCAGCCCTGTTCTGCCAACATAATTAAGCTTTAATGCATGATATACGTATTTCCAGTTGAACATGCAAAGAATTCCTTCATGAATCTCATTTAAACAAGACACAATTTTTAAGATTGGCAGAAATATTGGCATGCATGTCTGCATATTTACTGCTTCTATTTTATTTTGGAGCAGAAGTCATCTAGTTTATTATAGTTTTTTCTTTGGTGCCAGAAGTGAAATTCAAATCAGTAATTCATTTATTAAATACATACATAAAATACATTCACTGATACATACAGTATGTGTGTATATATTCTTTGTTTCTTCTTTCTTTCTTTCTCTTTCTTTCTTTCTCTTTCTCTTTCTCTTTCTCTCTCTCTCTCTCTCTTTCTTTCTTTCTTTCTTTCTTTCTTTCTTTCTTTCTTTCTTTCTTTCTTTCTTTCTTTCTTTCTTTCTTTCTTTCTTTCTTTCTTCCATCAGTTGTTTCCAGGAAATAGTTGCTGAGGCATCTGTCAAATATTCCCAGTTTACTGTTTACTCTGGCCGTGGTTCATCCTCATTTTCATCATTAAAAATATACATGTCCATTCAGTGTAAATTTTCCTTCTTGGAGCAAACCTATTGTCTCTTGTAAATATAAAAACCTACCTGTTTCTTAATCAACATTATTTATAGTTATGTTATATGGAGGATTTTCCCCAATGGATTTTTTCTTAAAAAATTCATTTACAAGCTCATACTGCACTTCACAAATTTAAATAGGTTTCAATTTTTGCTTTAATTACATCATATTATTCTTCTATTCAGTTTATTTGCATGCTTGCTTTTTATAGACATTCTTTTGAAAATCAATTGCAAATCAACCCTAGAATTGACAAGCTGGAAATGCCCCCTCAAAAAAAATATATGAATTTCCAAAGACAAATTTAACTTGTAAGTAGTAGAGCAGATTCTGACATATATGGTTCAGAATGTTCATATTGTTTAAAATAGTCAAATATGAGTTTTGCTAGATGGAAGGATCTGAAATATTTAAACTATGTGTTATCCTAATATTCAAAATAATTATGCGCAGTAAAGTTTGGTCAGTATGGATTCTGAGCTTTGTGAGTCAGAACATTCATATACTGATCTAGATAATTTTGAACCAATTCCTTTTTCATCTATGCTTCCTCTAAATTTCTTTTAGAATTTTTAGCACTGTGTAAAGAACTTCTAATTTCATTTCAGACCATGAAAGAACGTGTACAATATAACTAAGGTATCGCTATCTTCAACATGAAAAATTTTGTTCAAAAAAATATAAGTGTCATTCTGCAGGAAAAACGGGGTTAAGGGTCAAATTGTGATGAATAACACAGGTTAAATAAAATTATCTTTTGAAACATCTTTCTGCTTTCTTATTTATTGAGTTTTTTTAATACAACACAATGAAATGATGATAAGTACATAAGATAGTATAAAAAAGCCATTTGAACCCTTCCCTTGGTTAAGACACTTACAGCAGATGAGAACTGCCCCACCCCAAATCCCTCCTCAGATAAAAAAAAAAAATCCCACAAAATAAATAGAAATTAATAAATAGGAACAAATCACTGCACAGCCCTTAACTCTTTGATTGCCAGACAAGAACCAAAAAAGACAATTCTAGCGTATGACATTTTTATTTTGTGGTTAAAGGTTGATGCAGCAGTTAATGGGGTGTTATACTATTGTAAACATAAGTATTTTGTTGAAAAAAATGCTCAGTTATGTAAATGATTTACAGCAATATGATTAGTATCGTGACCCTTGACCTTTAATTATGCAACATTATAAAGACTTAAACAATAATAATTTGATGAACTGGTACATAGATTAATTAACCCATTTTATTTAACAGTGCATTATGAGATGTTGATTTACTAATAAAATGTATGTATAATAAAACACTGTTAAATGCACTGTTAAATCTCTCAAAGCACCACAAATATTTGCCTGATTATATCTGATGATCTTTAATATTATACACTTTAGCACCATTTAAATCAGCCTTGCTTTCGCACACAAACAAATATTGTGTTTGTCCATAGAAAGTACTTGAAAGAATAATATCTCATTTGTTAAATAATTAATGGAGAAATGTTTTGGGAAGAAGACAGTAATGTTATTTAATTTTGTTCAACCGTTGTATGGTAAATCCATAGAATTTGTGGAACACACAAAGACTGTTGTCTGTTTACCTGCAGCACTCTGAACCAATTCTGGTAAAAAAAGATATAGAGTCAAAGAGAAAAAAAATATTGTGTTTATATTTCTACGTATAGGGATGTAGGTCTTAGTTATTTGTTAGGTTTTTTTTACAGCAATTGCACTTGCCTATAAAAGGACCTGCACCTTACTGAAGAACATTGCAGCTTGTGGGTAGGGGATGAGGTGGAGTTACTACTAAAGTTCCTATATTCTTTTTTGTCTTGTCTGTAAGGATAACATCAAATACATTTTCAGGTGTCATATTGTAAGAGAGAAAGTAGAATTAAAAAGGAGGAGGGTTGATTTCTCATAATTAGATAATGTATTACTTCTAGGTCAAAATCTTGCTCTTCATCCCTAGAAGCATAAAGGAATCACATCAGAATAATCCTGTTAGTTAAGAGCTCTAAGTCCCACTAACATTCTACTATATTATGTTAATTGATTGGCCTTCAAGTTTCTTGCTTGTATTATATGTCTTACAATATAGAGGTTTGCTGGAAAAGGGTACTTTTTCTTGCAAAGTATGATAAACATCCCTGAAGTGAAGGAAACCACTGATATAAATCACTTATCGAAAACAAAAACAGGACAAAGCTACAGAAATTCAAATGGTCACTAGGTGACAGCAATTGGTAAAAATTAGCTGTATTTCTTTGCTGCCATCAACTGTCTGACTATATTTTTTTCAGGTTTTGTATGGCAGCCCTAATACAAGTAGTGGTGGTGGTAGTAGTGTTTTTATTTTTCAACAGTTATTGTGTATAGGAAAAACTTAAAAGCAGGAGAGTGGACAACAGTAAGAAAGGAAATCACTTCCCTTTCTGAAATCAATTCCTTCCAGAAATTGCTGATTTCTGACCAGCAATAAATCATCAGGTATGAGGAAACAATCATATTTTAATTGTGGACTTGGGCTAGATCAGCATGTAATTTTGAAAAAAATACTTATAAATCTTTTAATGCATATAGGTAAGTATTAGGGTTGTGCACACATAGAAAATGATTCACAATAGCTTTGAATTTTGCAACTGCAGCAGCTCTCCCTGCAAGACTGAAAAAGTGGCATTGCTGAAAGAAACCCACTCATTAAAATTAAGGTGATTCTTAAAACAAGTGGCACCATTTTTCAGGTTTCTACAAATGCCTGAAAAGAAACTACTTTAATGAATAGCAGGAAAGTGCTGGGCTTGTATCAGGTTCATAGCTCCTGAGTTTTGAAGATGAAGAGCCCTAGAGAATGTCTATTTAAAAAAAAATCTGGATTTGTTGTTTTCTTAGAAATGGCAAACAGATTGATGATCACACTAGTTATGGCAAGGAGAGGTCACCTCCACATTAGCCCTATATATCCTATCTCCCATATTTCTTAAAATAAACTGCCGAAGTTTTAAAATTTCCAGTGTTTCTAAAGATCCACAAGGTTTTCAAAGCTGGAAAGAGGTGGCGTTAAAGAGGGGATCAGATTGGAGAAAGCTTCATTAAAAGCTATGGCAACGTCATGTAGTTGAGTAGTCTGGCAGCATATGGATTAGATAGCAAAGCTAAGACAGAAATCTCAGCATTGCAGAAACATTATCCTAACACTCTTAGTCATAAAGTGAAAGTAAGTGGCA
This sequence comes from Azemiops feae, assembly GCA_023970755.1. Lineage (NCBI taxonomy): Eukaryota > Metazoa > Chordata > Lepidosauria > Squamata > Viperidae > Azemiops > Azemiops feae. Next base: position 1,065,949 of record JALGBA010004083.1, read on the forward strand.
ACCCCAGACTTAGTTAGAATTGTGTCAATGTTTACCGAATTGTCTGACCAGAGCTTGTTGAATCATAAAGCTGGTGAATACATATTCAAAAATCTATATGGAATTCTACAAAATGGTAAACAGTTTGGCAGGTAAAGGAAAGGACCAACAGCTAACATATTTAATGATGAAACTGTAAGGCACCCATACAAATGTATGCTATTATTATTATTTAGACCCAGACTATCTTCTGGAATGATGCCAGGCTATTACCACCTTGGACACCATCCTCATGCAGGCAAGGATATAGGGAAAAATCACCAAGCTGCAATATTTAACTCTGTAATTCAAGACTCTCTCTCTCTGTGCGTTTACCTTAGTCTTATGTTGGTGTGAGTCATGGCAGGCTGAAATCTGAACTCAAAGACATGTCTCATCATTTGGGGCTGCTTGCACTAATTCGATCAAAGGAAAACACAAAAATGCTGTTAGCAGCAGTTCAACATTTTAAAAACCTGGTAAAATTTATTGGGAAATGACTTTCACCCTTTATTAGGTGGCCAAAAAATTTACAAGAAAAGAAAAATGCATGTCAATGAACATGCTGAGGACTTTTGCACTTCACTTGATTCTGTCCTTATTTGTTCTATTTTAATTGGTTTGCGAATCTGTAGCACATCTTCTATATGCCTACAGAATAGCATAGCACTAATACTGAACATTTTGCTCAACTGGAACTATATATTCTTATACCATTAAATAATCATTCATTTGAATGTTGCATCTATATCCCTGCATTAAACAGCCACATCAATATTGTGCCCTGGAAATTTTACATTTGATTATTTTTCATGAGAAACCAGTAATTTGGAAAACCTGGGGCACTATAAAATTAAAGATTTTGTGTTTAATAAATGGCCACTTAATTTGAGAAATAAACTTTAGTTTAGTTTATAATAGTAAAATATTTAAACTCAGACTTTAATTACTTTGAGTATAATTAGTAGGATAAAAGGGAGAACAGCATAGTTTGCATATAACCCAGATATCAGCATTAATTCAGTTATCATTAGAATTTTTAAACATATCTTTGTAACATTAAAAGGTAAGCCTACCATACAACCATGTCTGGCAGATTCCTGCAGTTTGTGAACTTAAGACAATTAATGAAAAAAGAAATAGATCTATGACTATAAAGTTGTCCCAAGGTACAGTATATGGGATTAAGAATTTCCTATTCTCATCTGCTTAATTTTTACTAAAAGGTCTTATATGTTGTTTTTCTTGTTAAAGGAGTTAGCACTTAATGTGCTTAGTTGATCTGGTTGCCCAAAGTGTCAGAATATTAGAGAAGAGGCTATTTGGCCAATTATATAATCTAAAGGTACAAGGATCTCTTAGTGAATGTGCACACCAGATATTACAGATAGAATTTTAGATTAATTGATAATCTGATTTTCCCCCCACTGGGTGACATTCATAAGTCTAGTTGCAAGATGATGAATAGTGAAACTTCATTCAAGATTGTCAATTAGCACAATACATTTGTATCAACAAACCAGAACAGAATCCCTTGTTTTATATGATGTGCAGCAATCATTTCAATCACCAGTATGGTGGTATGGTAAAATAAAACTATGCAGATAATCCAATAGAAACCTCACAGTCCTCAAATAAAAATCTCTAATCAGCCACTAGTGTATATGATTTGAAGAATATAATCATTGTAACTAATGTAGTCCTCTGCACATTACAGTTTATACATAAGTAAAACTCTAATGATCTCAAGGAGATTTCAAACATGTATAGAATTGGGTTATATACACCTAGACTATATAAATCAAAACTGTACTTATTAGTTTCACTTATTGCATATGTTTTAGTAGGCAAAAATGGCTTGAATGCTCTATTAATTACTTCCATAATCAAGGTAGATATGGAAAATTTCAATACATTTAACTAGATGTTTTCACAAAATTTTGACCACATTCTTCTGATTCTTTAAGCCATACTTATCTAAAAAAAAACACCTAAAGCCATACTTATCTCAAAAAAACCCTAAAAAAATAAGAGAGAGAGAGAGGGAGAGAGAGAGAGGGAGGGAGGGGAAGAGAGAGAGAGAGAGAGAGAGAGAGAGAGAGAGAGAGAAAGAAAGAGAGAGAGAGAGATATTTTAAAATTTTACTCAGAGATTTCAGAAGCTCTTATTTGGAGTAATATCCTATTTTTTCCATATCAGATAACCGAGTATCAAATATTTGTTTTTCTCTAAAGGGGGTTAAATCAGTAAAGTTTATGACAAACAAAACATGCTATTTATCCCTTTATAATTATAGCACACCCTAACTATGTAGATGGGCTGACCTAACAATGTTGATTGAGCAATATGAGTATAAGTGTGTTTATTAAAAATAGGTTTCTATATATTATGTGTTATGAAGTGACATTGATTTACCCATTGTCCACATTGTATATGTGATGAAGTTAGTCTCATCTATAAAGGAACATTTGGATTTTTATTCAAAATAAAGGATTTATTCAAAAGTCAATGCTACTTTTTATTTCTAAAATTGGAATTTTCTTCAATTTCTTACCAAAAGCTTAGTGAAGTAATCTGTCTTTTAAAAAAAAATCCATTTTTTTCTGGAATGTAATATTTTGCTTTTTATCTCATAAGGTTTCAATTTCTCAATAAATTTACACCCTTATACTGAACTTATATACATCCTCATGTCTGTGGAAGTGAAGATAAAAATTAATTTAAATACAGGGTTTACAAGAAGAGAGGGAAAAATATCAATTGATTGCTTTATAAAAGAAAAGAAAAGGTGACATAAGTTTGCCTTCTATGACAAAGGTATGCCCAATTCCCCCCCCCCCATATTTATGCATTCATATTATATCCAGCACTATACATTTTTACCCTTAACTTTTTGTAAAACTATTGTGTAACTCCACCAAATACAAATATTGGTTTTCCCTTATTAAAAAAAATGGCTGCGTTCTTTCTCCTTCCTTCCTTTTTTAAAGGAAATCTGAAAGGGAAATGAAATATTTAAATGAATAGGGGAATAAATATTGTCTGTTGTCTTATATTAAAGTAATGGATAAATAACCGTGAAGATGCAAATTTTATTGACTATTATCCATCTGTCAGTTTTGTGAATGTTCATAATATATCTATATTTCCATTTTCCAAATACAGATCAGTCAATGGTGACAATCACTTATAGGAAGCTTCAATTGATGTGTCCAAAGTTTTGGATATTCACCAAACCTGTCTGTAAACACCTGTCTTAATATATCAGTATCAACATTCACTTTTAATCTCTTGCAATAGCATATAAATTTTAGGAATTGGATCCGAACTCAAAGTAGATTCATTCATATGATGAACTCCAAACCAAAATATTGGCTAGTTAAATACAACCAATATAGTTTAATTATTTTAGCTGCAGTTAAGCACAAGAGAGCTTGAGACAAAAGGAAAAAATACATCTTAGCCAGTAGCAGAGCTGATTGCTGATAGAAAATTATAATGCTTTTTCCACTTAACTGATATATTTTGAAAGAGAAGAGTAAGGAAATGGAGAACTCTGGGATCTGTTCACTATACATAAGTCTGTAGTGCACCATCAGCCGAGTTAGATATAACTGGATATATAATGGTCTCACAATCATTAGAATACTGTATATCACATCTTTAAGAGATTCCAAGCCTCCATTTGCAATGCATATGTGCTATAAACTAAGAATTGATTTCTCTTTCATTGTCATTCATTCATCAATTTGTTTATGCTGATGGGGGTGTTGTCTGTGCAATCCTGTATTACATGCCTCTTTTCTTTACAAAATAAACCCTCGATTCAGAATAAAAACCAAAACCCCAAATCGTGTTTATTTGAATCATACTAATCTTCATGCTGTACTCAATAGAAATATAAATTCAAGGCAGTCCAGCTAGTCATTACCAAAAAATAATATGTATATATACTTACACTCTCTATAAAATGATTTGGTAATGTGGATTAGGAAATTAGTAAGAAATTGTTTTTAACCATAGCATATTTGTGTGTGTGTTTGTGTATACACACACACATGAACCCATACTTGTCAATGATGGCTGTTTTCAAGTATTTTAGTATTTGTATGCATTTTAGAATGCATTTAAAACAAATCATATGTAGAAAGGACTGGTTTCACATGAAACATTTTATCAAAATTAAATAGAAATTTGTTTACTGTAGCTCATTATTAGAGTGTGCATGTATACATAGCAATTTTTCCATTCCCCTTGTACCAGTTACTAATGCTGGGCACATTCCATTGAAAAATTATCTCCCAATGGAGTCAGTGGGAACTAAGCAGGAATAAGATCATATTGTCTGCATCTATTCCAGCTAGAAGAAGGACTTCTCATCCTTTGCCCTTCTGTAATAGAACAGATGAATTCAGACAACATACATTAGGCTTGTTTTTTGGGAACATCTTCTTTCCCATTCAGCTTGTGCCAGTTTGCAAGTTAAAGGTCAAAGAGCAAAGAAATCAAATAGTACACAGTAAGGAAATTGACAGCAATTTGTTTCTCTTTTTTCACAGAAGACAATGTTTAACTCAATAATGACAATCAACAGATCAATGAAGTTCAAGGCAAGCTGTTCATTGTATCAAAAGCTACCTCCCTGGAATCCTAGCTTTCATAAAAAGTCAGGTATCTATCTAGTGGGGTGCATTCTTTCTGAACACTTTTCATAAATTCACAGCCCAGTGACTGTAAAAAGCTTGTCACTGCAAGAAGCAGCTCCTAAAATCAATAAAAGAGGTCTGTCAGTTGCTGACTTTCTCTAGGAAAAAAATAATAATATATAACCTGCTCTGCAGGTCACATGAAAATGACAATACTGTTGTTAGCATAAAATTACATAAGATGACATAATGCCAGGTAGTCCCCTGGGTTCTTTCCATCATTTAGTGCACAGCTAAATGCCAACCCTTTGAGAACTAAGACGAATACCAAATGACCACATTTTGTGAACAGGAGGGAAGGTGAAACAGCACCCAGGCAGTATCAGATGTTGCTTTCTTTTCTCCTTCATAGGGTTAACTATGCCTATAAGTGTCCATATTCAAAAGCAAGTTCTGTACTCATGCAGAATAATATTTCAAAAAACTTAAAAATACAAGCTTTTTAAAAAATAAAAATGAAGCCAATTGTTACATAGAAGAGTTCCATCTATTCCCACAATTAAACCCCATTTTCCTATTGCTCTTAGGCTGGAGAAGGACCAAAGCTTTCATGCAAACTGAAGGTAATGTGATAGAAGGACTGTTTCCAGCAGTGACTCTTTCTCTTCTATTCATCCCTGTTATACTGCTGTCATTTCTAATCAACAGAGCTCAGCACAAAAAAGCCCCAAAAAACTAGTGAGCAGAGACAATGTAATCCATAGGCAGTATTGCCTCCTGCTAGCATACGGTCTTTGAATTGCTGAAAATTATATGTATCTGTCTCCAGCCAAGTGTTCCATTCTGCCTACTGCAGTTCACAATGGTACGATGCATGGTCCTCCAAGCACAGTACCAAAGAAAAGGTCACTTGCATGATAAGAACATAATGCCATTCATCAAGTGCTCTGCCATGTTTGCTGGCAGATTTTTTTTTTTAAAAAAAACCAACAACAGTTGACACACCCACTTTTCAAGAGCGTAAGGGAAGCTCATTATTTGTTAATGGGACCCATGGGGTCTACCAATAATGAGATCAATAGCTTTGGGAGAAAAAGAGCAGCAGAGACGTGGGAGACTGATAAAATGGCTTGGCATAGCACCAGCTGAAGACAAGGAGGCATGTTGAAGAACTGTCACTACACATTCGGTATGACAATTAAAAATAAATAAACCCAGAAATCAACTGGCAAATCCATAGTTACCTTTTATTTTACTATCCCCAGTGTGGCTATTTACTAGACATAGTTATTGTTATTTGTTATTTCGGCATTCTGTCTAGAATTGCGATGGGCTTATTCAATCCCAGGGCTAACAACTGCCTTCTATTATCTGCAAATCCACTTGTCCACTGCCAAACCCATTCTGGCTTCCTCTTCATTATGCTACTATGAAGTATCATAAGAAAATTGTGCCAGCCAGGACTACCTACTTTGTCCTGGAAACACACTAGAAGCAACAGTGATGGGAGAAGATAGCAATGGCATTGAGGACTCTGTAGATCTGGTTTATGAGTTATAGGGTGTTACCTTTAAGTAAAAGCAGAATCTGTGCACTATTACCATTTCAATCAATATTATTTTTGACACTGAAAACTGGTTGATAGTTCTCAAAGAGTCACTGATTATATAAACCTAACACTAGTCTTATGTTTCTCAGTAACTTTTAATGTTATTTGATTGCATTCTTATTTCTGGAACTTGCTGCTTTCTAGTCTGGTTTCAAAATAAGGTTTCTGAGAGGCTTATGGAAAGCCTGGGACTAACGTGCCTGATACAATTCTGGAGAAAAGAGGAAGTGGAGAGGCAAGAAATCAATAAATGCTAAACCAATCAGTAAAAAGAATACTCTCTGAATATAGTGATGAATATAAATGTGTGAAAACATTTGAGGACATAGCTCTGAACAATTGTATAAAACACAAAATGAATATATTATTAAGGCTGTTACTATATTGCAGATATTTTGGCCCCTTGTTTGTTGGAAAATGGCTGTCCAAACAGTCAGAATTCCTGTATGTCATCCTGATCTCCCACTTGATAAAAATTATGTGTAGGAGTATAGGACTATATCTGTAGCTGACAGAAAGCAATCCTCTTTGGAGACAAAGCTGTTTTGGATCTTCACACTTCCTGAAAGTTCCATTGTGATTGTTGTGTTTTAGTTGCTCTATCTTTTATCTTTAAAAAAATGCTTATATGTTTTCTTTTTTTTTAACATCACGCAAAACTCTTTCAAAGAGAAGAGAGAAAGAAAGAAAGAAAGAAAGAAAGAAAGAAAGAAAGAAAGAAAGAAAGAAAGAAAGAAAGAAAGAAAGAAAGAAAGAAAGAAAGAAAGAAAGAAAGAAAGAAAGAAAGAAAGAAAGAAAGAAAGAAAGAAAGAAAGACCCAACTGGGATGCCAGAGATTCTTCTTTTTTCACGTTGTTCTTTTTTATGAATATCCTGATTGTTTTGCATTGGGTATATTGAGCGTGCAGAGGAAAGGCTGGAATTGAATGACAAAGACAGACGAAGGACTGGAGAAATGGCAGGTACTGTGTACGACTGAAGCTTCCTACTGGAGAAAATTCTCTCTCGTGTGCAGGACAAGCAGCCCCCTGGATTTTAAAGATCATCCCTGGCTGAGACAGACAGGCCCGCTCCTTGGTAGGAAACTCCGTAACAGCTCTTTTGTTGGATTTCATGTTACCACTACTCCTGGGAGAAAAGAAGAAAAAAATATCCCTACATCACACCCACTCTTGCATAGAGCGTTTGCAGTAAAGTATGTGGCGGGGTGTTCCTTTCCTCTTGAATTGGAACACAGTGTAAACCAAGACAAGGAGGCACAGGGCCAGTATGCAAGGAATGACAATGGCTATAGCTTTCACAGTGCTGGCTGTGTTGTCCAGTTTGATGACAATGTCTACATCATCTTGAGGGCTGTGTCGCTCTTTGTCCCGGTCTGCTGGCCCATCACAGCCCATAAAATCCTTGAGGATAGATCTGGGATATCCCGGTTCCACCCGGAGCATTTGATTGTTGAATTTCCAGTATTCTTTGCCTTTGTAGAAATACGTGAAGCCTATTTAGAAACAAATATTGAGTTATTTAAATGGATAAACATTTGGACATCGCTCAGTAAAAGAACCTACTGAAACTGAGACTACAACTGCAATTTGAAAATGAATACAAGTTCTTCCTACTTTGTTGACAGAGCTTCCTGATTCTATACACTGTCTTTAGTATGATTGCTCTACAGTGTCTACAATTTTGTGAAACATTTTTTTTTCATAAAAAAATTCTTTTGTTCCCATAAAATAAGACTGCTTGTGTACCGATTACAATTCTGATTGAGTCATGACCTGAAGTCTAACTTGTTTAATATGATGGAAGAATTAAGGTAAATACAGTTTTAAATTGACACTTAAAAATAACTTAAGTCTGATTTGCTCAAGGAGCAGAGGAATAGTGGTCGGTTGTTGCAAATTATAGCAGTGAGTTAGTTAAATTGCTCCCACCCTCTTGAATCTCTTCCCTGTTGCATCATCATCTTTGAAATGAACTCTGAAACACAAAACAGGTGTACACAGCTTCATATCTTCAGTAGGGAGCTCGAATTGGATCATTCAAAAGCAAACCAGGACAATTACAAAGGGTGCCTAATTGCAGAAATCAGCCCCCCTGCCAAAAATTGTAAAGCTTTTACTGCCTCAGCAGAAAAACGGTACTAATCCAGTATGAAACAAACTTTCACAATGGGTAAACAGTCTCCTGTTATTTATCAACTGAATGCAAACCATTGGAGTTTTATCCAACTTTGTAACTTTGCCTCTTACAATTGAGAGATAATAAAAAAAATAATTTGACAAATTGCAACAATTCATTGCAATAATATAACAGACATATAAACAATAGGCTTTTGCCCTTGAATGATAAAGAGGTCAAATCTTTATTTTTTTTTAATCACTTCTTTCCCTATTCAAATTAAGCACCACTTATTTTGGTTTCTGGTTTGCAATTTTATGCAGGAACATAAAAACAACTTGATTTGGCTACTAAATAATTTTCATTATCTTTCTAAAAATTGAATGTATGTGAAACTGCTTTGGAATAATTTTATTTTGGTGTAATAGACACAATCTTGTCCCCATTTTTAATGTGCTTACTAGCTTGGCTTGAATGATGAGACTTTAAAGATGTGAGATAGGAGAAAGGAAATATATCCCTCAACATATTCTGCACCCTTCCAAATTGCTTAAGTATAAGTTCCACTGAAATCAGATTTCTGCACCCTTCCAAATTGCTTAAGTATAAGTTCCACTGAAATCAAAGAGGCTTCTTTCAAACAATATTTACAATATTTTATTTGAGTGCAAAAATATTCTCTTGGTGACTGGGGTATTGGAATATCCATTTTAATATGAAAGCTCACAACTGTTTTGTTTTTCTGGGATGTCACCATGGAAGGACTATGAATCGCTACTATATCTCAGGGGCTGCTACAAAGAAGAGGGAGTCAAGCTATTCTCCAAAGCACCTGAAGGCAGGACAAGAAACAACGGATGGAAGCTAACCAAAGAGAGAAGCAACCTAGAACTAAGGAGAAATTTTCTGACAGTTAGAACAATTAATCAGTGGAACAACCTGCCTCCAGAAGCTGTGAATGCTCCGACACTGGAAGTTTTAAAGAAGAGACTGGACAGCCATTTGTCTGAAATGGTATAGGGCTTCCTACCTGAGCAGGGGGTTGGACTAGATGATCTCCAAGGTACCTTCCAACTTATTGTTATTGTTTACTAGGAGTTTCCATTGATAGTTTCCATTATCCTTCCATGAATCTTTTATTATGACTACCATGCAAGTGCATTTATCAACTTATTAATTAGCTTAATAATATGCATTATTTTGACACAAATCATCTTGTTTGTATTATTTGCTTGGATTGTTTGACACTGAATAATCATCACCACCATTACCATATACTTTTGAACAATTACTGCTATATGCTGTGGTATTAGACAATGCACTTTGAATCTTGCTGGACAATATATAAGTTTGTTATATCTATGAAGGTGATCTAGTGCAGCAAAACAATAACATCATGATGGTTTTGGGGTTACTATCAACAAACTCCCTCACAGTCTGTCACGCATGTTCTACATAAAGCTAAGATCCTACTGGTGAGGAGAAAATGCTTATTTTGGAGCAACATAATTTTCTTAAGCTGTCAGGCAACATTCTTTTACACTGATTCCCCAAACACCTCATCCTCCTTGACCTCTTAAGTTGCTTCTTTTTTACTCTTTCTTGTTCAGCTCCCATCACAGCGTAGGTGTCTATGAGTCAGTCCTCAGCTGTTTGCAAGAGAAAGGAATACTTCCTCTCTCTTTATTCTGGTTAGTACATTCAAAATATGTTTTTGGCAGTTTGCTATTCTTCCTCAAATCTGAAGTTGGAGAAGCATCTTTCCTTAAGGAAAATGGGGAAGTGATCTGTTTTCCCAGCTCTGCAGTGTTTGTCCCAATGCTGAGAGGAAACGGTACCTTCAATTGCACTGAGCTTGCTGCTTCAAGGAGGCTGTGGGCTTTTATCCCCAGTGAGCTCAACACAGCTGTTATTTTCTCTTATAGTATTTTCAGCAGAGCCAAAATCTTCTGAGTGGAGAAGTTAAAGCTTCCCTAGTGGTTGCAAACTGCAGCAAAGTTTGGATATTTAACAAAGTAATGTGCTGCTCAATGATTACCACACTAAATAGAGAATTTGTACTGAATACTCCCAGGGATTAGGAAAACAGATGAGAATGATGCCACTGCACATGATGATTTAAAAGGTATGGTATAATACATAGGAGACATGGAGAACTGGAAACAGAAGTGTGCATGCAACATTTGGATAGCAACTCTAGTTTCTTACACAGTTTAACCCCATACTATATTCCTACATTCTGCTGAAACCTAGGAGAAGAAATCTAGATTTCTTGAAATTATTTTTTGTTTATATGCATTGTACACAAAAAGATACACATGTATTGTTTAAAGAGAATAAATTGACTCTGCTAATAAAAAAAAACACTGCTAGCATTTTTAATATATTAGCAAAAAGCTTTTAAGGTAGAATAAGATCTATGAGTTAAATAGCTTAAATCTGAACATAGTCTTCTACTTCTCAGTTGGCACGTTTTCCTGCTTCCTTCCAGTTCCCTCCACCCCCTCACCCAAATAAATGAGAGCCAAAAGGATTAATGTAAGTTGCTAAACCAAAAGCAGATCCTCTGAACCTTTCCCCCTAAAGCAATGTAGTACAGTTTCAAGTGAAATCTCTGAGAAGGAGAAGGAAATGACTTCAGGCAAAGTTTAATCACAGTTTTGTGAAATTAGGTATGGTGTTTCTCCTATGTAACCTTGCTTGCTTTGCTTGCTCAAGCTTAATGCAATAGCCAATACAGTCCTGATTTTAGCACAGTTTTTGCAGGCTTCAGCAGATAACTCTTTTATTTTTAATCTCTGAGAATCCATAGAATTTCTTAAGTTTACCTTTTTAGTTTTATTGCCAGATATTTCTTTGCCAAGATTTTAGAGACTGTGAAGTTCAGTGTGACTGAAAGACTGGAAAACCAATAAATATTTCTGTTATGTATCATGTAGATATGAGTCTACACGTAGCTATACCTGCAACATGGATAATTCGCTTTTAAAGATTGTAGGTGTGTGTGTGTGTGTGTGTGTGTGAGAGAGAGAGAGAGAGAGAGAGGGAGACAGACAGACAGACAGACAGACAGAGACACACACAAAGAAAGATTTCTGTTTCCAAATCACTTTCCTTTTTGAAAAAGGAAAGCAAAAAACTTCTATAGTTAAAAGGCTTCATTCTGAAAAGAGCTTCTCTTGTTGGAGAAGGCAGACTTAGAGCAAGGAAGTAATTATTTCTGGAGAAAAAGTTTTTGTTAGAGCAATTGGTGATTTGAGCTAAAGGAAGGAACAATTCTTAATAAGGGAAGAAATATCACATCTTATTTACAGAGAAACAAAAGTATTACTGGAAACCTGTCATAGATAAAGAGAAAGAAAAGTAAATAAATCTCTGATCAATCAATTGCATGTGCACTGCTAGCAGCCCAACAATTGGTTTTAATGGTATTTGGAAATTTAAAACTTTGCAATCAAATGGCCAACAGCCCAAAGCAACAAGTAATATTCATACAATGAAGGCCTTCATAATCAAGAATATAATGCACATATTTCTGTACTTCAGCTCAATTCAGTATTTGATGTTTCATAGAAATATGCAATATTGTATTTTTTTAAATAGACTTAAGCAAAATATAAACATCTAACTCTGTATTTGGTGATTCTAACCAAACAAGGGTAGATTGCTTTGAACAGACTTCTAGAATGGTATATTTCCATTTGGATGATTTGTGAAAAAAGTTCTGACCTAAAATATTTTGTTATTTTTGAAAGAGCAGCAAATCTCTTCTTGGCTGGAATTGGAAAAGACTATCCTCTTTCACAGGAAGTAAATCCTAAGTTTTGCCTCTAAGCAAATGGAAAGGAGATATCAGCTCCTGGATGCCTAGCTTAGCTGCAGCTGCCAGAAAATGGCATTAAAAGAAACAAAAAAAACTGAGTCACGGTCCCAATCTGGCTCCCCCCCCCTTGCCTCCCATCAGCATCAGTTACAAGCTTGGGGCAAAAGACATTGCAGATGTGATTTAACCCGAGCATCAATACAATGCCATATATTAAAAAGACCTTGGGACAATTGCAGTTATCAGATATCTTAAATGTATTTATTGTACTGTTATGGGGTTCACATTTAAGTAACAAAGAACCATTTGAATAAATGATGTGTGAACAACAAGGAAGGAAGGAGCAAACATTTGTGTCCACAAGAAGCTACATACCATTTTCTTTGTGAACAAAGGCTCCCTGAGGTGATTCTGGGATACCTTTCCAGATTGTGATTGATTTGGGATAACCTGTGTCCATAGTTCTTATATCTTCACTGTATCTCCAATACCTGAGAGAAAGAATGAGGTTAAAATAACATTTATGGATGTTTTTCTTTTCAGTGTCTGAAATGAAGTACTCTGTGAAATGATAACATTAGGGAATCTGGTCACTTCTATTTAAATATATACTCCTAACTAGTAATAAAGACATTTAAACATTTGATGATTTAATATATATTTCATTAAAGATTAATCTATCCTGAGAACCAAATCAATGAGTGGTTTTATATCAAAAGAGTTATGATACCTAGGGGTTAAATCCAGCTGTACAGTGACAAATATTATATGCAATAACCTATATCAATGCTTTATTCAAGATTTTAATCACATTTTGAGTTAGCACTTCTAATTCTATGCTGTACTTTTTAGAGTCTTTTTTTAAATTCTATTATGCAATATTTATCAGCTCAAGCTGCTAGATGCCTTACATATCTTAATTTATAAGGAAATAACTCCATGAAAAGAATATACATATTTTGAAAGAAAAAGAAAATCAGATTGAAGTCTTATGCATACATAGCTCAGAAATAAATCTCACTGAGTATTTACAAGGAAATATATGGGATTTTATTAATAAACATTTTTTCTAAATTATTTATATTTTTTAAAAGGAGTTATTTTTTTTTATTCCTATACCTTTTTTCCCACGGTTATTAAAAAGGATTATTCCTAGCCTCAAGTGCACATCAGAAATTGCCCATTCTATATATTCATCCTTCCACATTTATGTATGGCTATCTGCATCTGGTATACATACAGTAAGAATGCAATTTGTAACTGAAAGCATTTAGTCTTATCCTCAATAAATTTGCAATACACCTTATTTATGCAGTTCTTGATATTTGTTGTTGTTGTTGTTAGTTGCGAAGTCGTGTCCGACCCATCGCGACCCCATGGACAATGTTCCTCCAGGTCTTCTTGTCCTCTACCATCTTCTGGAGTCCATTTAAGCTCACTCCTACTGCTTCAGTGACTCCATCCAGCCACCTCATTCTCTGTCGTCCCCTTCTTCTATTGCCCTCAATCTTTCCCAGCATTAGGCTCTTCTCCAGTGAGTCCTTCCTTCTCATTAGGTGGCCAAAGTATTTGAGTTTCAACTTCAGGATCTGGCCTTCTAAAGAGCAGTCAGGGTTGATCTCTTCTAAGATTGACCGGTTTGAACGCCTTGCAATCCAAGGGACTTGCAGGAGTCTTCTCCAGCACCATAGTTCAAAGGCCTCAATTCTTTGGCGCTCAGCCTTTCTTATGGTCCAACTTTCACAGCCATACATTGCAACTGGGAAAACTATGGCCTTGACTGTACTTTTGTTTGCAGGGTGATGTCTCTGCTTTCTGCTGTCTAGATTTGCCATAGCTTTCCTCCCCAGGAGCAAGTGTCTTTTAATTTCTTGGCTGCAGTCCCATCTGCGGTGATCTTGGAGCCCAGGAAAATAAAATCTGTCACTACCTCCATTTCTTCCCCATCTATTTGCCAGGAATTGAGAGGGCCGGATGCCATGATCTTGGTCTTCTTAATGTTGAGTTTCAAGCCAACTTTTACACTCTCCTTCTTCACCCGCATCAAGAGGCTCTTTAGTTCCTCTTCACTTTCTGCCATTAGAGTGGTATCATCTGCATATCTTAGGTTGTTGATATTTCTCCCGGCAATCTTAATTTCAACTTTTGATTCATCTAGCCCTGCCTTTCTCATGATGTGTTCTGCATATAAGTTAAATAGGCAGGGCGACAGAATACAGCCTTGCCGGACTCCTTTCCCAATTTTGAACCAATCAATGGTTCCGTGTCCAGTTCTCACTGTTGCTTCTTGACCCGCATATAGGTTTCTCAAGAGACAAATAAGATGGTCTGGTACTCCCATCTCTTTAAGAACTTGCCACAATTTGTTGTGATCCACACAATCAAAAGCTTTAGCATAGTCAATGAAGCAGAAGTAGATGTTTTTCTGGAACTCCCTAGCTTTCTCCATGATCCAGCATATGTTGGCAATTTGATCTCTAGTTCCTCTGCCTCTTCGAAATCCTGCCTGTACTTCTGGTAGTTCTCGATCCACATACTGCTGGAGTCTAGCTTGTAGGATTTTAAGCATAACTTTACTAGCATGTGAAATGAGTGCAATGGTGCGATAGTTTGAACATTCTTTGGCATTGCCTTTCTTTGGAATTGGAATGTAAACTGACCTTTTCCAATCCTGTGGCCATTGTTGAGTTTTCCAAATTTGCTGGCAAATTGAGTGTAGCACTTTTACTGCATCGTCTTTTAAGATTTTGAATAGCTCAGCTGGAATATTGTCCCCTTCACTAGCTTTGTTGTTGCTCAGATTTCCTAAGGCCCATTTTACTTCACATTCTAGGATGTCTGGCTTGAGGTCAGTGACCACCCAATCGTGGTTATCTGGGACATTAAGCTAGTTCTTGTATAGTTCTTCTGTGTAGTTTTGCCACCTCTTCTTAATCTCTTCTGCCTCTGTTAGGTCCCTGCCATTTTGGTCCTTTATCATGCCCATCTTTGCATGAAACATTCCCTTCATATCTCCAATTTTCTTGAAGAGATCTCTGGTCCTCCCTATTCTATTGTTTTCTTCTATTTCTTTGCACTGTTCATTTAAGAGGGCATTCTTATCTCTTCTAGCTATTCTCTGGAATTCTGCATTCAGTTGGGTGTATCTTTCTCTTTCTCCCTTGCCTTTCGCTTCCCTTCTTTCCTCAGCTATTTGCAAAGCTTCCTCAGACAGCCATTTTGCTTTCTTGCGTTTCTTTTTCTTTGGGATGGTTTTAGTTGCTACCTCTTGTACAATGTTGCGAACCTCCATCCATAGTTCTTCAGGCACTCTGTCTATCAGATCTAATTCCTTAAATCTATTTGTCACCTCTACTGTATATTCATCAGGGATATGATTTAGTTCATACCTGAGTGGCCTAGTGCTTTTCCCTACTTTCCTCAATTTAAGCCTAAATTTTGCAACGAGAAGCTCATGATCTGAGCCACAGTCAGCTCCTGGTCTTGTTTTTACTGACTGTATAGAGCTTCTCCATCTTTGGCTGCAGAGCACATAGTCAATCTGATTTCTGTGTTGACCGTCTGGTGATGTCCAAGTGTAGAGCCGTCTCTTGGGTTGTTGGAAAAGAGTGTTTGCTATGACCATCGTATTCTCTTGACAAAATTCTATCAGCCTGTGCCATACTTCATTTTGTACTCCAAGGCCAAACTTGCCTGTTATTCCAGTTATCTTTTGGCTTCCTACTTTAGCATTCCAATCCCCCATGATGATAAGGACATCATTTTTTGGTGTTAATTCTATAAGGTGCTGTAGGGCTTCATAGAACCGGTCAATTTCATCCTCTTCAGCAGCAGTGGTTGGGGCATAGACCTGGACTACTGTGATATTGAATGGTTTGCCTTGGATTCGAACTGAGATTATTCTGTCATTTTGGGGATTGTATCCCAGTATTGCTTTTCCTACTCTTTTATTGACTATGAAGGCTACTCCATTTCTTCTGAGGGATTCTTGCCTGCAGTAGTATACCTGATGGTCCTCTGAATTAAATTCACCCATTCCTGTCCATTTTAGTTCGCTGATTCCTAAGATGTTGATGTTCAGTCTTGTCATCTCTTGTTTGACCATGTCCAGTTTGCCTTGATTCATGGATCTTACATTCCAAGTTCCTATGGAGAAAAGATCTTTACAGCATCGGACTTTCCTTTCACCACCAGATGCATCCACAGCTGAGCGTCCTTTCAGCTTTGACCCAGTCGCTTCACTCTTTCTGGCGCTACTAGTACTAGCCCTTTGCTCTTCCCCAGTAGCATATTGGACACCTTCCGACCTGAGGGGCTCATCTTCCAGCGTCATATCTTTTTGCCTTTTCGTACTGTCCATGCAGTTTTCATGGCAAAGATACTGGAGTGGGTTGCCATTTCCTTCTCCAGTGGATCACATTTTGTCAGAACACTCTGCTATGACCTGTCCATCTTGGGTGGCCCTGCACGGCATAGCTCATAGCTTCACTGAATTATGCAAGCCCCTTCGCCATGACAAAGCAGTAATCCATGAAGGAGAGTTCTTGATATACTGCCTTATTAACTGAGAGCACAGCCCTGCTTTTCTGATTGGCTTCAGAGTATGGATATCTACATGCAAGTAGCTCTGAAATCTTAATCAGAACAAATACCATATTCAGTTTGTGGACTTTCAAGCTACGGACCAAATTATGCTAAACCCTAACCCCTCGTCCTTCTCTTCATTAAACTAGACATACCTAATTCCAGCAACCGTTCCTTATATGTTTTAGCCTCCAGTCCCCTAATCATCTTTGTTGCTCTTCTCTGTACTCTTTCTAGAGTCTCAACATCTTTTTTACATCATGGTGACCAAAACTGGATGCAGTATTTCAAGTGTGGTATTAACACTTCACGTGATCTTGATTCTATCCCTCTGTTAATGCAGCCTAGTGCTGTGTTGGCTTTTTTGGCAGCTGCAGCACACTGCTGGCTCATATTTAAGTGATTGTCCACTAGGACTCCGAGATCCCTCTCACAGTTACTACTATTGAGCAAGGTACCACCTATACTATACCTGTGCATTTGGTTTTTCTTGCCTAAATGTAGAACCTTACTTTTTTTCACCATTGAATTTCATTTTGTTAGATAGCACCTAGTGTTCAAGTCTGTCAAGATCCCTCTGTATTTTAAACTTATCTTCTGAAGTGTTGGCTATTCCTGCCAGCTTGGTATCATCTGCAAATGTGATGAGTTCCCCATCTATCCCCTCATCCAAATCATTGATGAAGATGATGAAGAGCACTGGGCCCAGAACAGAGCCCTGGGGCACCCCACTACACACTTCCCTCCATGTAGATGCAATTCCATTGAGGACCACACGCTGAGTACGGCTGGTCAGCCAAGTAGCTGCAAAGCAGATATGTATGACTTTTGAGATCAAGGATCAATCATATTTAACATGGTTTGGATAGCAGACAAGATAAAGACATAAGTGAACGTTATTTGCAGAGACTGGGTTTCTTGTCACTTGTTTTATAACTCTATTATGCCTATTTTATAGTGTACAATACAGTTCTTATATGTTTCCTTGAAATGGCTAAAAATAGTGACCTCAGTGTTTAGTATTCATAGTCACAGTCTTTGCAGGACCCCAAAATAATGGGAAGGGGAAGGGGGGTGACTATCATGATCACAAGATGCAAAACAATCCAATAAGAGGCAGAGGAATAACAAATTGAAATCACAAAAATTCAAAAGGTGTATTGACACAAATGTCTGCCTCCTGCTTTAATTGTATAAACTTAAGATTTATGCCGGAAACATGTTCTTGCATCTGTTTTGATTCTTTGGGATTTGCTTGTCTGTCTCTCCCTCTGTCCATCTGTCTGTTCATCCTCTTTGTGTTGAAAAGCTGTGTAGCACTTCCAATATAATCTGCAATGTCTTCATTTTTTTCGCAGGAAGCAGCAGGAAAAGATGCTGCTAGTTCAAGGTATTGCAGATTGGTGCCACAATCTATTCCCAACACATTCCTCAGAGATTGAAGTCAAAATGTTATCCAGCAATACTGTACAGTTTCTCAGGTCTATCTTTCTCCTGGGAGGTTATAACACCTTTTCACAGCCTTTGCAGGAAGACAATTTTCCTCCTTTGGCTTTGTTATCACCTTTTGCCTCACTTTTTTATGCGTACCAAATCATCGCAGCTAAAGAAGCAACGGTGGGTTGTTCTCAGTTCAGAAAGAACTTTGTAAAGGCTTATATGTGCAATTAAAACCAGTGGGAGAATTCAACCTATATTACATTAAGGAGTAAAAAAAAAGGGATATAAACAATATGTGCTGAGAAGCTTAGTGTGATATGGACGTATTCCCACTAAGTGGTCAATATCCTGTAATAGCTCAATTATCTTAGCATGGTTCACATTTTTCAAATCTGCTCCTTTATACGCTGTATTGCATTTATGACCTGCTGGGTCTCATTATGCTTGTTCTGGATCTAAAAAGTAATCTTCCCATCAACAGAAGTTTTTCTGTTACTTTGGGTTTTTTTCTTTTTGGATACAGTTTTTCTCTCTTTCTCTTTGT
Organism: Azemiops feae; assembly: GCA_023970755.1. Taxonomy (NCBI): domain Eukaryota; kingdom Metazoa; phylum Chordata; class Lepidosauria; order Squamata; family Viperidae; genus Azemiops; species Azemiops feae. Next base: position 1,084,731 of record JALGBA010004083.1, read on the forward strand.
CATCATAGTATTTTTTAAGAACTTAACTTAGTAAAGCTGCCAATGGAAAAAAAAATCAAATCTATAATACCCTGAATTTTAAACATGCAACCAGGATGCCTACCATTTAAATAGTCCCCAAAGCCTGTGGGCTGAAAATTGTTCAATTAAATATTTACTTAAAATAATATTCACATCCATAACAAGCAAATTATAAAATAGTTTTGTCCATCATAGAAGTTAATAGCAATAATGCATTTCAGCTTCCAAAATGCTGCCTGTTTTCCACACAACTGTACACTCTGGAGTAAAGACTCCATTTCTAAAAATTGGATTGCTGTGCTTTTAATAAAATCATGCAAGTCCAACTAAATAAATATTCCACTTTTTTGAATACATATTAACACTAAGAATGAAGGAGAACAACAAGCCATGTAAATAGTATGATTGTTTCCAGAATGAACACACTAACCTGTCTCCTTTGAAGAAGTAGGTTTTCCCAACATCCTCCCACCAAATTGCTGAATCAATACCATGAGGAGGAATCCCACTTCCTAATGATATTAAATCATGAGGATACCCTGGCTGGAGGGTGGTATCCTTAAAGATCCAGAACTTGTTACCTGTGCAAGAAAAACAAAACACTATATTAGGTCTTTGAAAAGAAATTCTGTTTAAGAAGCTAAAAGGTGATTTTCACCAGAGCCCAATGTGTTGCATTCTTGTAATGACATAAATAGGACGAGGACTAGGTCCATGCCACAATACATATATAGGGCATAGAGTCCAAGTTATATGAGTATGGGGCTGCAACTGCCTGGGTGGATCATAGTTTCAGCTGGCTATCCTATTTTGAAACTGCAATATCCTGAAAGATTCCATGAAATGAACTTTTTCAAAACATGTCCATCTTTAGAAGCCCAAATCTCTGATGATGTTGCAGCCAATCAGAAGCAAATTGTCACTTTATTGTTCAGACATGCTCCAATTGTGTTCCCTAGGATATATTGCCCATGCCTGTTGCTTTAGAAACTGACAAGTAGAAAAATGGGACTCCAAATACTCTTCCTTATGTTAGCAAGTTATATAGGCAGCCTTAGGCACTGTTTTCTATCAATAGTTTGAAATGAATTTTTGTTTCTCCCTATAGACTAAGGATCAGATCTGTGCTAGAACCATTGTGACAGAAAAACTTGAAAAATATTTCTATTTTATAGATTTTCCACAGTAGGCTTAAATAAAGGATAAAAAAGGCGAATGCAAGGAGGAAAGGAAAGGGAGAAAAAAGCCTGATCTCTTCTCTTTCTGATTCATAGAATCTCTTTTAATAACACATTTAATTAGGAAATGGGTGAAGCTTTATTCCTTTGCATGCTGAGTGTTAGAGTAAATCTTTTATTAATTTCTTTATAATTCACTTCAAGCCTATTGCTGATATCTTTTTTTTACAAACGTATCCTTTTTATTCAAGAAAACAATATAGTCCTCAAGGACCTCTCAAACCTCTCTCTAAAAATAAAAGTTTTGTTACACCTGTTTCTTGCAGATGATAAACTTTGTATTTGGAATACTTTGCTTTATTTACATGTCTTTGTAGAATAGGATTAAAGGTAAGAAGAAAGGAAGGGCATAATAGCATCCATTACAGCAGAGGTAAACAGTATTTGGTTGTATATTAAATCACAATGTAGTTTTCTTTTGCTGCACAAAAGAAGGAAGGGAAAGGAGGGACAATTCACCTTGTGCAAAAAAGCAGGCTGTATTCAGAAACCTTTTCTTTTGCATATCAAGGACCTTAGAAACATACTCCTGTTCCAAAAATATTATTTCAATACAGCATAATCACATTTGGGGTGGGGGAGGAAAGGTTTTAGAAAATATCTGTTGCATATCAAGGATTTTCTAGTTCTGTTGTTGCACAGATTCCTAGAGGTATAAATCTTGGTGAAGTTAACTATTAAAAGTCCCAATGAAAGTCCAAGCCATATTTTCTTGAGGATTGATAATGTAAATTCATTTCATATTAAATAATTAGCTCCATTTCCCAGTAAAATGGATACTTCAGTTTTTGGTTAGCAATTTTCCTAAACTGTATACTGACAACAGCTACTGGTTATCCAGTTTCCTTCTTACTGTCTTTTTAGGTGGGTTTAAGGATTGGAATGAACACATTTTAAGACCTGCAGTAAAGTCCTTAAAAATGTTGATTTTTTTCAGTCTTTTTTAAAACTTTGGAAGAGTTTGGAAGGCAAACTACTTCCACTTCCTCCTGGCTGAAATCATGCCCCTAAAATGTAACTTTTGTTACATTTGTTGGCAATATAAGCTTAGGAATGCTCAGAAAAACCCAGCCTTATCTGTGGGTTGTGCAACCCTATCTGTAAATAAAATGGGATTGGTGGTGGATCTCTCCTGTTCAGCCAGAACTTAATTAACAGATAGGATGTCTCAAGGTGTTTTTTCAAAAGGCAACGGGGTTTTGTTTTTCCTTGAAGACATTTCGCTTCTCATACAAGAAGCTTCTTCAGTTCTGAACTTGAACTGAAGAAGCTTCTTGTATGAGAAGCAAAACATCTTTAAGGAAAAACAAAGTCCAGTTGCCTTTTGAAAAAATACCTTTAGGACAACCATGGCCTGGATGACTCAGAATCTCCATAGACATTTAGCAGACAGGATCTTTTCTAACCAAGACCTCACATGAGTTTACAATGACTATTCACTTTCATTCCCACAGAGGCTTCATCTATGTTGTTTTCTTAATCCGCTCTACCCTGTCCTTTTCTAGATGGATACACTGACCTTGATTTCAACTCACTGTAGTCTAATGTTCTTAGCATGCATACATTCTTTTTCTACATTATTTAAGAAATAAAAAAAAAACCTCACAGGATCATACAGTATAAAACAGAACGTTTGATATACAGTATGTTCTTTCTTTTCATTATAAGTTGTTGAAAAACATTGAAGAGTTAGGTGGCCTTGAAATTAAATTAAATTAAATAAACAGACAAATGGCTGGAAAAATGGCTTGGTGAATCTCAAAATCCTTGAAACCTTTGATTTGGATATGAATGTCATTATCTCTGGAAAATCCATGCTGTGGGTGTTCATGTTACTATATTTATTTCCAATGCTTGGGCCTAAACCAACTACTCCTTAATCAGCCCCTTTCCCTCTGTATTAATCTCTAGGTTGCTGCTGGATTTCAGGAACATGACTGTTTTATTTCTTGATGCATACATTGTACAACTCATCCTAACCTGTGTAAAATAATGTAAATAGAACAGTCTTGTTACCCATTCATTATAGAAGCATTATAGAGTAACACAATTATATCACAATGACATCAACTGGGAGACAAACTCTGCACCAAGTGGAAGATCAAACAGATTCCTGACAAACCTAGCAGACAACTTTTTCTCCCAAAAAGTAGAGAAGGGAACTAGGGGATTAGCCATTCTGGATCTAATTCTCACTAACAGAGATGAAATGATAGAAGGTGTTGAAGCCACAGGAACCTTGGGAGGTAGTGATCATGCAATATTGGAATTCAACATTATGGAAGCACAAGCAATAGAACACAGTCAAACTAGAGTCTTGGACTTCAAGAGAGCTAATTTCAATAAACTTAGAGAGGGCTTGGGAAGGACTCCATGGATGAGAATCCTCAAGGGGAAAACAACTCAAGAAGCTTGGGAAATTTTGAAAAGCGAGATAATAAAAGCCCAGTCTAGCACAATACCAAAAAAGAGGAAAAATAACAGCTCTTAAAAGAGACCAGGATGGCTGCATAAAGAACTCCCTGATAAATTGAAAGATAAAAAGGACAAGTATAGAAAGTGGAAAGAGGGGCACATAACAAAGTCAGAATATCAGCAAATAGCCTGAGCCTGCAAAGATGAAGTGAGGAAAGCTAAGGCTCATAATGAACTAAGGCTTGCAACCAAAGTCAAAAATAACAAAAAAAAGCTTCTTTCAACGTGTAAAAAACAAGAAAAAAGTGAAGGAAATGATTGGTCCATTAGTGGGTGAAAGTGGCAAGAAGGTGACAAGCAATAGGGAGAAAGCAGAACTATTTAACTCGTTTTTTGCATCTGTCTTTACACAAAGGGAAAAAACAGACCAACCTATCAAAAATAGTGCCATAAAAAACAGAATAGAAACACAAGTTAAGATAGGCAAGAAAATGGCAAGTGAGCACCTGTCCAGCCTAGACGAGTTCAAATCACCAGGACCAGATGGATTATACCCCAAGGTTCTCAAGGAACTGGCAGATGTGATCTCAGAACCACTGAACTATATGTTTCAAAGATCCTGGAGCACTGGGGAACTACCAGAGGACTGGAAAAGAGCTGATGTAGTTCCCATCTTCAAAAAAAGGGAAAAAAATGGATCCAGGAAATTACAGACCTATCAGCCTGACCTCAATACCTGGGAAGATTCTGGAAAAGATAATCAAACAACAATCAGCGAACACCTAGAGGCAAACAAAATCACTACTAAAAGCCAACATGGGTTTGTCAAAAACAGATCATGCAGACAAACCTTATGCATTCTTTGACCAGTGACAAAATTAATGGATCAGAGGAATGCTGTGGATATAATTTACTTGGACTTCAGTAAGGCATTTGATAAAGTAGATCACAACCTACTACTCGATAAGATAGAAAAATGTGGGTTAGACAGCATCACCACCAGATGGATTCGTAGCTGGCTGACCGGCCGTACTCAGCGTGTGGTCCTCAATGGAACCGCATCTACATGGAGGGAAGTGTGTAGTGGGGTGCCCCAGGGCTCTGTTCTGCTCTTCAACATCTTCATCAACGATTTGGACGAGGGGATAGATGGGGAACTCATCAAATTTGCGGATGACATCAAGGAAATAGCCAACACTCCAGAAGACAGGCTTAAGATACAGGAGGACCTGGACAGACTTGAACACTGGGCGCTATCTAACAAAATGAAATTCAATGGTGAAAAAAGTAAGGTTCTACATTTAGGCAAGAAAAACCAAATGTACAGGTATAGTATAGGGGGTACCTTGCTCAATAGTAGTAGCTGTGAGAGGGATCTTGGAGTCCTAATGGACAATCACTTAAATATGAGCCAGCAGTGTGCTGCAGCTGCCAAAAAAGCCAACACAGCACTAGGCTGCATTAACAGAGGGATAGAATCAAGATCACGTGAAGTGTTAATACCACACTTGGAATACTGCATCCAGTTTTGGTCACCACGATGTAAAAAAGATGTTGAGACTCTAGAAAGAGTACAGAGAAGGGCAACAAAGAAAGATGATTAGGGGGACTGGAGGCTAAAAATATAAGGAACGGTTGCTGGAATTGGGTATGTCTAGTTTAATGAAAAGAGGACTAGGGGTGACATGATAGCAGTATTCCAATATCTCAGGGGTTGCCACAAAGAAGAGGGAGTCAAGCTATTCTCCAAGGTGCCTGCGGGCAGGACAAGAAGCAACAGATGGAAACTAGTCAAGGAGAGAAGCAACCTGGGACTGAGGAGAAACTTCCTGACAGTTAGAACAATTAACCAGTGGAACAACCTGCCTCCAGAAGCGGTGAATGTTCCAACACTGGAAGTTTTTAAGAAGAGACTGGACAGCCATTTGTCCGAAATGGTGTAGGGTTTCCTGCCTGAGCAGGGGGTTGGACTCGATGACCTCCAAGGTCCCTTCCAACTTTATTTTTTTTTTTTTTATTATTATTATTATTATTATTATTATTATTATTATTATTATTATTATTATTATTATTATTATTATTATTATTATTATTATTATTATTATTATTATTATTATTATATAATTGTATCATGTCTTTTCTTTTGCTGTTTAACTCTAAAAAGATTAAACTCTAAAGGGTTACTGGATATATCTTACTTTGAAACTGGTGGGCAATGTGAACAGTAATTATTTATTTGCAAGTTTTCTCCTGGGCTCACACTGACATATATTATGCATGCACTAGATAAAGGGTTTATTTTGCCTCAGCTGTCAACATTATCTGTAGTGCAGACTATATACAAGAAACCCAAACTGGACTGAAGCTTTTCTTTAAAAAAAAAAGTTTACTTTTTGTTTCTTAGGCTCAAGAAGTCAAAGTTGACAGATTTCAGTTGAAGGATGAGCTCATGAATAGAGAATTTTGGATGAGTTTGAGTAAGGAAACTGAACAAAAGCTTTCACATTTAGAATGTGATGTTAAAAGGATTTTAAGACAAGAAACAGACCAAAACTGAACTGAAGTTAAAGAATGAAACTGGGCCTAGTTCAACCATTATGTTCCTTTGTGGAGGCTGTTAAACAACATTTCTGCTAAGTGAGTTCTATACGAGACATATCTTAAATTCTGTATGATTCTCTCTTTTGTGAAGCAAGATGACTATGCACAATATACAATTGTTATGCATCTTAGCTTTCAACTTGCATTATTATATGTACTCATATAGAGATACATGTATTTTCCACAAAAAAGTCAAAACTATTTCCTATACAGTGTAAATCTGTTGAAAAACACAAAAAAATAATTAGAATCTATGTAACTGATCTGATAGAGTTAAGTGACAGTAGGTAGTAAAATACATAAATTAAGTATCAGTATAATTTTAGGTAAACACTAAAATTACAAGCAAGTAACAAATTATTCCTGACCAAATTTACTATTCAAGTTGTATAATAAGAGGAAAATAATATCTAGCTGTGTTATTATTTTTCTTATATCATAAACATTGGCATGGTTCATTTCATACTGTTGCATCATCTTCCCATATTTTATAATTAGGCATTATTTGATTTTTATCCATGTCCTGTCTGTGAATTTTATCTTACGAAATATATCTGCCAGCAATGGGATCAACAGTGTTGAGAGTCATGGCAGCTGGGGTGTGAATTTTGCTACAATTTTTATTTTGCTGTATTTAGCTTGGTACAAGTTTTAACATGGCAGATGTCTTTGACAGTTCACTTTTCACACTGTTTAAATTCCGTGTCTCACTAGAAAGAACTTCACAATCTGTATCTCTAATGTTTTAAAAGCAGTTACATACTTCTATAGCATTTCTTGTTCCTATTCAGCAGAAAAAGCAGTCTTGAATCAAATAAAAGAACGTCACTCCTTTTAAGAAATTATTCCTATTATACTACCTATTTGAGAATGTTTGGGCAATATGCCCATAAGGTAGAAGGCTACATCATATAAAAGTTTAAAAAAGACTTTACTAAGAGACATATACTTTCAAGTGAGCTGTCAATTTTTTTGATTTTGGTACTGAAATATCAGTGGAAATGTAAGGTACATAAAATGTTTTATACACACATACATATATATATACTTAGACACACACAAACACACACATCCAAAAGCTTTTTAGAATTTGAAATTAAATAAACCTTTCATTTTATAGAAAGACAATATATCTTAAGATGGGATATGGCATAGTACAAATCTAGCATGTATTCAAGAACTTTACCTGCTTTATCAAATTTTATATTACTTAAAAAAACTCTTTAGAAACTCCCTTTTTATGACTTTGTAATCTTGTGGCTTTATAACAGTATATAGCCTCTGCTATATCCTTTTGTATGAATTTTTTTCTATAACATTTTCTAAAACATGAATATTTTTTTCCAACAACTTTCTCAAATGCATGTAATTTTGGATGCAGCTTATCAATCAGTAAATATTTTGAGGTAAATATTAGTGGACTCTTCATTCTGGAAAAGTTCTACTTTAATTAATTAAATAATTTTCTTTGAAAAAATGTGATAAATTTCTATTGCATTCCTAATTTGAAATTAGATGAGCACCATTGTATCAAGCTAAGGTTACAAAGTAAATTTATTCTGAGTTACAACACAATCTCCCAAATAATGCCGCATAATATTTAACTTTAATTAAACCCATTATATCACTGTACACATATCCATACACTCATATATACTACACATGTCCTAAACTAATTTCACATTACTACCTGGTAATTTTGCTAGTACAAATAAAGGGAAATGACATTTGCTTGTGAATACCTATATACCTTCTACAGAGAAAATATCTTCACTTAAAGAATATGTATATATAGATCATTCCAGCCTTCATATATTCTTTAAAAAGTCTCTACAGAAAAGATTTATTAAAAATACAATGGCCCCATGGAGTTCAAAGGATAAATGAAAATCATTACCAAGTAAGTATAAATAAACCTCAGTGTTACTAACCATACAAGAATTGTATTAAAATGGAGAACAATTTTTTCACCATACAATGTTTTTTTGAAAATAAAAGGATATGATTTAATACTTATAAAATGGCATTACTTACTTTTATGGCACTATTAGATTAGGATTCATCTCTATAAACTAGAAAGGATACATTCATTTATATCTACTACAAATATTAATATATGTAGTAGAGATATATACATAGAAAGAAGTACTTGATCAGATATCTGGCCTTTCTCCCAAAAATGAAAAAAAAAGAAACTCTTATTACTTATGCATGTATGACATCTTTTTGAACAAAGGCTGGAATAGGTCCTTAAAATAGCAAAGGCATTTCCACAAAAACTAAACATCTGGAGCTGAAAGCATCCTGATTTTCTTAAAAGTCTGAAAATGGAAGATCACATCTATTGCTAAATTGTCTTGAAAATTCTCCAAGTGCTCCCCAGAGACAGCCAAGCCAAACCAATTATACATGGCATGAATGAAGGGAATACATCAAATAGCAAATGTGTTTTGTTTTCAGCTTGGAACAAAACAATTGGAATATTCTGAGCTAAGGGTATTCTGTCAGAACAAACTCAAAACAGCTTGTTTCTTTTTTCTTCTGATTAAAACTCTCAAAACACACTTGTTTTGGACTCAGAATCTTGATACAGCTCTATGGTAGCAAGGCTAAGTCCACAACATAAAAGGTAACAGTCTGGACCCTTCTTTTCTAGAAATCCTCTCGAGTTACCCATCAATTTTGCCTCTTGCCTTGATATGCAGCTTGACAATTTTCACTGTACCACCTATTTTCTAGGGAGCATCGAGCACATAATTTATATTGGTTTTCTGGCAAATTAAAAGAAAAGAGAAAGGGAAAAAATAAAATAATTTATATAGCACTATCTCCTATTTCTGTAATACTGAGGCATGCGGTCAATGAATTCAACTCCTCCTTGTGTCTATTCTATCCAAGAAGCTTCTTCAGTTCTAACTGACTGGTTGGGAATGGAAGGATTTATACTGTTTATACTTCCATTCCACACCAGTCTGTTAGAACTGAAGAAGTTTCTTGGATGAGAAGCTAAATATTTTCAAAGAAAAAAAACAAGAAAGTCCAGTTGCCTTTTGGAAAAGGCATCTTTGGGTTACCTCCTTAATTGTTTGGAGGCACATCAATCTTCCAAGATATTAATGGAATCAAACTTTATTTAAAAAAAAGAAATATAAACATTGCTTTCTAATTTTAAGTAGTTACATATAAAATAATTGATAGTGGAGGGGAAAAAAGGGATGATCAAATCAAGACAGCATCTTAGAAGAACCCCTAATACAAAAACCAAATAGAAACGGTAAGTCTCTGAGCAGGATGTTACAGTCAGCATTGTTATAAAAAGGTTTCAAGTTTCATAACATTTATTGTATAGAGGCGGTAATCACCAAATGAAATAAATTAGACTTAAATACACTGAAGCAGTAATTAAATATGGTACATTTTTAGCTTTTCATCTGTTTTTCTAGAAGAGATGTTCTTAGCATTTTGTGTTCCTGGCACCCTTCTGAGTCTCGTGTACTTCTGTGACACACACAACCCCTCCCAAATAATTAACTGGGGAAAAAGTAGTGCTTTTTTTGTAAAAATAATAATAATAAAAAAGGTGCCGGAACTCACACGTCATACAACCCGCCTTGCCTACCCTACAAGGCTTACCTTTGTAGTTGAAAAAAAAAAAAACTTCAATTTTTAGTGTATCTAAAAGATTAGGATTTTGTTCAAGGTAAGTTAATACTATTAATGTTACCATGCACTGTATGGCTTTAAATTACAAGAAGGCATTTTATTAATCTTTTGGGACATTTACCACTGACATACCCATTTAGTTTAATTAGTGGAAATATCAGCTTTCTATGTGGAATGAAATTGGCCCAATAAAACAAAATTTGGTTGTTTCTAAAAGATTGAATTATTTTTAAGACGTTTTCAAACAAGGTGGAAAAATTTACATTTGGAGTTTAATATGGATATTGACTTGAAACCAATTAAAGTTGAAACTTTGTCAGTGAACAGATTACTTTTAATTTATCTTTAAGTTAAACCCAATTTAATAAATAGATCTGATTAACCTCATACTATAGGTCTACCTTTACATCTGACCAATATATAATTAATATATATTATTATTAATAATAATACCTCCAAATCACAAGACATTGGATTTATTCTTATTCTTCCCCTCTGCAGTTTGAATATAAAGTATAAAAGACTAAAAAGAGATTTTCGTAGATATCCCAGCCTTTGAACTACCCAAGGAACCGAAACAGCAAAGTTTCACTGTTGGGCAAGCTTCCACGTCAGCCGCCTTTCTTTCCTCTCACTTTGCCTCTTTTTAACCTCACACCCCACCTACTGTAAGGGAAGGCAAAAATCTCACTCACCCTCTTGTGAAAGATGGCCTCCATGTTTATGTGTCTCCCACCGCCACCATCGGCTTCCACACCACATGGTCCGACCCAGCCAATCAAGCCACGCTCTGGCTGTGGTGCTCCGGCGCCTCATGGCTCCTCCTAGAGGAGGCAGACAGCGCCAGAGGAGACCCTGCTCAGATGGGCTCACACCGTACCACCACGGGGCATTTTCAAAAGTAAACAAGGATAGGAAGGGCAACAATAGGAAAAGAACGCAACTCTGGAAAATCCGTCAAAAAATGGTGCCGGAACTCTGTTCCAGTGCGTTCTATGACAGAAAAAGCCCTGGAAAAAAGTACCTTACCATGTTAACTATTTATTAATTTAAACTATATTATATCAAAAATGTGGTCCCCCAGAAATGGTGTCCCCAAAGAGGGCTATATAGTCTACTTGAAGCCATAGAATAAATGAACATTGGAACTAATGTTATACCTCACTGCCAATTTGTAATTTTGAAAATTCTTCTTGAAAATTCCAAACTTAAGAGACTGGAAGAGTATTTGAGAACTCTCTTGTCTTCCCACCAACTTTTGCTGACAGCATTTTGCTGCTTTTCTCTTGGAGTTGTGCTTCCCCCTTGCCCCATGAATTTCTAAATTCCTTTTATTTGAAACAAGTAAGAATAGGGCACAAGGAAACAAACATCCAAGTAAGGAAGTGGGAGAGTAAGTAGATGCAGTTATAGAAAAAATAATAATTAGGGAAGTATGAAATGTAGAAAAAATATGACTGGAATAGCAAGAGTCATGCTCTGTGCCCCAAACACTAAATATTCTATAAATGAAAGATGGGGAGCAAATAGAATAAATAGAATAAAAAGAAGCTGCACTTCTCACTATTTGAAGACATTCTTGGGGTTAGAAGCCTTGAAGTTAGGGAGTGAGGAGAAATTCAAAGGTAGCCAGAGCAGTACAATTTTCAAGAGACTCCAGTACCACCCGGCATGCTGTCTTAACCAACCTTTAAGCTACAATGAGCCATTCATTATAACAATGTTGAGAGTTTTCATCTAATCCCTTATTGTGTTGCTATAAATGCACCTTATTTAACAAACACTTTATAAGTAATTATATTCTACATGGGTTTTCAATCCGAGTGAACAGGTTGTAATGATAAACTAGTATTTATTCAGTAGAACGTATAATTTTCACATTAAACTCAAATTAGATGCATATTTAAAGTTTTAATTTTAGGCAACAGCTGATGCCTGGTGAAAAACTGAGGGTGGGGAGAGAAATACAAAACACTGCATTGCACATGCCATATTTTTGGTCTTTATGAAATTTTTAATTACGAAGGAAATTTGCATGAGAACAGGAACATTGTTAATACTTCATTTCCCACCTGAATTAGTAATGGCAGATAAATCACTGTGTAACACAGATTACATGAAAAGCAAGACAAATAACTAATGCTCAAAATAACTAATTCTGGAGATGGCAGATGAAATAGCATGGTGATAGGGTGGCACATGATTCCTGCTTCTCACCTATATGAAACTTTGATCTTCCAAACTTTGGAACAATAACTGATATTTGTTGGGTTCTTTCAGATGGAAGGAGAAAAGTTCACCAAGTGGTTGTAAGGTGTCATAATTTTGTCCACTAAAATAATATTGGATATTGTAAAATATAATCATGGTTGAAAATTAGCTACTGCAAATTCAACTAACTAATTTCTGAAATCAGATACATGATATAAAACACATTAAAACAGTCCAATTTAAAAATTGCCATTATTATCACTGCTCAGTAGGTAGGGTACAGATTTCATAAATTGATAAAGTCTAAGGATTATAATAGAAATTGGAAATGTATCCTTATGACAACTGTAGTTGCAGTAAAACCACTTAAAAAAACTTTTGTTAATGTCTAGGATCTTACAAAATGTCAATATATCAGAACATGTGAAATCTTAGGAATAAGAAATCTTCTGAACTTTCCTAACTTGCAAGATTTCACTGTTCTGATTTGAAATGTTGACTCCCGCGGCTGTGCATTACTTTATCAGAAATATACAAAATTAAATTTTACTTATTTACAGTTCACCAAATAGATATCCCATATGTCTTAGAAATAATGAATAAGAATAATTTAAAGTCCAAAAGATAATACAACAGAGTAGTATATGATACTAGCACAGTAAAATATCTTTTTTTAATAAATAAAAGGCAATGCAATTTAAATTAGGAATATTGTATTTGGATAAGAGAGATTTTTTTTTCCCCTCTCATGCATTCGAACCTTTGGTTCAAACACACAGTGCATACATGGGAAGTTGTGTCTAAAAAACTTCCAAGGTGGTCAAATGATTTATTTTTATATTCCACCTAGCTATTATCTCCCCAACATTTTATTTAATTTTTTTAAATGAGCAATATTTCATAAATTCATCAAATGTCATGGATTTCAGCAATCTTGTATTTAATTTTGAATGCCATAATTGTGAGACATCTTGTGAATGAAAACATCTAACTGAAAATACTGAGTTCTTAAGAGATTTCAGTTTTCTCATGAAATCATGCAGTGATATTACTAAAACCTTGCAATACTTATATTTGTGTTTTATTTTTAAGACTCCCTGGGTTATTATACAGCATGACAGTATGGACAAAATTCATTTTGGAGAGAGATAATTTTCCAGAGGACGGACTCCAGCACAAGTCCAAAAGCTTGGAGGAAGAGAGCGCTGGGCCTGGTGGCTGACTCAGATTGGAACCTGCAACATTAACCTGGGACATGTATATTTGCCTTCATTCGTGATAGACAAAATAATTTATGGCTCCAAACCATGTAAGAGTTTGAAATACAACTGATGAACTGCTGTAACTGCTGAAATATATAAATGTTTATTGAAATTTGAAATAGAAAATAGTAGTAAATAGTAAATTAGCTAATTTGAGGTACCTTGGGTCAAAAAGTGTTGCCCTATGATACACCCAGTTAAAGGTCATGGCAACGAGAGCTTTAGTAGTATATCGATCTCAGATTGAAGATATAAGTACAAGATGAAGTAACTACCTAAGATTTTACAGGATTAGAAAATTTTAAAACAAAATTAAGCACCTTAATTTTGGCATTTTGGTTTATACCTCCCATCTCTTTGCTGCATAGTCCTCTGGGGACATGCAACTCTTATTTGCCACTCTTGTGCAGCCAGATATTCTCCCTGTACCCTTGGCTTGCTTTTGGATTGGATTTCCTTGGTTTAATCAACAGATCTTGATTACTTACCTAGCTTTAACTTGCTTCCTTTGGGCCATTGCTTCAGTCTCTTTCAGCTCCTAAGTTATTTTTTGTTGCTATGAACTATGTATAAGACAATTTTAAGCTATAGGCTTTTAACCTGAAGCAGCTTTGGCTATCATTCAAAGAGAGATGCTTTATTTTGATCTAAACAAGTACTTCTTGGGAATGTTTATGTATTCAGTTAATAATATTTTCTCTAAATAAAAAAATATTTATAGCCTGCCTTTTCCCCCATTTAGAATGATGATAAGATGCAGCAGCTTTACTGTATCTTAGCAGAATTTTTATGAGAGCGTTATTTTATACTTCTTACCTTTAAAGAAAACGAAGTTTCCATCACTGTTTTCATAAACTGCATCAATGCTTGGAGGCAACCCCCTCCAGAAGTAGGTAATCTGCATGGGGTATCCATCCATCACCCTGTTATTTCTGACTCGCCAAAACCACTGATCCTAGAAATAAGCAAATGCACCTCTGATGATATTTGGAGGCATCTGTGATCACAATAGTTAGAGAGAAACAAAATTTCATTAGCATTACCTTTGGACAAAATTTGAATGTTTCTCTGATTAGCCTTGGCCTATAAACTTTAAAATTAATAAAGGTCCAGTAAAAACTAAAACAATATTTCCTATCCAGGATAGAAAGGGAGGCTGTTTTCTATATCTCTTCCCATTTTCCTAATTTATTCCCTTCTTGTCCATGATTTCACACTTAATCAGGGTGAACACAAATTAGACACCCCTGATAATGAATGGCTATAAACTTCTTGCAAACTTGGATTATGGGCCAACTGTAATTTGCATTAATTATGATAAGAGCAAATGGAAATACACTGAGGAATTCATTCTGAAGCTGAAGCAAGCTGCCTCTTTGTACCTTTTTGCTAACCTATATGACCATACTTATTTATTGTTCTCTTTAATATTGTGGGGTTTTTTGTGTGTTGTTCTTTAATGTTTTTATGGATGTTTTATTGTACCTTTGTAATCTGATCACAAGTTTTTAGGAAGTAAGTGGTAGTCCCCTTTTCCAAATTAATGTTGTAACAAATCATTGGTAAAGACATATCTTTTTATAGAAAAAAATGGATAAATCTACATTGTTATTTCTTATCTTAGCCCTGGGTTGGTGATGTAGAAAACTACATTTCCATCTGAACCCCAGCTAAACCTAGATTTAAATACTTTTAGAAAAACAATATCCTTGATTTTTTAATAATAAATAACACATTCAGTGGAAAAGTAGAAACTCTGACAATGTCTATGCATACAATAAACTTCCAACTCAGAAAGAAATTCCAGAGCAAGTAAAAGTGAAATGAAAAATTACAAAAGCATTTGATAAATGATACAGATCACTTGGAAATTCATTTTCACTGAATTGCGGTTCTAGATAGATCAAATGATAAAAAGTAATATTTAACTGCTAATTCCTTACTTTGTTAATAAAGCAGTTTTATTTACAATACCTGATGCATTGGCTTTATTTAAAAATATGCATACCAACACTTTCACATAGTTTTGTCCCTGTAAATTTAGAAATTGCTTGTACAGTCTATACTTGATAACACCATCTTTCTCCTCTTTTTTAACAGTTTTACCATCTGTTGCATGTATAAATGATACCTGTATGGGTATTGATCAAAATAAGGTGAACATATTAACATACAGTGACCCATCAACTACTAGATAAAGTTGTCACAATGTTGTAAATTATTTTCCATATATTTGTTTCAATTTTTTGAAATCTTGTAGATGAATAGTAATCTTTTGGGCTATATGTTTTATTATAAATAGTTATATGTTCTCTGCCTTTCTCATTACTTGGAAAGACGTAAAAATGCAAACAATTGGTCTGTGCTGCAGAACATAAACAAATGTAGCCTGCCTAGAGTCATTGAGTAAGATGGGTGGCCATAGAAATTGAACAAGCAAGCAAGCAAGCGAATGAATGAATGAATGGAAATGTATCCTTGAATTGATTGGTTAATATTATGAATGTAATATTGGAGTTATCCCTCATGTTGAACATCCTTTGTCTTTCCTGGAAGAAGATGAGAGTGAGTTTGATGTGCCCAGCAGTGAGTAGTACCAGAAAGGAAGACCAATAAAGATAACAATACTAGTAGCTGTAGTAACTTCATACACTTGTAAAAAATGAAATTGTCTTCATCATGTTGAGATATGAATTCCTAATGGTGAATTTTGATGTAATTTTTAAATCACAAATATCTATTATTTATTGCAGTAATAAAAATAGTTTTTTGTGATGGATGTTCTTAGGACATCCTTTACTATTCTAGATGTACTACACTACAAGTCAGTAAGGTAACTACAGACTAGAAAGGCATTTACTCTATAATTCGGTCAGTGGTGGGATTCAAATATGTGAACAACCGGTTCTCTGTGTGGATGCCACTTCCGGAAGTCCACTCTGGGCCTGGGCAACAAAAAATTATCTACCGGTTCTGCCGAACTGGTGTGAACTGGTCGAATCCCACCACTGAATTCGGTCAATTAATCAGTATCTCTTGCATCTGTTAGTGTATTTAAATACAGCATGCTCTGCAATTACTTCCATGTGATAGTTAATGATTAATTCTTTCATTCTTTTCAAATAAAAGTTACAACCTTACAAAAATAAAATCCAATTCATAACAATAAATTTAAGTTTGTTGTGTTTCTATAAACAATTACGTTGAGCCTGCCATACAATAACTGAGATCTTATACAGTCTAAGCATTATATCCAGTTAAGTAAAGGATCTGTAGGTGCATCTGTGAGGGTATGTACACGAGAGTGGGATAAACAGAACTAAGTACTCCTTGAAGTCCATTCATCAGTTTACTGTGGAAATGCTTTTTCTAGACCCAGTGTTCAAGGAAAACAACAACACATTTTATGTTTTATATAGCTTCAGATGCATCTTTTAACTATTATTTTACAAATTTCAAAGTGCTGAAGATATTGGTATCTTAGTGTCTCCTAAGCCCAAATTATTAAAAACTGTACTGATTTCTTTTCTTCTACAAATATTGTTGAATCTAATTTCAGGGAAGGCTTTTTTCAAAAAAAAAAAAGTCTGATCCTTCTGCCTGGAATTCTAGGGATATCCATCTTCAAGAAACTTAGTTCCCAGCAGTCTCAGCTGCTAAGTATATTTGAAAAGTGTATCAGTGTGCAAAACGTATTGGTATGAGCAAAGTATCTTTCATAAAGGAATCAAAGAAAGATTTATATTCTGAGAAGGGATCCTTTGCTTGTGCCAACTTGCTTTATGAAGCAGTTCAAGGGCTTTGCACATCCCAGCTGAGTGTGGCATTTGAGTTATTTACAGACTGTAGAAGAGTGAAGCAAATATTCACAGTGCAAGAAGAAAAGAGTATTTCTGATTTATTATTATATATTCTACAATTCTTGGGTAGCTCAAGGAAATACACATGGAGTTTTCTTCTGATTTTTTAAATACCGATTTTGGAATACCCAGGGCTGTGCTATGATTTTATTTTGAAATAATTACCTGGCTGTGAAATAATATACAATTGCTGAGCTAACCAGTATCTCTAACACAGCTTTATTCCTTACTTTGAACAATCACATTACAAATCTGTGGAGCACAACTAAATGACTTACCGTATTTTACTTCACTGTTTTCAGATTTTAAATCTGTCAGTTTCAGGGATGAATTATGACCAAAATTCTGATGCTGGTGCTCAAGAGCTTGAAATATTATAATAAAGTAGTATTATCACTGGGCCATTCTAATATTGGAACTAAACTGTATCCATTGTGGGAGAGATATTGTTCTGTCACTGAGCTTCTATTCCTATGTTAATTTTTTCCCCTCCCAAACAGCTACATTTTATGGAACTCACACTGCATTTTAAAACAGTATACTTGAAACAACATATATTACTCTGCCTCTCTCATCACAAGCCGATGTTCTGGAGCAGTGACAATGCACAGTGGTGGAATCAGAAATGTAGTGATGACAGAACAAATAGTTCCTTATAGTCTGGAACTGGCAATAGGATACTCATGGACATCTTACTAACATATTCCCTGCTTGGTCTATTAAAAATGTTAGTTGTAACATTTTTATCAAAAGCAAATTAAGTAGAAAAAACTGCAAAGTCTTTAGGAATATCTTTATTTACAAGGATGTCTCTGAGCCCCACATAGGTTTCATAAACATTCTTAGAAAATAAAATAAAATTGCTTATTGACTCTTGCCCACAGATTTATTTGGCAATGTCTGGGAGGTTGAGAGGTGAAGTAAGATGGGCATGCTCACATGTTCACCAATTTGCTTTCCATGATGGCCACATTGTGACTGGCAGTTGTCTCTTTTGCAGCCATTGCAACATTTACATAAGTCCGTTGCCCACCTCACAGGGCTACTTGGGGAAAATAGGAAATGGGAGCATATATGCCAACAATTGGGGAATGCTATCCCTGAGCATTCATTCAATTAATCCACATAAATATAGAGTGGGAAAAAAATCAAATAAAACAGAAGACTTGGAAAAGCTACTGATTGAGTACAAATAGGAGTATTTAATTTGTCTAGTATATTTCAGTACAAAATAATGGCTCCTTTAGGTTGAGCACAACTCCTGAAAACTATGTGGAGTTGATGTAACTTTTTTGTTTTACAACAGTGCACAAATAATTTGCCATTGTTGCCTTCTGGAAAATTTTGGCCATTTTACAGGCTATCCAACAGCACCCAAACCAATCTCACATTCAAACAGATAGATAGAAATTTTACTGATTAAATAAATTGACCATATCAAATATATAAACCTTATGCAAAAACACAAAGATACTGTCATGGTTCCGACAGATGAAACCCATCAAAAGAACTTCAAGGCAAGATTCTTCCTCAAAGAACATTTTATTCAGGAGACAAAGTATCGGCACTACATAGTTGAACCCCAAAACTAAACTTTCTACCTTAACCACCTTGGGGTCCTGAGCTCCAATCACCGTCCCTAAGTCAGCGGATAGGCTGACAAACACTCGGGGAAGATCTCAGCATGGAAAAGGAAGAAGCACCTGAAACCAGCATCCCGACCGTGGCTGCCCCCTCAGCAAGGCAGTGCACCGGCGGAGAAGAAATCTTTTTAGGCCTTACAGCTGGGGGCGACACCCAAGACGCGAGAGCTGATCTGGTCATTAGAGTGGACCCTTCCCAGTGGAGATCCCAAGTACCTTGAGTCAACCCTGCTAAGAGCAAGTTCTTTGAAAGGGGCCGAGGCCAACTTGCAAGAAGGAACCTCTCGAGAATCGCATTCCCCAGACCGTTAGAGAATCAAGAAATTAGCAACTACTGAGGACTCCAGAGAGTGGAAGTACCTGTCAGCAGTCCGTAGCCAATCGGTGGAGAAGTTGGTGGAGAGATTCGAGGGGCTAGAGGTGAGGAGTGGGGAGCAACCCTGTCACTCTCCACATGCAAGTGATCATGATGATCAGCAGAGCAGACGCCAATCCATGCCTAAAAGAAGCCCCAGCCCCACCTATGGAGTGCAAGTGGCTTCCCTGTCCTCGAAGCCACCAACACTAACCTCCAGCCCTGTGAGGAGGGACAGTCCCGGCCACCACTCTGAACATAGCAGTCCGAGACGTCATCGCTCCTTCAGAAGTCCAGAGTGCCGCTCACAACAAAAGAGCCCAAGCCACCACCGGGGCAGCCGAAGTCCGGATCACCACAGGTACCATGACAGCCCTGACTGTTGCTATTATCGGTCACACAGCTCTGTGCATCACCTTCGGCGCCACCCAAGCCTGAGGCCTATGCAGGGAGGAGACTCAGATGTGAACGTTCAGCAAGGTATAATGCAACAGCTGCGCGATCTGTTGGCCAGGTAGCAACAGGTCGGAATGCTGCAACCGTTGGGGCCCCTGCAGCAATTGGGGATGCTGCAGCCACTGCCACTGGGAGGTCAGCCATAGGTGGTAGCACAGCAACAGGGGGCCGGCACCAGACCCTGAATGTGCAACAACTGCTGGGGGGCCTGCAGCAACTGGGGATGCCACAGCCGCCATTGGGAGGCCAGCTACAGGTGAGAGCACAGCAGCAGTGGAGTTGGAAATAGCCCCCGATTGTACAACAACTGCTGGGGGACCTGTCGCAATTGGGGATGCCATCACCACTGGGACTGCTGGGGGGCCTGCAGCAACTGGGGATGCCGCCACCGCCGCTGCTGGGAAGTCAGCAGCCATTGGGAGTGTAGCAGCAGTGAATGTGCAACAGCCGCTGGGGGGCCTGCAGCAACTGGAGATGCTGCAGCCACCGTTGGGAGGTCAGCAGCCATTGGGGGTGACGCAGCCGCAGCAGGGAGGCCAGCAACCGCTGGAAATGCAGCTACACTGGGGGGAGCAGCAGCCCATGATGGCATCACCCCTTAGAGCAACTTTTGATGGTGACCTGGAAAAGCTGATCTTCTTCCTCAATCAAGTACGTTTCCACACAAATCGCAATGCCTATTTCTACCTGAATCCAGCTGCTATAGTCAATGTGGTCGCAGCCAATTTGGAAGGGGAAGCATCTGAATGGCTAAACAATCTGTACAATCAGCAAGTGCCTGAACTGGGGAACCTCCACCTCTTCCTCCTTGGATTAAGAGCCAGGTTCAAGGACCCATCCATAGCCCTCAAAGCAGAGAAACAAATTCATAAGATAAAACAAGATGGTAGACCTGCATTGGAATATGTACAAGAATCTGGCAAGGTAACAGGTTGAATAGAATGGTGGCTTGAGCAATCCCTAGTTCATCACTTTAAGGAGGGGCTAGATGATAGCCTTTCCCAGGCCTGTGTCTATCAAGCTGTCCCTAACCTATTGCAGGAGTGGTATCAGGCAGCAGTAAGGTTGGACAACAGCAGCAGTAAGGACATCGGCAGCAGTAAGGTTGGACATCGAGCTTGCTCCCCTATGCAGGGAGGAGACTCAGATGTGAACGTTCAGCAAGGTATAATGCAACAGCTGCACGATCTGTTGGCCAGGTAGCAACAGGTCGTAATGCTGCAACCGTTGGGGCCCCTGCAGCAATTGGGGATGCCGCAGCCACTGCCACTGGGAGGTCAGCCATAGGTGGTAGCACAGCAACAGGAGGCCGGCACCAGACCCTGAATGTGCAACAACTGCTGGGGGGCCTGCAGCAACTGGGGATGCCACAGCCACCACTGGGAGGCCAGCTACAGGTGAGAGCACAGCAGCAGTGGGGTTGGCAATAGCCCCCAATTGTACAACAACTGCTGGGGGGCCTGTCGCAATTGGGGATGCCATCACCACCGGGACTGCTGGGGGGCCTGTAGCAACTGGGGATGCCGCCACCGCCACTGCTGGGAGGTCAGCAGCCATTGGGAGTGTAGCAGCAGTGGGGTTGGCAGCAGCCCCTGAATGTGCAACAGCCGCTGGGGGACCTGCAGCAACTGGAGATGCTGCAGCCACCGTTGGGAGGTCAGCAGCCATTGGGGGTGACGCAGCCGCAGCAGGGAGGCCAGCAACTGCTGGAAATGCAGCTACACTGGGGGGGGGGCAGCAGCCCATGATGGCATCACCCCTTAGAGCAACTTTTGATGGTGACCTGGAAAAGCTGATCTTCTTCTTCAATCAAGTACGTTTCCACACAAATCGCAATGCCTATTTCTACCCGAATCCAGCTGCTATAGTCAATGTGGTCGCAGCCAATTTGGAAGGGGAAGCATCTGAATGGCTAAACAATCTGTACAATCAGCAAGCGCCTGAACTGGGGAACCTCCACCTCTTCCTCCTTGGATTAAGAGCCAGGTTCAAGGACCCATCCATAGCCCTCAAAGCAGAGAAACAAATTCATAAGATAAAACAAGATGGTAGAAGCTGGAAGCTGGGCCGAAACCAAAGCAGACCAGCGGCCGCCTCCTCAAAAAACCCCAGCCATCATGGCTGCGGAATCCCCCAAGCCACCTGCCGGTCCACCAATCAAGTGTTTCAGATGTGGGCAACAAAGACATCGAGCAGTGAGCTGCCTGGTCCCATATCCCCAACAGCAGAGCAGATTGGGGCCACCAGTGAGGAAGAAACCAGCCCAGCAGCCGACGAAAGAGAAGTCAAACTGGATCATGCAAGAACCTGTTGCCCAAGTCATGTCACCCACTCAGGAGAGTGCTGAGGCCCAAGCTGGACATGCTACCACTCTACCCTCCTACAACAGCAATGATGGAGGGGAGAACGACCCGATGGTGAGTTGACCCGTTCCACCTTTTTCTCTTGCTGCCAAACTCATAGTCCCCAAGATGGGTGTACAAGTGGATTTAAGAGTGCTAGTGGACTAAGGATGTTCCCAGTGCATTATCAGTCTGCCACTTACCATTAAAATGGGTATACGGGCAAAATTGCTTTCCAAGCCCGTGAGATTTGAACAAGCAGATGGCTCCTTAATGGGAGGAACTTTAGTCACACAACTGATGGAGCCTATACGCTTAGAAATAGCTGATCATTGGGAGTTCATCCGTTTCATGGTGGCTCCGAAGATGACTGAGGCAGTGATTTTAGGTCTAGACTGGTTAGACAAATGGAAACCTTGTATTTAGTGGGAAAAGGGGATGAAGACTGTGAGATTGACCATAGGGCCCAAACCCCCTCTTGATTCAGCCGATATTACTGGAGGGTCTAGACCAGTGGTGGCGAACCTATGGCACGGGTGCCAGAGGCGGCACTCAGAGCCCTCTCTGTGGGCACGCGCGCCGTCGCCCCAGTCTTAGGCCTTCAGCTGGGTTTTATAAAACCTTTTCATTTTAGGCCTCCGCCGCCGTGTGCAAAAAAAAAAAAGGTTCAATCAGTCAATTTCAACTTCTCACGGGAAAAAAAAAGATCTTGCAAAGTTGGAATTGATTGATTGAACTTTTTAGTCCCACCCAGTCTGCCATTACCATCACAGCCATGCCCACCCAATGGGCTATGCCCACCCAATGGGCCATGCCCACCCAATTGGCCACACCCAGCCAATGGGCCACACCCAGCCAATGGGCCACACCCACCCGGCACTCGACGATGCCTAAGTGGGTTTGGGGTTGCAGTTTGGGCACTCGGTCTCTAATAGTACTTTTTAAAAGTGAAAAAAATAATGAACATCTCACTACTTTTATTAGCTATTTACTGTTTTTAATATAACACTTGTCTCAAACATAGTTTCTAAAATTTCTCTGGTTTGCTAGCTACTTTAGTTATTCTGTGTTGCAAGACATATGGAAGTACTTAAAGAAGGACAGTAAAGCAATGTTTTGGATTAATTGCCTAACTTCCATGATAAGAAAATGCAAAAAGGCAAAATTAAATTCTCTCGCAGAGAAACAAATATTTAAGAAGACCTCACTGAATCGTAAAAGCCAGCAGAGATGACAGCCAGCTAAAATTTTATTTAAAGGCAGTTACTGATTAGCACAAATCAGTTATCGGTTCCCATGAATTATTTAATTCATGAATTTAAACAGTTAATTCATAAAAGCCACAGAATGACTGGGCCAGTCACTCTTTCTCAGCCCAGCTCACCTCACAGGGTTATTGTTGTGGGGAAAAAAGGAGGAGGATGTGTGTTGGATATTTCACTATCTTGAGTAATTTGTAAAAACAGTAAATGCAGGATATAAATAAATAAAAATAAAATTTTCCCCACAACAACAGCCAGTCTTCAAAGAAATCCAAATTTGTTCGCAATACAGTCTGCAATCATTTGTACATTTACCCCTTTGCTTGCTTTTTCAATATTTCTCAGAAAAGGTAACTAATTCTGCTCATACCCAGAATTCTTGCTGGTAAGAATTTGCAACTATAGATTCAGCTGATTTTTTAAATTAGCCCTTGCATGTATTGCTGAGCAAAGATTCAGATTCAAAATAAGTATTTGCATAAGACCATCTGGATATTGCATCAGATTTATGCCGTTATTTTATACTTTTGGCCACTCTTCTCTCATACACACAGAATATATATTCTACATTCTTTGGTTTTAAAAAAAGACTTCCCTATGTAATGTAGTTAAATAAATAAACAAATAAGCAAGCTTCTGTCTTAAAACTTTTGCTATGTTTATCATCAGCTGAATTAAAGATAAAGGTTTCCCTTATCAGTCAAGTCCACCTCTAGGAGGCGGTGCTCATCTCCATTTCTTAGCTGAGGGAAGCAGCAGCATCTGAAGATGCTTCCATGGTCATGTGGTCAACATGACTATACACTGAGGCACGTGGAATGCCGTTACCTTTCTACCAAAATGGTACCTGTTTGTCTACTCACATTTTCAGGCTTTCAAACTGCTAGGTGGGCAATTGCTGGGGCAAGTAACGGGAACTCATCCTGTCACATGGCACTCGGGTGTCACATCTGGACTGTCAGCTTTCTAGCTGACGAACTTAGCATCTTTAACGGCTGGGCCACCTTGCCTCCTCCTCAGTATTAAAGATATCCAAATGTGTTGTGTTGGGCCTTATTGCTAGAATTCCTAGGTGACTAAGCTGGCTGAAAATCTTGTTGCCCTGACACATCTGGAAAAATGAGATTAGGAAAGGGCTTTTCACTTAAGCATTAAAAAATGGAGGATATTACCATCAGTTCTTTGCCATGTTCAGATCTCTCATTGATCATCTTTTGGTTTGCCAGTGGTGCCCCCATGATCATCTTTACAGCTTCTATGGGAATATTTGGCCATTGGAGGATAAAGTCACTTGGTTTCATTTAGATCTAGAGTCACTTAGATTCACTGGGAGTTAGAAATAAAGTGCTTGTTATCATCTATAAAACTCTTTATGGCATAAGACCGGGTTAGTTGAAGGACTATCGGTCATCCATAATTTCTTATATGATTAGTTTTCATGCTTTCACAGCCCTGTTAATTAGAGAGAGTCACTTGATAAGATCCAGGAAGTGGGCCTTCTCTGTTGCACTGCCTGGTCTCTGAAATGATGCCCCTCCCCCCATCATCATAGTAGCCTTGCATCATGACTCTATTTAAATGAGCCCTTGAAACCTGGATCTTCACCCAGACCTTGGATTAGAATAGTTGGTGGAAACCTTGTGGGATGTAGTATTGGCATTCTTTTTCCAGATGTTTGTTCTATATGATTTATGTATTGCTGCATTTTTAATTATATTATGATTCAGGCTGCCCACCATTGAAATGAAGTCTATTGGTCTATAAATTTATTTATTTACCATTAAGCTCAGTGAATACATGTTCAGATAATTAAGCTTATACTTCTGCTGACCTAAATTCACACTATGGAATGTGGAAGCCTTTGCAATATATTGGTTGCAGTCCATATCCATATTTTCCCTTTAACTGAATATCCTTGTCATGCACTAATGTTTGTTCTATGTATTTAATCTACTAACTTCTTAATAACATTTGCAAATGTGCAACATTTATGATCCATAGATTCTTAAAGGTCTTCTGACAATTTCCAGTTTTTGCTTTTGCCTTTGCATGATGGCTCAATTCCAAACCTGGAGAATGCCCCTGCTATTAATTACCAAAGACTGCTTGAACCTTAAATCCTTAAAGTTGCTCCAAGCTTTCTCATCATATTTAGAAAATGGACAGCAAAGAGAGATTTACAGACTGTATTGTTGATTTGATATTCCTTAGCTACCTGCCCAGAGTAATCAAAGACAACTGGAATAAATTTATCATACCACGATTCAACCTCTTGATTCAAGTGGAGAGGTGAGAAAGAACAGTGTGTATTAGTTTTCTTTTAAAGTATGTCTATAGATAAACAGGTACAGTATTTTAGATGTTTTGAATCACATAACAGACATATTGAGTGGTTCAGTTGTAAATACTGAACAGTCAAGAACAGTTATCTTAGCTAACAAGATAAACACAGGATGAGTTCTTGAAAAGGATTTGGTATGCTATTAAAGTTTTGGTCTTCAGTTTTCATTAACCCCAATCAACAAGACCAAAAGGAAGTGGTTATGGGATATGAAATATGTAGATGACACTAAGCTGGATTTCTGTGACAGAATGTCTTAAAATTAACATGCTTTGGAATTTGGAGTATTTTTATATCTCACTGTGTGCATAACTTAACATATTTGTTCACTTGTGCAATGGTTAACTTAAAATGTGGGGGGAAATCAAACTTTTAATCCTGGCTAGTATAATTTATTCTATAAAGTTATCATTTTATATATATTTACAAATATATTTTATTCTCCCTGAATATTCAGTACATCTTTTTTGTCTTAAATCTCACTGGGTGACATATAAAATACAACAAATGTAGTTAGGGTTTATGAACATGCTCATTACCAGATTTTCCATTTGCTGGCTTTTTAAAATTATATAATATTGTGCATGTGCACTTTCACCCTAACTAACCAGAGCAAACAAACATAAAATATCACACAGTGGTATTTTCTACTAATTTCGCTAGTTGGTAGAGTGAAGGGAATAGGAGCAAATGATAAGATATGCCTTAAATGAACCAGTGATTTCGGACAAATAAGTTTTAAATAAGCTAATGTCATTGGAAAAAATATGCTGAGGAAAGTGAGGTGGAGTGGGACAGGGTGAAGGGAGAGAATAGCTGTCCTGATCAAACATTTACAACTAAGCATAAGTTATAAATGATGTGTAATCTAAACACAATCACTTGGGATGGGAGATGACAAAATAATTGGAAATCCAGTAGAAGTTTAATTTTTCTGCTGGTTACTAAGTGCTATGTTATTCCCCATATTTCTGCCAATCTTACGTAAAAACATATGCACAAATACATATATACACACATACTCAGGAAATACCATTAAAATAGGTACATAAAAGTAAAATTAAAATAATACAATACTGAAATAAATAAAATCTAAAAGAGTCCAATTTATTTATGTTTTACTGGTCTACTCTGATTTTAGATTCAGCCCATATCTACATTTTTATAAAGTGAAAATGTAGCAAGTGTCTTTTAAAATACACTGATTTACAAAAATAATGCTAAATTTCATATTAATTTTGCAATGCTGAATTGTGAGCATTTGTCAAATTCTGTAGATTAAATTCTGTTTTACATATAATAAAACTGGACAAATATATATCTTGGACAAAAAACCTGAGAGATCATTATAAATAACAAAGTATTATGAATTTAATTTACTGTTGACATCTTATTGAAAGCAAATTGCTACAGACTCCAGGAAATGCATCCTTGTGTATCAGCTGATCAATGCAAAATATTTTTCATGCTTTAAAAAGGTCTGAATATTTAAGGTCTACTGATTTTTATTTGACAGAAGTTCCACTGTGTGCAATGGGGATTTCTGATGGAGTTCTAATGAACTTGGATGTTAACCAAGCCTATTCAGAAATAAATCCTCACATATTCAATTCTTCTTTTCAAGAATGTACAGAAACATAGCTAGCTTGCATTAATTCACATTATGACATTTCTAAATTAGCCAATAAAAACGGTTTCTATCTTTAATTTCTATGTTGTATCCCATACAACCAACTATAATTGGGGATAAATTGTATAGAAGCTCTATTTAGGTGTTCTAATATGTTTTGTTTGCTTGCCTTTTTAAAGAGATCTAGACTATCTTTGACTCGATATAATTCATTAACAAGTATGGATAATATCTTTGCTGCTGAAACCTCCTACGATGACCATTTCACAAATGTATACATGCCCATATATATTATTCATATGTAAATTAAGCTGGAATAGATAAATGTTCCTAGGGGATTGGAGGCAACCCCATTTAAAGACACTTTCTGAAAAATTATCTGAAGCTTGCAATATTTCCAAATGCAACAAAACAAGCAAAGCTAAATAAAGAATAATGGTGGCCAAAGGCCATTGTGTAATTTGCTTGCCTTCATCCAAGCCCACAAAAAGAGGATAACATCACACATCACACCCCAAAAAATAACACCTTCTAAAATTTGATAGTAAAGCAGAAGCAAATGAAACAGAATTAGTTCTATTGTATTAAGCAGCCAAAGCTTTTGTTTTAACTTAATTTGAGGGCTGGGAAAACCACAAGAGAATGGCAACACCCAGACATAAAAATGAGCAAGATCTGGCCTGGCAATGTTTCTTCTTTTCTTTGAAGGCCACATTATCTGAGGGCTAAACATTCAGGGGGAAATGTTAATGATTGAAAGGACTGGAACAAATAGATACAGTTTGAAGCTTTCCTTTCTCCCAAGTAGCAAATTTCCAGGAAAGGCACAGATATATTTATTACAAGGACTCCAAACTGATTAGTTGCACAGGAATTTTGAAATCAAGCATGAAAAGCCAGCCAAGGGCTTCAAGGTATTCATTCTGGATACAGAAAAATTAACTCCTCAGGGCACAACATTTCTTAGTCTGGTCCACCTTCAGGACTGACATCTGCCTCTTGAAATTCACCTGGGAAGGAAAAGAGGGGAAGAATCTGATAGTATGTGTGGTTCATACAGAGATTTTGAAAAGTGTTGTAATAATATGTGGGAATGACCTTGGTAGATGGTGGAAGAGATGCCTTCAGAACAGACAGATGAGAGAAGTCATAGCTTGCAACCGTTTAATGAAGGGACATCCATCTCCTATGTTCTCAGGCTATAAAGGAGATGGTGGAAATTTTGTACTTCCCTGCTTGCAAGATTCTACCAATGTAGATTTACAATAAAGTAGAATTAGCTCATCTGGCCAGGTATCTTATCTGGTCTACCTGGGAAGGCTGATAGGTATAAAGCAGTCCAAGTTGGTTTACAATTCCCAGAATTATAATCTTGCTGGCTGATGATCAAATGGGCATAACTGTCTAATATTTAACTATTTTAAGAGATTATTATTACGTTCTTTTTTATTCATTCAACTGTGATGTGCACTTTCTTCTAATTTTCTGATATCAAAAGAAATATTTTAATTCTAAAACATTAAACAAAAGGGAAGGAAGGCTACCAAAATGTGTCTTCATTTTCTTGTGGAGTGTTTCTATCAGACTATCAATAATCTTCATTGCAGGGCGAAATACAGTATTAAAAAACTATGTTACCAATGGCATGATTACAATTCCTCTGGCAGTTGTCTTCCACGTGGTGGCTTAGACTACTGGCATTCAATCTGGTAGTGGCTTTTGTTATCACCTTGAAATCAGTAGCTGACAATTCCTTAATTCAATTTATAGACCTGCCCATCTAAATAAGTGATTCTGAGTGGCAAACAAAATTAGAATAAAATAAAAATAATTACAACAATACATACATTAAAATACAGAGCAGCTGATAACTATCATAGCCCACAATCACTAGCACAACAAGAAATGGGTCCCTACACACACACAGGACTCTAGGTTTGGGCACAAAACTAGGTCTTTAGGACTTATAAAAGGCTAGCAAGGTCAGGGCCATCCTGATGTTTTGTCATTTTGTCATCATGTCATTTTCTTCCCCAGGCTCCCCAATGTACAGTATTACTTCAAGATATTGATGGTGGAGGAAGTGCCAGCTGGCAGCAACCAACATAATTTCCCCAGACAGACTATGCAGAAATGCCACTCACAAAGGAAGCTCTGTTACCATCACTAACATTAAAAGCAGCAAAACAAAATAAAATAAAAATTTACAACGTAAAGATTTCCCCTAAAATGCTACTTCCTCAGAGTCTTCTCCCCAATCCAGTGTCAACTATGAATCCACAGTTTTATCTAGAATATTTTGAAGAGAATATTTGTCTCAACCCTAAAGACTGTGATTCCCCTTGTGGCTGAGTCAAGCCACTTGATAAGAAGGAAACAAATGTTATGGGCACACAAACAACTTTTGAATCATCCCGCAATAACCCTGACTAGTCCAAGACATTTTGTAATTGAGGGGCTGACCAGAAAGGACCTATTCCTTACACCATGTGCAAGAATGAACTGGAATTACAGAATCTGTGCATGGAATAAAGATAAAAGTCCTCCTACATCAGAGGTAGCATATGCAGTTTGGATCTCATATTACAAGAACAACAAGCAAAGATTATTGCTAATAGCTACTCTACTGATAGTGACAATGAAAAAATTCCTTGGAATAATGGGTTGGAATGGGTGACTTCTCCTGAACTGTAGGTCTACTTTGGTCACCTTGTAGATATGCTATAATTTTTCTAATAAGTAATTTGTTATGTCTAATATAATCAGTAAGAAAGCAAAACAACAGTTTCTTAAATATTATTGTTATTTACACAGATTACAGTGTTTCCAGAAGCACTTGCAAATGTTTCTCAAAATGTCTACCTAAATTAGTTGAAAAGCTAT
Source organism: Azemiops feae (assembly GCA_023970755.1). Classification (NCBI taxonomy): domain Eukaryota; kingdom Metazoa; phylum Chordata; class Lepidosauria; order Squamata; family Viperidae; genus Azemiops; species Azemiops feae. The sequence continues at coordinate 1,114,914 of JALGBA010004083.1, forward strand.
CATTTTGTAACAAAAAGAAATTTTAATTAAGCCTTGTGCATGAAGTGTTCTTTCAATTATTCCCTTTGGTATGTATTGTTAATACTACAAGATAACACTTGTTTGTGATAAAAAAAAATGGAAAGATGTCTCAGTGTAATTTAAAATTATTCCTTGCTGAGATTTTTTGTAATTATTTCTGTCAATTATGCTTTCTTGGTTCTCCTGCCAAAGGGATAATTTTAATCAGTTTGTGGAACAGATTTATGTTGTGAGATTTGCATTTGATCAGTATATCTTTGGAATGTAGAGCTATCACAAATAAAATGTTAGCTAATCTTTGATCTTCAATAGATATGGATATATACTGGTAGAACTTGAATGAAGAGTTATTTTGAGGATGACTGATATTTATCCATTAGGCAACTTTATTGTAGCATACTAGTTCTCCAGCAATATCCTCTTACACTGGCTGCGCAGGGTTAACTCAGTTTGCTGATAAGCTACTAAGATTCAAGCTTTGCTCTTAAGCAATGTTGCTATTAAGCTGAACTCCAGGCAGGAATCAAGCCAAAATGGCTGTGGTCCCATTTGCTTGTGTTCTCATTTGCTTGCCCGTAGTTGATGCACTTGTCCAGACATTGCTTTCCATTTTCTCATCAGTTTGTTGCCTCTTCTCCATCTCTTCTTTTTTTTCTTCTTAATCATTTGCCTTGCTATATAATATATAGTATGCATTTTTGCTTAAGTTTGGTTATTTATTTAAAACATTTATATAGCCACCCAACTTATAACCACCTCTGGGTGACTCCCAATCAAAAGTAAAAGCATCATAAAGAACATAATAAAGTGTAAAACTAAACAGATCAAAAACAAAATCAACAAAAACCTGGCATCAATATAGTGTCTTATACCAACCAAGGTGTGTGCCAACCCTATCTGACCTGGTAGTACAGGTTCTTAGGGGAAAATGGTCCTGCAGATAAGCTGTGCCATCAAGGGCTTTAAAGGTGATAACCAGCACCTTGAATTGCACCCAGAAAGGAACTGGAACTTGTGCATCTTATGCAACAGAGGTGTTACAGGGACAAAGCTACCCCCCCACCCTGCCCCCCCATTGCCATATATGCTGCTGCATTCTGGACAAGATAAAGTTTCCTGGTGGTCTTTTCAAGAGCAACCCCATGTAGATCTATCGAAAAAGGTTAAAACTTCTGTTGTGACTATATGCTGTTAATTTTGTCACTACTGCATATTCTTCAAATTTAAGTTCCCACACAGATATCTTCAGCAACATATTTCTTTTCCAATATTATTGAAAATAGGGTAAATAAAGCAGCATTGTGATTACTTTTACATTTTTAAAATGCTGTTGGGAAATGGGAAAATGTAATAAAATTATAATTACTTGGATCTTGCTTGAAATCAGAGTCTTTACCTAGGATTAAAATAAGAGCTTCACTCCCCTCCACCACCATCCCAAACAATTTGGTTTGTTTGTTTTCTACTCTTTGACACTTTATATGGTCTAAACTGCATAAGGAGCCTATATAAACCAGACTCCAATACGTGGAGGAAGGGATAAGATCAGGCATGGACTTTCCTGGTTTCCTACTAGTAATACAAGGAAAACAGATTCTCCTAAATAACATAAAAACTGGAGAGTGCCCCAAACTGAGGAAATAAATAAAAAAAACACTCCTTCATTTCATATACAATAAATACAGCCTTCACTGTATCTCCTACCTTTTGGGCTAAGAAAGCCTTTCAATTTGTACAAGTACTATTCTACATGCAAGCTATCATATTTCAATTATTGTGCTATACTAATGCATATTCCTGCATTGTTTACTTATGGTTTTACATGAAATATGTGCTTTCTAGTATAGCTTTGATCTCCTTTTCTACTTTCTAACCTTCACTATTAGAAGCCTGCTTGTACTTGCAGATATGTTACAGGCTACTACTGAAAGATCATATACCAGAAGTCACCTACAATCTATATCTCAACCTTAACAACTTTAAGAGATGTGGACTTTCACACCTAAAATTGTCCAGCCAGAACACTGTTGTACATATGATCTTTCAAAGAAACACTGATCTGGAGCAGGGAGATAACTGATAAAAGAATAAAAGAGCAGGTAAGCTAAAATAAATAACAACTTAATCTAATGAAAGGAGAAAGGGTGAAAAACCAAAATGAACCTGTTTTGATTCTGTTTGATATAACAGGTGAGAACAGGACACTCCTTCAGCTTACAAAATTCTTTCAAAAGCCAATAGTCCTATAACCCCTGTGTTGTCTGTTTCCTGACCTGGCCAACTTTGATCAACAGAATCCTATGCCTACTGGATTAATATATTTTAAAAATATATTAATATATTTTAAAAATATATTAATATATTTTAAAAAGTTTTTAAAATGTATGTTAGATGTTACAATAAAATGCTGTTGACACTCCTACTTCTCCAATGTCAAGCACTTTCCCTTTTTCAGCAGAGTTTTGATATCACATTCCATTTCAGTGAAGTTACTAAAAAGCTGGTAAAAATCAGCTATATTCATTAACATCAAATTAGTTCATCTGTTTGCAGTAATACTTTCTTCATCTCTTCATCCCAGAATTCAACCTCTAACATGCTGGCTGGTGAAATCTGGGAGTTAAAGTCCATGCATCTTAAAGTTACCAAGTTTGAAAAACACTACCTAAAATCAAACATGTTTACTGCTGAGATCATATGATAGCAGTGAAAAGACATGACTGTTTTAAGAGTTATAGGAAAGTGGTATGTTCACACCTCTGTATGCTCTGAAATCTCTTTTTGCTTCTGAGTCCAAAATGCTGTACATACCATTTTAATATTCAGTAGACAAACTATCTGAAAAAGTTGGAAAAAGAATTTTATTTATTGGATATTATTTTTGAATGCTTTTGTTTCTGAAGAGGGATAGCATTATAAATAAAGCATCAGAAAACAAGCCTATACTTCACTACACGCAATGCAATCTGTCATTTTGTCTCAGTTCCCTAGAAATAATTTCCACCAAAATTCAGTTTGGTTTACTTTTAAGTAGATATGCATAAGAGTTTTTCTAAGTTTAGATGAACGATTACTGTCTGTATCAAAGTTACAGCTTTGGTTTCATAACTGAAAAATTATGGTTGATCTTTCCAACTAAAACCACAATTTTAGGCTGGAAATAAGATTTATTTTAGTAATGTAGTAAATAATTTTTACAGTGTAAAACAAATTAGAGCATATTCTATTGTTTATGAGATCAATGGCATAACAAATGGCTGAGAATTTTAATATCCTGCTTAATGTCAAGTTAGAAAATGATATTCTTAACCTTTCACTTCATTCACAAAGACGGATGGCCATAGGATATTAAAAATAAAATCATAATATTACAAAGGCTTTATTCAAAAGCTGGTAGTTCTATCTGAAAAAGAATACATAAAAGACACTTTTCTATGAAATGAAATGAAGTAACCATGAATCAATTACCTAGAAGCTGCTTGTGTTGTTATTAGGGAAAGTTATACATTCTACTAAGTAATATTGTTAAACAATGTTCAGTTATTTCAATTTATTAAATGCCAAGTTGCTTGGTCTCCTAGACAATTTTCATTGGGCCGGATTCAGGTATTTCTGTGTTAAAGTTGCAAGTCTCTCATGACCAATTAATATTTCTTATCTGAAGTTCTACATTGGCAGAATCAATTGGGCAATTTTATTGGTGCTCATGAGTCCTCTCCTCTATTGATCAGTGTGGGAGGAAAACCTTTTAATTTCCCACAATTCCCTGTATTAATTTATTTCCTGGCATCACCAGACTTAAAATGGTAGTTTAGACTGAGTTATCTGATAAGACAACACACAAAGGTTAAAGGTAGAAGATCAGAGCATCATCAGAAAGGACACTCATGGGATGATATTACTTGGTGTCTCTTTAAAGTTGAGAGATGATGATTGTAGTTCTGGCTGCTGGTAGTGATAGGAAATATTATTTCAAATGGCTATTTTTTTTAAACTCTGACATACAATGTTGGAAGAAACTTCAGATAATTTGTAAAAACCTCTCAAAGGTTATGTTTAAGTGTTGTTGACAAAAGAATGGTAACAAAAGGGAGAAAATGAATAGTTATCGCTATTTCTGTTTTTGTTTTTTAATTTGGGTCACAACCAGAGGTGGTCGTTCTTCAAAACTCTCTTCCAAGACTACCTTAGGGCACTAAAGTATTCTATGAAAGATTAAAAGGAAAAGAATGAGAAAAGAACATTATGAGAGAAAAGAAAAAAGAATTCCCAGAATCTTTACAGAAATGTCATCCTATTTAAATAAACTATTTGGTTCATGATGAGTACTAAAAGAATATACAGTCTTGATTATTTCTGGATATGTAATTTTCATTTACATTGTCTATAGTACAGTCTCATAGATTTAGATTCTTGAAAAAGTGAAGACTCATGATGTCAGTGAGGAGGAATCTTCTAGGAAAAACACTTTTCAATGAGAGCTTTTCCAAATATATAATTTAGTAACCTTATAAATTGCCCAACAAGTCAAATCCCACTGCAAAAATCTTTAATATTCATGGAGCTTGGTATCTCTATTAATCTAGATGGACTAATTTAGGGAATATCTTCATTAAATGTTCTGTAATCTATATTCTAAAATACAGTAGGAATTAAAATGCAATCTTTATAAGGTAATTTACTCTTCCATATACAGGAGGGAAAATCATATTTTTAAAAACCTACAAAGACCTAGATAAATGTATATGTAGTTATATGTAAGTGGCATTCTTTGAGGGGTCTGGTATTAATTTTCATATACAGGTTATGCTCTTGTATGAAACATATATCATTATCACCATCATCATTTTTGCCATTGTCTATCCACTGCAGGATGAAGGCCTCTTTCACATGTTTCCAACCAATATGATCCTGAGCTTTCTTTTGCCAATTGGGGCCACAATATTTGCTGATGTCGTCAATCCATCTTGTTTTAGGTCTCTTTCATAGACACTTTTTATCATGTGAGATCCATTCTATGACTGCCTTAGTCCATCTGACATCAGTTCTTCTTGTTATGTGACCAGCTCATTTCCATTTCATTTCTTTTACTCTGATGATATTATAATTTTGTTTGTTCTCTAATCCATGTGCAGGTCTTTCTATCTTGTATCTTTCCATGGCTCTTTGCACCACTTGTAGATTTTGTATCGATTGTGAGGTTAGTGTCCATGTTTCACTGGCATATGTTACAGCAGGTAGCACACACTGATTAAAAACTTTTCTCTTCAGGCATAGGGGGAAGTTGTTCTTGCAAATTATGCTTAGCTTGTCAAATGCCTGACGACCACATTTAACACGTCGTTCAATTTCCTTTATTGTATCACCTTCCATTGAGATCCATTGACCAAGGCATATGTAGTGGTCTACTGCATCTAGTTCTTCTCCATGAATATATAAAAAAATCTTTCTTTGGTGAATGTATTAAACATAACCTGGCTCTTTTTCAGGTTTATTTTTAAGCCACATGGTTCTCCTGCTTTGTGCAGCTCTTGTATGTGTCTTTGGAGCTCTTCTGGGTCTTGTGAGAAGAGAACAACATTGTCTGCAAATCTTAAGTGATTTAAGTAAGCACCATTGATTTTTATTCCATCTTTTGCCCAGTCTAGTTTGCAAAATACTTCTTCAAGGCAGGCTGAGAAAAGGATAAGGTGATATTGTATCACCTTGTCCTACACCCCGTTCTATGTTGATTTCCACTTTAAGATCATTAAGACAAATTGTTGCCATTGTTTTTTCATATATTGTTTGTAATAAGTTTATGTAAGCAGTGTCTACGCCTTGGTTGAGCAATGCCTTAATTATTGCTTGCTGGAATACTGAGTCAAACGCCTTTTCATAGTCAATGAAAGCCAAGAAAAGAGGCATGGTGTATTCATTGTGCCTTTCAATGACTTGCTGAACAACCTGGATGTGAGCCATTGTGCTGTAGTCACTTCTAAACCCTGCTTGCTCCTTTGGCTGCACATCATTTAATGTTCACAATATTCTTTTTGCTATTATCTTGGTGAAAACCTTGAAGATAACTGAAAGAAGGCTTATTGGGTGATAGTTCTTTAAATCATCTTGAGCCCCTTTTTCATGTATAAGAATCACTTCAGCATTTTTCCATGCTTCAGGTATTTTTTCTTCTCTGAGGTATCTCGAGTATAGTTTTGCTAGTATCTTGTATAAACTGTGACAACCAGCTTTCAGCATTTCAACCATAACACAGTCATTTCCTGAAGCTTTGTCATTTTTCATTAATTTTATGGCACTTGATACTTCCTCCACTAGTATAGCTGGCATTTTCTCTTTGTGGGTATTGTTACTTTTGAGTGATCTTAATCTTTGTATAGCTCAGAATTGAATTTTCCAATTATTTCTAACATTTCCTACCTTGTTCTACACACAGAACCATCTTCACATTTTAATGCAAAAATCTTCCTTCTTGTATTGTATTTTCACCTTTTCGTCGAGTTTCATATAATCCAATGATATCCTAATGCATATTGTTGAGTTCAATTAGTAGTTCTTCTAGTCGAGCATCCTTTAAATTGTTTGAATATTGACTATTCCTATGTCCAAAATCCAAAGACAACCTGATTTAACCTGGTGATTCTTAGCACCCTCTGTCTTCAGGCAGATCTTCCTGCTACTGTGCGTAGTTGCCCTAGGGCAGGCATGTCAAACTTGCAATGTCACGTGACATCGCACGATGTATCGCAACTTTTTCCCCATTGCCGGCAATGGGATAGACGTGGTTTCGGCGTGACGCATCCAGCCCACGAGCCAGCAGTTTGACATGCCTGCCCTAGGGCCTCTGTAGGGCCTCTTGGGAATGACGGCTGTTTTTGAGATTGTATTGGCATGTGGAAAGATCACAAAGCCCAACAGAAATATATTACATTGAAGAAATATCAGTATAAGTTGTTGCCAACAATTTGATCCAACTTATCATTTGTTTGCATGCTGAGAGTCCCAATGAATGTCAATAAAATTCTGCCATTTATCAATCTGTTCACTGTATTTTAGATGTAATTTACATGCAAGTCCCTTGTATACATTGTATTTTCTATAGAAAATGTAATTTAATTATGAAGTCACAGAAACATCTCATATTGAATCAATCGCATTCTATGCATCAGAGCTTAGTCCAAAGTAGATATAAGGACAGCATACAAATATATTATGTAGCAAACCAGACAACCAATAGAACACTTATCCTATTAATCCTTAAATGTTCTTTCTATAAATATGTTTTCTAAGAAAAGTTAAAAGATTCTGTGTACCCTAGAAGCACATTTATTTAAATATTCACATATTTTTTTTAAAAAAATCACAGCTAGTTCAAGAAAATATGAAATAAGAATATGTATTTGGAAGCTAATATAATGTCACTTAATATCTTCTATTTAATTTTGAAAACTTGTACCAAAATATCTTGTAAAATTCATTTAAAATTAAGGCCATGTTGCATTTTGGAAACCATTCAAGAAAATGTGCCAGATCATTATTGTGGTCCAGTCAATGGATTTGCTTTGATTTGTTGTCTTTGAACATTAAAGTCTATTTAAAATAAAAATAAAAAGGCTTTCTAGTTATCAGGATAAGTGCCATATGGACACATGTTCAAACAAACAAAAATTGAACCAACCCAAAAATATCAATAACAAAAAGCTTTCAAACACCTGCAAAATGTTTCTTTTAACACTGCTTTCTACTCAGAATGTATCAAGGCAACCATAACACAATGACAAGTATCTTTTATAAAGTGTCTGATCTAATTATAAAGTTAAATTACAGGGTCCTTATACAGAAAACACAATAATAGCAATGAGTGTAGAAATGGCTAAATTCCCAACCAAATCATCTCTATTAGCTTCTATTCATGACTTGAATTATGCCTTTTTTTATCTCTCCATAACATTCAGTATTTACTTACCATTACATTTTTGAAGCATTGCAACTTCCTGCTGACATTAATTCATTCCCCAAAATAGAACATTCCAGCCTTTTCTCTGTTAAACATGTAAGCCATTCAGATGTCTTTCTTGAACTTGAAAAGAGCAAGAAAGCTAAGAAGCACAATCAGGCTGAACGAGAGCTGGTTTTTGAAAAAGCAAAGATGCATTTTCTTGGTCTAGTAATTAAAAAAAAAAAGAATGGCCACCTACCTTGAAAACAAACATTTCATGGCGGAGGATGGCTAGAGTATTGAAATTTCCATCACAGATATTGGGTTTGACACCAGGGTAGGAGGGCTTATCCCCTGTGGGTGGCCGGGGAGCTTTAGCCCTGTCATTCTTCCTAGGATCAGCTGGAGGGACAGAACGATGTGGAGGTACTGTCGGCAAGGGTCTTGTTGGTGGTGGGATTCTGTCAGGTGGACCTTTAAATGAGAAAGAAAACTCTCATGAGATTAATATATAGAAGCTGCATAATATTGGATTTTACGAACGAAGATAATACTGATTTTATAAAATACCATAAGAATGTGATGACATAATGTTTTATGATCAGAGAACTCAACACTGAGTTATTTTGGAGGATGGCAAAAAGCATTATATTAAGAAATGGAAAAGTTATATTATTGTCAAGGAAATGTGTGACCTTTCTCTTTTACAAATACAAGGGAGCAGTAAGATGGTAACTGCAGAGTGATCTCTTGCAGTACTGTGATCTCTTGTACTGTTCATATTGTAGTAGTGAATTCATTGGTAAACTAGTGGCTATTGATAAGTATAAAATGCTGTATAAGAATTTTTTTTCTTTTCCTTCTTAGTTTGTATACTACTTTTTGTATTTTTTTTGTTTCTTTTTTAAGATAATTTTTGTTACAAAAATAAAGATACTAGAAAACAATTATTTTTAAAATTATTTTGAATCCTCACAATTTTGAAGGTTAACTGTGTTCTCTTTTTTTGATATTTACTTACTAATTACCAAATAACTAAGAAGAATATATTAAGCATTAATCTGTGCTTAAAATTTAAATAATCACATTGAATAGTTTTTTAAGGTTGTAGCCATATAGCCTTCCCAAGGTTTCTTCCTTTTTCAAACCAACTGTCCAGATTCCTTTGTTACAGAGAGATGTTTTAATGTACTATGGTTAAACAAAATATGCACCAGACCAGAAATGCACACATTTGAATTAATTGTTATATTTAAGCCTAGATTATGGAAATTTAACTAATTAGGACCAGTTAAGTTTGCATAATTCTTCTCAGTTAAATTCTACTCCCCCCCCCCAATTCAATCATGTCAAATTTTTAGAGACTGCCTGGACAAGTCCCTGAAGTTTTCTTGGAAAGGGTTTTCAGAAGTAGTTTGCCATTCCCTCCTTCTAGGGCTGAGAGAAAGTGACTGGCCCAAAGCCATCCAGTTGGATTTGTGCAAAAGGTGGGGCCAGAACTCATAGTTTCCTAATTTCTAGCCTATTGCTTTAATCACTACAACAAACTGGGTCTCCCACTTTTTTTGATTGATTATAAATTGCTGAGCTATGGCTATTTTATATTACTCTATTAAGAGAAACTAAATTATCCTTATGACCTCTACTGTCTTCAGTGAAGAAAGATATATCTGGGGCAGATATATATATATATATATATATATAAAATAGTACTAGAGTAGAATTTTAAAAAACCATAAAAAAAATGAAAGCGATGGACAAATCTATGTTGTTATAACATATCTATAAGTTAATTTTTAAAAATGCTTTTTAAAAGTGCATTAGTTCATTAGAATGGATTTCAGGTTGGCCTACAAATTAAAATATGAAATAGAAGAGCTAGTAAGAACAGAAGATGTGCATCTAAACAAGCAGTATCTTGCAACAATTTTGTTATATTCAAGATTAATAAAAAAATTTCTCTTTAATAGGAAAATGCAGCTGTTCAGATCCAAATTAGAAAAGGTGATTCATATCCAAATAGCTGCACATCTCTATTCTTTAGTCAATGAATTAAACATGAATGTTGCTGTCACATTATCTTAAGATTATAATTATCAATGGTTTAAATGATTTAAGGTGCTCTTTGTCAGAATAATTGCTAAAAATATGCTTCCTTATAACGATATGCTAGAGGTAGATTATCTGAAAATAACAAGATAGTTTCACAGGGTCAAACTTTATTCTTTTCCTTGCTTCTTATGTGGCCTTCTTAGTGACATTTGACTATCCATATAAAAACAGAAAGGTAGATGAATAGTTTCTTTGACAGATCTAACAAAGCTCTTTTCCTCTCTCTCTTCGTATCACATGCAAATCAGAAAAAAATAGCATGATGTCAAATAAAGGCTGTGTTTCTTTAATATCTGATATTCTAGATGTAGAGAATAGTCAATAATATTTGGTGGCACCTGTAAGATTCACTACTTGTGTACAAGATATATATATGTATGCATGTAGTCTTTTTAAGACATTCTTTGTGGGGCTGCCACAAAGAAGAGGGAGTCGAGCTATTCTCCAAAGCACCTGAAGGCAGGACAAGAAGCAATGGATGGAAATTAATCAAGGAGAGAAGCAACTTAGAACTAAGGAGAAACTTTCTGGCAGTTAGAACAATTAATCAGTGGAACAACTTGCCTTCAGAAGTTGTGAATGCTCCAACACTGGAAGTTTTTAAGAAGAGATTGGACAACCATTTGTCTGAAATAGTATAGGGTTTCCTGCCTGAGCAGGGGGTTGGACTAGAAGACCTCCAAGGTTCCTTCCAACTACTACTACTACTACTACTACTACTACTACTACTACTACTACTACTACTATTATTATTATTGTTATTATTGTTATTAGTGTTATTAGTTTATTGTTATTATTGTTGTTGTTATTTCAGTTTTGCATGATAAAATTATAGTTATTGAGAAATGCAACATTTGTTCATTTGAGCAATATCTAATCTAAATAGAAAGTGACAGCCAACTTTGGATTTTATCATTGTCATGATATCAGAGGAATTATCTTGTGGCAAGCAACATTCAATTTAAAAATTTGGAATTCAAATGAAAATATGCACACGTACAATTTGTTTAGCAAAGTCATGTCCAACTCCCAAGATTCACAGACTCTTCAAAATTTAGCTTACAGTTGCTAGAAATTGGTATTTAGTATCAAGGAAAAATGCTTGTCTAGACTTTTCTGTCCAGAAAGCCAACTAATGAGTTCATGGGAAACACTCCACAAACCCTACATGGGAGAAATAGATTCATCAATTGTCCTTATGCTCTTGTTCAATGGCAATTGCTTAGAACAAAATACTGCTTTTCAATAAAAATGACGATCTGGTATTTCCACCATTAAACAAGGTGGAATCAGTTTATCTAGTGAAGGAATAGAAACAATTCAAACATATTTTAGTAAATCAATGTTTAGAATGAGATACAAGATGACAAGAAACGTTGAAATGGAAATACTGGAGGGAATGAGGAAAGTTCAGTAGCAAATTAATAGATATTGAACCAAAAAAGGGAGGGGATTCTGTCTCCTGTATTCCCAGTATGAATGGACTAAAGAAATGCAAAAAGAATGGGAGGATGATGCCAGAGAAAGCAGTAACAACAGCAAAACTATTTAATTTGCACAACACAAAATGAGAAGATTTTTGGAGAAATGGACATAAACAATAAGCCCATGAGAAACACAGAATCATAGGTTTGGAAGGGATATTGAACATCTAGGCTAGTGTTTCTCAACCTTGGCAACTTTAAGCTGTGTGGATTTCAATTCCCAGAGTTCCTCAGCCAGCAATGAATGAGAAATATTCTAAGCACAAATTCTCACACCATTCCAAATAGATGGCTATCCAACTTAAAAGCCTCTCAGAATGGAGCACCCACAACTCAAAAGAGGCAAGTTGTTCCACTCTTTAATAGCTGCACGGTAATGAAATTCTTCCTTATTTCAAGTTTGGATTGTATAAAGCAATTGACATTCTCTTCAACAAAGTAATCTGTTCTGTGGAAGCCTTGTGATGTACAGTACTTTGCAGAAGTGAAGAGATGATTCAATATAATTCTTCAACAAAGCAATGGAGTGGCCTTAGCCTATCTGAGGACAGGGTTGTGGGAAAAGGGTTTATCATAACCTTCTCCAATGCTGGCTGAAGTGCTTTAAAGCTGGGCAGTTTGCTGTGTATGTTAAAACTGCCTTGCTGGGAACATCACCAGTGACCAGTTTGGAGAAGTTTTCAGGATTTGTAAGTTTGGCTCATGCTATAGAGTTGTCTCTAGCACTTGCCGAAAATATCAGGTTTAGAAGACCTAAAGCATAATGCTAAGGGGCCTCCAAGTGGACCATCTTCAGTAGTTACTGTGGGCAGTTCCATAGCATTTGCCAAAGCTGCCCAGCTTGAAAACCCTCTGGCCAGTGCTGCAGGAGAAGGATTCCCACAGCCTTCTTTTACAGGATTAGCTCTGCAGTAACAGACCAAAAGGCAATCAATCTGAGGCACAGGAGTGAGGCCATGTCATTTCACCCTTTGAATTAGACGGAATCAGTTTTACTGAAATGAAGAAGCCACTGAAGCTTAATAAACAAACTTTTTTTTTGCATGTTCACTTTATCTTCCACTATAACATCAAGCCACAGTAGGTGGCAGCATTTAGCTGATCTTGACTGGCCCCCAAGGAAGTGACACAGGATTTGACCTAGTAGTTAATTACTTGAATGAGAAAGTATCATAAAAATCCTAGTACTAGAGGAGATTGAACTAAACAGACTAGTCTTAAAGTAATGGCAACTAGTTTCTGAACAATTGGCATGAAAACTGCAAGAATAGATAGAACACAAGGAGCTATAAGCATGTCAATCTACAGACTGATTGACAGCTTTCCATGACACTGACCATGTATGCAAAGATATCTCACTGTATACAGCAGAAATAATCCTTTCTCATATTATGCATATTTTTTAAAGAGCATACCGTATATCTTTTGGATTCCCTGCAAATCATCATTAGGTAGTTTGAAATTGTCAGTTTCCATATACTGGTAAAATGGAGCCATAATGGCAGTCGGATCGTTTGAATGCTCCAATCCAAGGGCATGTCCCAGTTCATGAACTGCCACTAGGAACAAATCATTTCCTGGAGGAAAAGAAAATATATATATACATATATTGTATATAATATTTATATCTCCACTTATTTAAGCAATTTACATAAAAGCATAATTTAAGTAAATTTCAATCTGGGTTTTCCAAAATTTCAGGACTGGCCTCATTCTATATATATATATATCTTACTCTGTGAAGCTCTAGCATGTGTTGAAGATTCCTAAACAAAAGAGAACTCTAAATGTGTCCTTTTTAACATTTTATGGCTGTGAAAAAAAAGAAAGAAAAAGAAAACCACTGGAGCTCAGGTATTAAAAAATTCAAATAACGCCGATTCCAAAAATATGATTTTTATATAGCTATTCAGAATTTTTCAAAGATTTAGTGAGATTTTTTTCCTATTTTGCAATAGGAAAATACTGTAAATATGGAATAGAAGTATAAATGTATTTATAAAGCAGAAAAGTAAACAGAGAACAGACATAATGAACCTCAACTGTCCTCATGCTCTTGTTCAAGCACTGATAGTAGTTCTATAAATATCAATTTAATATATAAAAAAATAAAATTTACTAGGCCAATATGTGTACCCATAATATTTTGAATAGTAAATTGTTATATATTTTGCTACTACTTCATATGTTCCTTTGATCTACATTTATGCAGTTCTCATTTCTATTGCAGATTTAGAAATATTGGAACCCTTGATCTCAAGCATAGTATTTCTGCTGAATAATTCCAAGCTTCCTAGACCTTTCCAGGCAAAAATAATCCATTTTCATTAGTGTCCATGCCAGATAAGTGCTAGTTTTCATTCAACCAGAGAAAAGCAACAGGATAGCAGACTTGATCACTGCCAAATAAGGGACAGATGGAAACCAGCCCTCCTGACCAAGAAGAGATCTGGGCAGTTTATTTCATAGGGTAGGCAAAGAGACACAAAATGGTTGAATATTTATTCTACAAATAGGATTTGCTCTTGTAACACAGCAGTTGGTAGACTTTTCATTATGGCTTCCTAGTTTTCTCAAATTAACAACAAAATAATTATTGGAAATTCTTGGATTCTTTTAAGATGCAAGAAGGCTGAAAAGACCCTTCCTTGGTAAAAACACCATGGGAGAAAACTGAATCTTCTTCTATAGCATTGGCCATGGAGACTCTAGTGCTAGGTAGCTCCAATGTGGATTCCAGAATTCCAGAAATGGAACAGAATTTCATCTTTCCACTGGATAGGTTTAACAATCAAAGCACTATATAAACAAAGCTGTCAAAAATCTGAATAATTGTGCACAATTGTCATTGCCAGTTCTACTTTCTCTAAGGAGATGTTTGCATATTCACAACAACTTGTTTCAAGAAAGTTGATTTTAATACACTTTATGCTGATTTCTATTAGAGCTTTATATGATTACAGTTTTCCAGAAGATATCATAATCTAGTAATTCAGGTATTTTTATCATAATATGACAAAAATAGTAGCACCACTAAGCCTATTCTCAACACTATATAAGACAGCCAGTTTGATATAGTGGTATAGTGGTTAAAGGCACTAAACCAAAATAAAAAGCAGACGGTGAGTTCTAGTCTTAATTTAGAGATAAAGCCAGCTGGCTGACTTTGGCTATATATTTTCTCTCAGTTGTAGGAAGAAGGCAATGGCAAACCATTTCCAAAAATCTTGCTAAAGAAACTACATGGACTTTATCCAGGCAGTTGCTAGGAATCAAGACTGACTGAAGTCAATATTTCAAATATTGATATTTCAAACAGAGGGTTTTTTTTCTCATAGGATAAATAAAAACCAATTTAATTTACTTGGACATTGTGCTAGCATTTTTTTGTACTTCATCTGAGTTTGGGCATCCTTATCAGTCAAACAAACTGAGGATGATAAAGTATATTTATACATTTCATTGTTGACATTTTGATTAATAAATTAAAAATAATAATAGCTTTGGCATCAAAATCAAACTTTATTCCAAAACTGATCTGCACTATTGCATGAGTTCTCTTTTCAGTTCTACAGATTATCTCTTGCCTGTATTTTCAGAAGAGATTATTGGGGAATATTGCCCAGATGTCATACACAAAGATCTATTCAAACTATCCTTTGGTATTTCAAGTGTTCAACTACTGCAATACTTTTTGTTCAAAGTAGTAAAACTAATCATTAACATCCACATTTATTTTGGTATTTGGATTTTCTCCATATACTTCCCATTTACTAGATCATTCATTTCCATGGACAAAAAACAAAGCAGTAAAACAATATATTGACAGGATGCAATGAGAAGAAATGGGAAACAGATCTCACATTCTGTTTAGATATCCAGAGCCTTAAATCCTGGCCAGTGCCTGGGGGAAAAGTCAGCTCTTCAAAGCTTTCTGAAAGCTATTAGAGTTGGGGCCATCTGGGTCTCAGGGATGGTGTTCCAAAAGACATATACCCTGACAGAGAAGTCTGGATTTCTATAATTCCTAGAAATGGCCTTGATGGGTTGAGAATTTTAGAGCCTGAATCCCACATATTTGGAAAACGCACAGGTTGCAGAACAATGATCTAATAAATACCAAGGTTTAATCTGCTTGGTAATCTCCCTTCCAAAATCACCAGCTTATTTTTATCACTGCCATATCAGATGCCAATGCAGTAACTTTTGTGCTTTAAAGCATCTCTGGCTTGAAGTTTTTTTTTGCTTTTTTGCTATAAATGCCACACATGATTTATTTACTGTTGAGATATTTGCTTCCCAGGAAATAAATGTCTGACTTCAAGAATATTTGGGTTCAGTGCATCAAATGAATCCGAAGCCAAGTGAAATTTACTAGAAGGTAAATTTACTCTGAAATTCAACAAAGGTTGAGGATTTCCCACCCCCCAACCCTTTGGTGGCTGATATGCCCTTCAGAGGAGAAAAATGACTCAGCCCAGCCTGCATTTATTAAAACACTTTTAAAACAATCACTGCCTTTCTATCATGCTTGGAAATAACTAAGGCTGATTCAGGATAAAATAATCTTTCTGTAACTGATCGCAATTTTTAAGGAGGAAGGCTGGAAAAGCTACTAGATAGACAGATATTTGCACATTTATTCACAAAATGCACATGTTCTAATGCAACACAGAAGATAAAAGGAACTCTAGCCCTTAACACCAACAAAATGCTAAGTTTTAAGCATATAAAAATATACATTAGTCACTACCAGGCAATAAAAAAGCAATTCTGCCATGAAAGCCAGATTAAGTAACTTTGATATAATTTGCTTCTGCTGTAAACGTGAACTGCATATTAAAAACAATCAGACACATTTTAAAATATTCAGGTTAGCATAGAAAAACTTGTCTGTTTAAGGAACCATTTCTTTCAGCTACAGATGTGAAATACCAGAAGAAAGAGCATATTATCTTTTATGCCCTAAATTCTATAAGCTGCATTGATACTGGCTTTTCCAGGGATATTTACAAGGTTTTGCCTGTTGTAAAAGGCCTGATCTGTAATTTCCCAGTTATCTTCACCATCTCTACTGTTGATCCATTCAATGTAAATTAATCCTTTATTAAACTAGATTATCCAGATTTTGAGATTTGCAGAGCGAAAAGGGTTTACAGTAGATAAAGTACATCTTTGTAAAGAGTCTAGGAGCAATACTTTTATCTTATATTGAGATAAAACAACATAACCAGAGAGTTACCATGTCTAAAATGAACAGACTACTGGCATCTGGCTGAAAGAGCTAAGCTTAATCCTATAGATGGAAAATGCCATTTAAGATATCAAATTCAACAGCTGTGGGAACCAAATTAAAGAATCACACATAGGTGCTTGCCAATCTTCCACTTGACTATATACAATGGAAGAGAGCCCACCATCTCTCTGGGTAATTGGTTGTACTGTTAAACTATCCTTACAGTTAGGAAGGGTTTTCTTTTCTCCATACATTCAATCAGAAATTGTCTTCCTGTCACTGAAATATGTTATTATTCCAATGTCAAAAGTCTGGAACAAGAAAGAGTAGGTGACATCCTTGAAAGTATTTGAAGAGTGATCTCATATTTCTTCTCTGTCATCTTTTCTCAAGGTCAAACATACTGAAGTTCTTCAATTTGTCACACACACCCCCAAAAGGAATTTATTTTCAATCCCTTGATCACCCCTATTACTTTTTGCTATTTCTCTGAATTCTCCTCAAAATGTGGTATCCCCAACCTGGTACTTAAGGGAGATTCAGACCAATACTGAATAAAATAAAACATTTACTCCTTGTATTTTAGAAATTATATTTTTGGTCAGTGCAACCTAAAACTGCATTTCTCTTTTTTTGCAGCTATATCACACTGCTGACTAACTTATAGTTTGCAGTGAATTACTGTTCCAAGAACTTTTCACAAGCATCACTACCACTACCATTAGATAGGAGCTGTGGTTGTTCAGTGGTTAGAATGCAGTATTATAAGCTAACTCACTGCTCACTGCCAGGAATTCGATTCTGACCAGCTCAAGGTTGACTTGGCCTTCTATCCTTCTGAGGTCAGTAAAATGAGGATCCCAATTGTTGAGGGTAATATATGCTGATATTTGTAAACCACTCAGAGAGTCCTGTAAAACACTATGGAGTGATATATAAGTCTAAGTGCTATTGCTATCTCTCATACAATTCATTGTAACCATATGTTAACCCATGTGATCATTATATTTTGATGGACTAGATTTAAATATAGTACAGTGGTTTTGAATATACTGTAGTTTTATTTTTATAGAAAATATCAACAATACATTTTGCTGTCATTGTTCTTGTTCTGTAATTTACAGTGTTAATATTTTTATTTAAAGTATTATGAGGGTAACACTTGTTGTTGTTAGTTGCAAAGTCGTGTCCGACCCATCGTGACCCCATGGACAACGTTCCTCCAGGTCTTCCTGTCCTCTACCATCTTCTGGAGTCCATTTAAGCTCACGCCTACTGCTTCAGTGACTCCATCCAGCCACCTCATTCTCTGTCGTCCCCTTCTTCTATTGCCCTCAATCTTTCCCAGCATCAGGCTCTTCTCCAGTGAGTCCTTCCTTCTCATTAGGTGGCCAAAGTATTTGAGTTTCAAGAGGGTAACACTACCTATATGTTATATTTTAGGTTTCTTCTTTTGATCTGATATTACAGATACAAAACAATGAGTATTACCTGAAAATTGTTTTTTTCTCATTCTGAAATTTTACCTCTTCATTTGTAAACATGTTAAAATAAAACAATATGTAGGCAGCCACTTATAAAACACCAATACATGAAAAATATTGTTAGCACTTATTTTATAGTTAAAAATATTTATACACCAAGGTCAAAAATAAACATTAAAAATAGTGAATTAGAATAATCAGCTCTAAAGGGAGAAATGATTTAAGAAAGGAAAAAATGGAACAAAAAAACCTTTAAAGCATAAATTGCAAATACATACAAGGAATGAAAGAACAAGCAGTAGAAGAGCTTAAGAGAATTAGACAATAAGTGACCCTGGTCCTGTGATTGGAATTCTGGCTATAGTACAAAAAAGACTTAGTTCCTATTAGAGTGAAAATATTTCCAGTCTATCAAAATTATTCAGTGAAATACTCTAATAGCCTCCTGCAAGGCACTGTGAACAAATAACATATTCATTCAAAATAGAAAGTTATATCACAAAAACTTAACAGGAATCAACATAACTGTTTAGTAATGTTGTAATAGGAGTGATATGCCATTTGTTGAGCAAATTAGAAGCTTGTTCTTTAATATTAACACACAGGGAAACCAGATAGCAAACCAACTTTCAAATAAAATTTCTTTCCCAGGCAAATTTCTCAGTGGGATTCTTTAATTTTAATAAAATACTGCAACAAATCTTAAAGCTGTCATATAACTCCCTTAAAATATAAGGGTTATTCTTAACTAGCATCTCCAAATGAATGTTTTCATGCTGATTATATGGGCCATATTATGCCTCTCTTGGCACTTCCCAGCTTCCCTGTCCCACTTGACTTTTTTACATTCTTTAATTACAAGAACAAATTAAAGTGTCAATCTGTAACATTTTTAAAGATTGTCTTTTAGCTCTTCACAGGAATATATTTCTTTAAATTTCTGAAAAAAAATACCATATGTTTAAGCACACTTTTAAAAGAATCTTGATAGTTAGCTAATGTTGCCAAAGAAATCTCAGACACTTTGACTCTCATTGACTTGAGTCAATCACCTCCTATATAAAAATCTAGCTACTAGAATACCTGTAAAATACAATTTGCCTAGATTATGCACTGATGTCAAGTTGTAAACTGGAGAATACTTAAAGTGCCTAGCTCCCAGACTGCCATTCTTCTGTCACTAATAAGTGGTCATAAAAAGAGAAGGAAGGAAGGAAGGAAGGAAGGAAGGAAGGAAGGAAGGAAGGAAGGAAGGAAGGAAGGAAGGAAGGAAGGCCCCTAATTGCTAACAAAACTCTTCTAAGCGATTATCAAGTGGGGCTGGCAGTTCACCTACATATTATTTCCAGTGGCATCTGAGGCCAAAAGTCAAGATGGCCATTTCCGAATGACTGAAGCCACATTCTTTTACATCCAAAAAGGAAGTGAGGGTGGAGGAAGGAACATTGACTTGCAAGAATCTATTATAGCTGTTCGAGACTTTGTTGACAACAATCCAACACACCTTTTGAGAATCAGAGAAAGGAAAAAAATGGGGTTATTTTATGGAGTTAAACCTAGGTGATTCACACCAGAGTTTTAGTACTAACTGCCCCTGTACCTCATGGCTATTATTTAGTGTTTAACAGTGTGTGTACTTGGAGACTGTAGATCATATTGTCACCTATTGGATAAGTGGTAGCTCAGTAAAAATAAAACATTTACATTCCCAGATTCAGTATACAATCTGATATGTGTGTTTGTTTGTATGTGTGTATAAGTGAAAATGCAATGTATATGTTCTATGACAAGCTGATGTGAAGTTTACTATGTGTCTTTGAGTACTTTAATTAGATTGATGATATTGGATAATTCATCTGTTAAACTGTTACTTACAATGAGGGCCGTAAACAAAGGGTACCTAGAAACAGCAGAAATAATGAAGTGCTATCTCAAAAACTCCTAGTTTCTTTCAGTTAAGTTAAGGCGTGCTTCCTTGCAAAACTTTATTGCCCATGTTGTTTGGGAATTAATATGAACACTTTAAAAAACATTAACTCTGAACAAGATTTATGAAAACAGAAAGACTATATTAAAGTTTTAGTGAGTACTCCAAGAAATTGTTCACCTCTTTTGAGAAATGGATTCAAATTCAAATTGCCTTCATTAGCAGAGCAATATAGTGCAGAAAATGAGTCAAGGGGATTGGGTGATTTGCATTTTTGCTAAATAATCAAGCAGTTGTATTTTCCTAGCCTCCTATATGCCAGAAGAACAAAAAGGAGAAAAAACAATCACTCAGATAACTAATTCTCTTGACACTCTGGGTTCAGTTTAGCTTCTCCATATACTGACCCTGAACTTGTGGTCTGTTTCATCTGATATTTCACATGGCTGAACTTCAGCAGGACTTCATCACATAAAACCCACAATTTATACACCTGAAAAGAAAAGGATTACGGGGGGGGGGGGAGCTGAAGTCTAAATCTGAAGAATAATCAATACCTTTAATTCACTTAATGTATTTTGCTTCACTCTTTTAGAATTAAAAGTATCAAAATCGGAAAAACAAAGTTGAAAGATTATCACATAAACCAGCTGTTGTGGTCCCAGTAGTTATCCGTACATACCAAAATGGCAATTAGAAAATCTGCATTTTGACAAATTTCCATTTCTTAATTACAAAAGGTCATACTGCATGATTCTGCACACATACAACATCTTAGGTTCTTGAGAAGAGTTTGATGCGAATGAAGGCTACCTAAAGAAATATCAGCTGTAATTTCATGCTGTACGGTATATCGCAATAGCAATTAGACTTATACACCACCCCATAGTGGCGTATAACATTCTCTGGGCGGTTTACAATGTCAGCATATGGCCCCCAACAATCTGGGTCCTCATTTTATCGACCTCGGAAGGATAGACGGATGAGTCAACCTTGAGCCCCTCTGAATCGAACTCCAAGCTGTGGGCAGAATTAGCCTGCAATACTGTATTCTAACCACTGTGCAAACAATAACAACATAATGACATAATGTTTCCTGAGGACAATCTAGCTGAAACCATGCAAACACAGAATCACATTGACCAATTCACTCAACTTCCAGACTTCCCTACCTGGGAAAACTTATAGGCTTCCAAGGATTTATGAAATGTTATTTTGTTTGTTGTAAGGTCTCTTTCATTATTAATATTATTAACATATTTATTTTGTTGTTTGTTGTTGTGACATTTCTTCTTTCTTTTCAAATCCTACATTAATTTAACCATTCCAGCCTCGATGAAGTAAACTATAGGCTTATAGCTACAGTTCATGGAACTTAACCCTTTTAATAAAATAATCATTTTTATTAAATTTGTTATTTTATTATTGGAAAGGTGCCTCTAGATTCCTTCTGATTTTTGGTGCTTATAGGTAATTATATTCTATGTATATGATCTCAATGGTAAAAAATTCAGAACTTGAAGAAATGTCCAGGGGGGGGGGGGGAAATGGAACAAAGCTAATTCTTTAATATGGCACACATCTGAGTGGAAATAGCACAGGACTATCAATGATGATAGTATGAATATATCAACTCACCCTGCATTTTCACATTATCAGCATGTTTTTGGATTTGTTTTTGTTAAAAAATCCTATGTTTGAATGCTATCTGATAATGTGGCAATATGCATCTAAATAATAATTTTGAACCTAATTATTATATTGCTTTAAATTAAAATATTCATTTTTTAGAATAAAATAATCATGTAAATTTATACAAGGAAACAGTGTTTACTGGTCTTATAATCTGCATGTTGATTTTCTTTTACCTACCAGGCATGCCTGTATAAAATTCTAAATAACAGCCACAGAAAAAGCTATCAAGAGTAAGATTCTGCCATAAACTGTTAATTCAGAAATGTCTCAAATATTCATTCTATTATTTAATATATGTTAAATTGATTAACAGAATGAAAAATATGTGTATTTTTTAACATTGATATATGTACAGTATCAATATACTCATCCAGATCCTGTTCTACACAGAAAGAACTGCTTAAGAAAAGAATACTGACAGTTTGTAATATTATATCAGCAAAGTATTAATTTTATCCCAGAGTACAGTGGTATATGAGAAATAAGTAATTAGATTCTTAAAGTTTACAAACATCTAATCATTTATGACAGTGCAAATAACACAAATCTTTCCATCATTACATTAACTTACATTACAAATATGAGATGATTCAGTCTGAGGCAGCTCAATGTTATTAAGTTGCGGTAAGTCAGGTTTGGCAAGCAATAGCTGCCTGGTTAAAATTATAATCATAGCTTTTGGTTGGCCATAAGGGCACCATTTATTTTTTTTCCTTGAATACACAACTTCCCTTTGCATATTTAATTTATAGCCCAGGCTCTTTGGTTCTGGAACATGACTCTCCATAATTAAGTCTGTGTGGGTAAATACATACTATTGATAAATCTGATCTTTAATTTAGCAGATCAAAATAAAGGTGCTGCAGTGTAAATTCTGTATATTTCCTCATTTAGGTCTTTAATTAAAATTCTACCCCATAACATCTTTATCCTACTGAGGTTCTTAGATTATTTAATTCTTTCTCTGATACAGAGCTGAGATTTATAACTCAAAGAAAACCACAAACAACAGAGTTCATTTTGCTGTCAAGAAGGTAGGATTCCATTTGACGTAAGTGAAGTTGCTATTAGTTCCTGTGATGGTTAAGATCAATAAACTGCTGTCTTATTGAGCCTGCTGCATTGCAAAAAATTGGACCATTTAGACATATTGCCATGCTCGACACATTGCAGATAGTATTAGATTAAATCCTTGTTACAGGCATGTAAATGTAAAGATCATCCAAACAAAGGCTGAATCTTCAAATATTAGATCCCTAGAAAAAAATAAAATAAAAAGGAAGCCCCAAACCAATCAATACACCTTAATTTATACATAATCCCTTTTTAAAGCCTAGTTGTTGTAGTTGTAGTTGAAAGGCCACTTGAGTTCCGTTCAGAATTAGTTCCTTCCTTTTCCTGACATTACAAAGTTTTCCCTAATGAGCTCAGATCATTATTCAGTCTTAATTACCATTAAATGTATTGTTTTAAATGCATCATTTACTGCTACTTTTGAGTCCATATTTCATGTAGCACTCAAATTACATCTAAAGAATTACATTTCTTAAATGCATTTATATTAAGCACAAACATTATTTTGATTTCTTCTAAGACTGTTTTTGATAGTGGCAATTGCCAGGAAAAAAATATATTAAGTAAACAGTTTTCAATATAGAACAATAATTATATTCTCATATTTGTTTAACTGTTACTCATTTTCTCACTAGAAATCCAAAATGAGTATATATATAAAATAAGTCAGTGGTTGCTTGAACATATTATACTTAATGAATTTTTTGATGTCCTTATTTCTCTATTACACCAGATTAAATCTTCGAGCAATCTAGTGTATCATTATAAGTCGTATAGGTTATAGCGGATACAGAAATGGAAAGGAGTCTTTTCTTGTGTTTGTCAGCATTTAACTCCACCAAAAAGTTTAATGATAGAAAATAATTATTTTTTAACAGCTATGAAACTGAATGCTATTCTTGTACTATACTTCCCATGTAATTATATTGAGATAGGGCACTGGACCTTATAATGTCCCTGACAAAAGGATATTCAAGGAAGTATATAAAAGAGTTTGCATCTATTATGATAAAGAAAAGATTTATTCTCATCAGGTTATAAGTTGTAGGAACAAAATTAAATTTGGGCTTTCCCTGTGATGATCCAACTACTATCAAATGAGTTTCCCAAAAGGATGCTCACTGACCTTTCAGTACTCACTTTTTAGGTGACTGTCAAAATTCTTTACATCCAAGACATCCAACTTTAAATGATTTATGTATCCCATAGCCCAAGGATGGCATGGTGTCCCCAAACATTTGACAGCCATGATTATAGACCATAGCACTAACATATAGTGTCTAAGTAACAAATTGCAAAAGTACAAATTCCAGTTGTTTTTCCAGAGTTTATACCACATTGATAATTCACAACACCCACCCCTCAATATATGAACTATTTATACCATATTGATAATACACAATACCCACCCCTCAATATATGAACTATTGCTTTTAAAAAAATAAAAAAATAAAGTTGCCTTCAAGTTAAAAGTAATATGGGCACATCCCTCTATTAAATATGTTTAAGTAGAATTGGGCTCTTACCATCATGATTGGGATTTCCCAAAGTCCATGGCTCATCTGAGTCAAAATGAGTATCACCTCCAATTCCTGGCCCAGGAAAATAAGCATGAGCCAAAAATCCTCCTTCCCCATCGAATGGAGAACTGTCTCCATGAAAACCTGATGCAAAAATTATAGTAATATCCACATCTTTCTTGCCATTCTCCAGTTCTACGTAAGGAACTTCTTCAAATGTCAGAGGGGTTACATTCTGCCACACATCGAAGGCACGTCGAATAGCTTTACGGGTTTCAGCATCTCCTACTTTTGGAGTGACATTCTTTATGCTGCACCAAAAAAAAAAGCAAACAAGTAAACATAGATGTCACCTTATCAATAGTACCACATATCTCACTCTTAAATGCACATTATATCAACCATTTTGATGTAGTGGGGACCAAGCAACAATTCTTGAAATTATATCAAGTAGAGTGATTTCACATATTGAAAGCAGCTGATATGTAACACTATAACAACTCCATAAAGTAATTGTTTATTAATGTTCATTACTACAGATTGGTGACACCGAGGTTAGTTTACATTTATTACTACACTCACAATTTATTTTATATTAAATATCATTTTGGTTGATACATTACATTATTAGTAACTCCAAAAGTCATGGTATAAATCAGTCCTTCTTAATTTGATGTGCCTTAGATGTACAAACTGTAAAATCCAGCATGTAAGTCAGTATTATCTGGAATGGACCTGGTTGAGTGAAGCTTAAGGCCAAAAGTCAGAAGGGAGGAAAAGATGTTGAGGAAAGTGGTCTGTGTAGCAAGAAAAAAACCAGACAGAAAAAGAAAACATCCAGAACATAGTTTCATTTTTTCAATTTTGTAAAAATTATAAATGGTGCCTGAAAGCTTGGCACTGCCAGGTCCCAAACCATTGCCACTTGTAGATAGTGGCAATAGAAACCAGTACCCAAAGATATAGATAGAGAAGACATTTAAATCAAGTTAATTTCTGTGCTCAAACTAAATAGTTGGCTAATATACTTTGTAAAGATGTGACAAATAAATATGTTACTAATTCTATATTTAAAAGAAAATGTCCCAATGCAATGCCCTATAACATTTAACTTTCCTCTGAATGAGATCTTTTTGTCAGATTGAAAAATGTTCATGAACAAAAACTTCTGATGATTCACTTATGAAACATTACAAAAATATACTTGACTAATGGCATCATATATTTCCTAAAGCTAGACCTTTTATATTTGTATTTCTTGTTTTAATTTTGCCATTTTCAGGTATCCATTCAGAACAGCTTCTCAAATGTCTTGCTACTGAAGCACTTAAACCCACTGATGTTCTCCGTTGAAAGGTTAGAGATTATATCAGTTACTATTAAAATATGTTGCTATGTGATAACTAATTGGGAGCTGATTAGAAAAGATTCCAAAAACATACACTAGGTGATCCTTCTTCTATGTTTTTTTTAAAATTTAAAACTAAAAATTATATCCTTGAAAAGTCATTTTATAGTCAGAAAAGGGGAAGGGGAGGTGACATTTTGATACATGAACTCTAACAATAATAATGCAAGACAACAATTTTAAGCATATATATACAATTTTGTATGATGGATGAGTCTGCCTTGTTGATGACAGGTGCAAGGAAAGCTGAATTGGTGAAATGCTCAGTTTCAATAAACAGGTAAACCGTTAAGTAGCCCCTTTCTGTCAGTGATGCCCTTTTGTCTGAAATAGAGCTGTTCATGAACATCCTCAGTCATTTATTTAATCTGTTGGAAAAAAATAGCAGCTTGTGACAACAAGCACCATTTTCAATTTCCTAAGAGCTTTAAGCATTTGAACCTTTTATAGCCATTTCTAGGATACAATCAGATTTCCGTCATGGCAGATACATTTTGTTATTACACAGTTTGTACAAACAACAAGTAGGATTCCAGAAAGGTATTCATTATTGATATGAGTTACTGACTATATAGAGATGATGTCTCCCACACACAAACATAAAGCACACAAATACACAATTGTCTGCCTTACCAACCATTTCTGAACAATCACATACACCAGGGGTCCCCAACGCCCCATCCATGGGCTGGCACCAATCCGTGGCATGCCAGCAACTGGGCTGTGCAAACAAGTGTGGCATGCAGGAAGCACACAAAACCATGCCCTTTTCGGTTCACGGAAAAACCTTTCTCTACGGAACCAGTCCCTGGTGCCCAAAAGGTTGGGGGCCACTGACATACACCATAAAAATGGTATATAGCATACATCCATCTCTTCTCTTTCCCAGCACAACACTATCTTACTTATCATTGTTCTTAATCTATGAGAATATACATAATGAAGAAATTCACATATCCAAAAGTTATGGCCAAAGCTTAACAGCCTATATACACTAGGATCTTGGATATTCATACTGTAACATAAACCAACCTGGATCATTTTATAATCTTTTTCTAATTGAATTAAATACATGCATTGCCTTCTACATTCCATCTTAAAAAGGCATTATGCTTTACAGTTTCCCTTCCCAACTTTTGTTTTAGTTATTTATTCTAGTTTAGTAATCTAGGAGATTTACATTTATCCTGATTTTGGTCCTAACAAAGATATTATTTATTTACTAGTTAATAATTATATTATAGCTGGGATTCTCTCTCTCTCTCTCTATGTTGTGTTGTGTTAGAAAATCAAAACCATCAAACAGCAACTCATTTGGCAGCTGTTGTTTTCAATTTAATTCCTATAATTTCCATCCATTTTGGTCATCCAATACAAATGGAGGATAGCAATTGGGATGTAAGCTGACAATAAGAAATCAGGCACCAAGGAGAATTGAATGCATTCTTACACATTCAGCTATTTATTTTAAAAAATTCCACATCAGGATCAGCAGGCTTCCAATACTAAGAATCTCTTTTTCTACATATTTCAAACAAGTAAAGAAAGGTCAGGTAATGCCAGAAAAGACTAAAATATTTAGTTTGTCAAGTTAGTAAAACAATAGTTAAGGAAAACCATTTTAGAATTTTATATACTTTTGTTCCCATCGATCCATTCCATATCACCTAATATTTTTTCTTATGATATATTGATGTAAAATGTTAACCTATGTCTAGTTCACCATACTATAGTTTTCTACTTTCACAAGGACTTGTAACAACTTAGATGCCATCAATGCATACATTTTGATATACATTTTAGTCTTTTGATTCAAATTTAAATCTACACCTTCATTTCCCTACATGTAATATCAATTCCACTCCTGTCAATCCTTTGGCCAGGGCAGAAAATAAGAGTCCGTAAAAATAGTCAGAACCTTTGTTTATTGATAAAAGTGCTAGTAAAGGAATCTTGAAAACCTGACAGTGTTTTCTCTCCCTCCCTATTACACAAGAGAGTTAAGGTGGAGTCAATTTAAATTTATTTCTAATGTTTTTTCTGGTCATGCACTTAAATTATATATTCATAACAGCAATTCCTCCAAGGTCATCTCTGTGATTCCTTACTTCTCCCCAAGATCAAATTACCTTCATTCATTACAGTTCTCTTAGTTTATAGATACAAAGTGTAGCTGGATGTCTGGGGTGGGGGGATTTCTCTGATTTCATTCATGAACAAATGAATGCCCTTTGACATTTATTCAACTTACATTTCAAGTTGCAATCCCCCATAAGTCATATTTGTTACTAGAGGAGCCATAAATATTGACTTCCAGCACCTGTTAGGGCTTCAGTCAACTGAGGCTTTCATATAGCGCACAGTATGTTATATTATTCATATAATGTACAGTTTGATATGGAAGGGAAGATTAGATTAAAATATTTAGTAGTATCCAAACTATTTACAGCATTCCCTGTTTATAAGCAATTAATTTTTATTCATTTACCCAGCATATCATCAGCTCAACTAAAGCCCAATTTTACCCCATGATCAAGGTATTCTGTACTACTTATAGTATCATGTAAAACCTAAAGACTACCTTGCAAACTGGCATACTGTACAACTAATCATATTAATTTATTATCTAGCAAAACAGTATAGATCTGTGATAACACAAAGATCTAAAACAAATGAAGAGGTCTCTAATAATTTATCTCAAAAGAGGCAACTGACATGAAAATAGATTTCACAGATGGCAAGTAATAATAATTAGTTTATTGATTAGCCCTTAGGCCATATCAAAATACAGAGTTCCAAACACATAATATTAATAAAATCTTATAAAAACAATTTAAAATGAAATTGGAGTAAAATACAATAATTTAATATATAGACAAGTAACAGATGGCAAGTGATACTGGGAACAAATATCGTTCAGGGAATATAAATATCAAAATCATAATGGAAATGTTTCTGAAGCAGAAGCCAGTACAAATAAGAAACTGGTATGATAGAAAATAACATGTTACTTAAAATTACCCGGTAGCTAAAATATTAGCAAAACACAACATAAATTTGAGTGCACTTTTTTTTACTGAATGTCTATCTTACTGGATTGGTACAATGTTTACTGAGAATAATTGGTCAGAAACAGGCCAATATTAAGTACTATTATACAATTATAGTACAAATTACTGTATTATTAGCAAAAAATGCATAAGCAGAAAGATTATATATTATTCCTAACTAGCTAACAAATCACTGATGTGATAGGCATGACATAAATTTAATGAATAAATAAATAATAAATATTTAAAGCAAATTTAGAAATTAAATTGAAGATTTTTCCAGGAACTCATTTATTTATTAGCGAGCAACATTTGTAATGCCTTGGCTTAAAATGTGCCTATGAAATTAGACCACAGGAGAGTCAAAGAAAAGCAAAATATTTTCTAAGTTGCCATTAATTAATTTATTGTTCCTTGGATGATGCTAAGGCCAATAATATGATTGACTACTAAAAGGATTAGAACAATAAATAGGAAAGGTTAGGGAAGATATCTGAAGGATATCAAGAGATTAACATGTTCATTATGTTCCTAAAAGACTGAAATTTCTGGATGGAATAACAATAACTTTATAAAGATAAGGTAATAACTTCCTTTCAGTAACTGTGGTGATTCCATAAATAGATAAATTATCCTGATCGAATATAATGGTCATTGAAGCCTTTGCACTAAAGTCCTTTCACACCCCAAACTAAAAAGTGCATGGACCTGAGGATGTGCATACAAGCACCCCTGTTTATGGATGTATAGATCTTTATATAGATCTTTTCAGTTCAACACTAAAAATTAGAAGTGAGTAAGGAAATATATATTTAAATGAGTGCATCTACAAATATCTACAATGGGAAATAATGCCCTTTTAAGTTATCAGTATTGGGATGTTTATAAGGGTGTTCAGTTAATCATACTAAGATCTCAGTATTCAAAACACAAAGGTCTGCAGAAAGGCAGGAAATGCAGCATCATTTCCTCTTTAATTACCATTTGAATCATCAACTGCTAACTCCACTATTAACCTATACATCTGTAGACATTAAAGGAGAACTACCAACAGGAAGATCTTTTTTTAGGCACTGCATCCATGTAGAGAATTTCACTCTATTTTTTTCTCTCCTTTTCCCAATTCTAAATAGAAATAACATTTTCAATGCTATTTAATTTCCCCTTTTGTCAGCCTTTTTTCATTGTAACTTATTCCTGTGTTGATGCATAACTTACTGCTAATACAGCAGCTCCCAACCTTTTGGGCACCAAGGACCGGTTCTGTGGAGAGAGGTTTTTCCGCAGACCGGAGGGGGCATGGTTTCACATGCTGCCTGCTGATGGGGCTTCGCTTGTTTGCATGGCCCAGTTTCTGGCATACCACGGACCGGTGCTAGTCCACGGACCGGAGGTTGTACTAATACAGGGGTCTTCAAACTTGGCCCTTTCATGACTTGTGGACTTCAACTCCCAGAATTCCTCAGCCAGGCATGCTGGCTGAGGAATTCTGGGAGTTGAAGTCCACAAGTCATAAAAGGGCCAAGTTTGAAGACCGTTGTACTAATAGATTCATTCTACTTTTCTGCTTGTTCATGCTTTATCATCTATACCAGTAAGTGTTCTTTCCCCCCCCCCTACAGCAGAGGTCTCCAACCTTTCTCGGTTGGTGGACCGAAGGGAAAGGGAGGTGAAGAATTTTATGCGCATGTGTGTGCACACAAAGGAGGCAGCAAGCATGCACGATGCAAATGGGGGGTGCTAGCGCCCACATGACACTCCCTAGCACTGCCATTTTTGTAGTGGTGGTGCTAGCACTGGCCAGGCTGTCCTATGGCCCAGTGTGCCGTGGCCCATAGGTTGGGGACCCTGCCCTACAGATTACTCTGTTTTGCTTCTTTTTTCAGGTTTTACTTGGAACTCAACTCTCATTTTTTTGAGTGGGAGAGTATTGAGCCTTGGGTCTTATCTAATTGAAGAGAAAAGTCTTGGGACACATGGATCCTTTCTCCTTCTTCTTAACATCTAGTCACAAGAGGACAAAGAAAAAATTATTGGTCATCTTCAGTCCACAGAATAGTTTAAAAGACTTAAAAACAGATTTGAATATATACCAGTATATGAGTCCAATACGAAAAGTTATTGTTTGTGCAACAATCCATGCATGGATAGGATATTCACATAAAAATCTTGTGCTGAAGCTTTTACTTTCTTTTTGGAACAACTTATTTATATTAACATCATGATCTATTATGGATTAAGTATCACAATGTGAATTATTAGGCCCAGTTAATGTGCTATTTATCAGCTAATTTGCTATTTATCACAGATTAAATAAAATGCATCTGTTGCCTGTCCAGGAAATTGGTTCACAGTAGTTTGATTTCTATTAATTAAGCTATGTTGTCATTCCCTAAAGATATACAGGGCTTTTTTTCTCATAGAACGCCCAGAATGGAGTTCCGGCACCTTTTTTGGATGGAACCTTGTAGGATAGGCAAGGCGGGTTGTATGACATGTGTGAGTTTCGGCACCTTTTTTTTTTTTTACAAAAAAAGCACTGAAGATATCCTTCATAAAGTTTTCACTGTTGCACAAGTATCCTTTAAATATACTAATAAATATACTAGTCGAGATCAGGTTTCTATAATGTGAAATGAAAACTTATCCCTTTTCTACCTTTTCTGTGTTGTTAGAACTGCCCTTTTAACATTAATCCTAGAAGGGGCATGAGTAATTAGCAGCTATAAGCAGTCCAATAAAAAGCACAATCTCATCACTGCTTTGTGATTATTGCTATGTTCCAGAGAAACAATTGACAACAAGGCACCCATCAGCATCAAAATGCCCAGACCTCACCAAAGAATCCAACAAAATAGAATAATAAAAACCAAATATAACCTCACAGCATTGAAAATGTCCCAAGGTTTTCCAAGATCTCATGGAAAAATGATAAAACCTTGTGAATCATGTGTAAGATCTCAGGAATCCAAGAATATACAATAACTGTGAGAGTTGGAAAAGATTTCCAACTTTGATTCAAATTACATTTCTTCCTTATGACCCAAAGGTGCTTCTTCACTGAAGAAGATTCTTGGATGAGAAGTGAAACATCTTCAAGGAAAAACGAAATTCAGTTGCCTTTTGAAAAAGCATCTTTAGGCCAACCATGGCCTAAATGACTGAGAATCTCCATAGACATTTTTTATGAGCAGGAATCAAATATGGTCACTGCATGTCTAACTCAGGACTTTATTTGGACATGCTGATAACTTTGTCCTTGGGTTTTTGAAGTAAAATACTTTTGTTCATAACTCTTCCAACCTAATCTTAATGGGAAAAACAAGACAAAGAAAATGACTTCTTCACATTTTCTTTGATAATGTACAGTTAATTTCTCTCATTCTATCCTACAGCTGCTAACTGCAAACTATTTTTTTTTCTCCTATACTTTATAAAATGTAATCAACATACTGTTGTTACTGGTAAATTGAAATGAGTAGTTTTTTCTTCTTATTCTTTCTTGGTGAAATCCAATTTAAAATCTAATTTATCTAGATGAGATAGGCAGTACAGAAATCTAATAAATAAATAAATAAATACATGCATATATACATACATACATACTTGACACATAGGAAATAGGGAATTAATTTGACTTTGAAAACTTCAAAGTTACATTTGATATTTAAACCCATTTTCCATCTTTGTAGTACAAGAGCCTTTTCTCCTGAAAATACTCATGTCCATATTTTCAGGCAGCAACCAGTTTCTTGTCTTTCACAAATACTAAGCAGCAGAACTGTATTTTTTAAAGTGTTAAGCAATTCCGTATTAAAGGGTCACAGTTTTGCTTTCATACCTGTAAGTGATATATTTGTGTTGCCACTTCTGCCCTGTTAATGCATATCGCTTTCGACGAATGTTAAATCTAGAGTTGCCTCTCATCTGATCAGGAACTCCACAACGAGGCTTCTTCATCCAGCTTTAAATAAACAGAATAAAAACAAATCAGTACCATATGATGACAATAAGTGTATAGTATCATTGGCACCTGTTGATGCATTTGATATATAACGAACTACCGTACCTCTTCTTCAAAAGGGCAAAACATTGTTTTTACATTTCCACATACAAACGGTGTCTAAATCCTGACAACTTTAAAATGTGTGGACTTCAACTCCCAGATTTGGAGTTAAAGTTGGCAAGGCTGAGAAACACTGAAATATAATATACAGGTGGTCCACAACTTACAACCATAATTGAGCCCAACATTTCTGTTATTCAGCAAGGCAGTTGTTAAGTGAGTTTTGCCCCATTTTAGGACTTTTTTGCCGCAGTTGTTAAGTGAATCACTGCAGCTATTAAGTGAATCATGTGGTCATTAAGCAAATCTTCATTGACTTTGATAGTTGGAAGTCAACTGGGAAGGTCACATGACCCGGGACAGTGGAACTGTCATAAATACATACCAATTGCCCAGGGGTTGAATTTTGATTATGTGATCAAAGTAAGGCTGCTATGGTTGTAAATGTGAAAAACGATCATGAGTGCCGCTATAGCTTTGAACAGTCACTAAACAAATGGTTGTATTTGAGGACTACCTCTAGTTCCTGGTTAACATTATTAAATAGCACAGGGGTCCTCAACCTTGGCAACTTGTGGACTTCAACTCCCAGAATTCCTCAGCCAGCAAAGCCACAAGTCTTAAAGTTGCCAAGGTTGAGGACCCCTGAAATAGTAAACCCTCATAGAATTTCCAGATAAGGAAATAATATGGGGCAAACACTTTGGTAGGTACAGCTGGTTTGTTTGCATGTTTATTTAATCATTTGCTGGGACTTATAACTGTTCTAACCTAACAGGACCTGTATTGCCACTTGTTCATACTGATTTTGTACAGTTAACTGAAAATCTTGTAGCAAAGTGAGTTTGTCGAACTATTTTATGAAAGAAAGAAAGAACTGGGTTCCTGAATGAAGTTTCATTAGGTTTTCCTTCAGTCTCAAAACTAATAGTTTGTGGGAGCAGGAGCAGAATACAGCAACAGTAGTAATGGCTTAAATTATAAAGTGAAGCCTCTGGTAATTGAAATTGCTCATTGAAACAAAGGAAACTGCTTTTTTCTTATTCATTCCCTTCATCAATCTACCTCAATACTGTTTTCTACCAGCTTCCAGACAGGAATGTACATCTGCAAGCTATGCCTAGAGATAGCAAGACAATGAACCTGGCTTTTTGCATGCAAATCATGTGTTCTGTCTCTGAGTTATCACCCTTCAGTACCTCACATTATGAGATTATAATGCAGATTGTAAGGATGAATTAAACCTATATTATTGTTCAGAGAGATGCCTCTGCCTGGCATTCCAGTCTGCTGTTGTACCTTGGTACTTCTCTACAACTGCTTCTGGGCAGCTTGCCATGTTTCTTTCACTCTCTCCCTCACTCCCTTTCTTACAAATGCTAGCATGGAGTGCACACAATATTAATAGGGTTCTGGATACCTGCTCCCTGTATTATTATCCATGAGCCCTTGATATGATATGCATTGGCAACATCTGGAAGACAGAGGCTGAGAAATGCAATATATGTTTGATTCAGCACAAAAAATAAATCTGGAAGGAAAGCACATAATTTGAAACTCACAGACTCTGGGAGCATACTCAGATATGGACACCTTTATCAGTATCACTTGTGTACTATTATTCTTCCTCATCAGCTTGGAATTTCAGTTTAACCTAATAAATAATGCTCATTATTGCAAGGCAATCATTACTATTAAGATGTCCTGCTTTTCAATCCATAATTTCATTATATTATAAACATCATTATCACTATATTCCTATAATTGTAACTGATCACAACTATTTCCCAGTGTTGTATTAAATCTGTGTCACTGAAATTAAAATGGATGGGCTCTCATATTTGCTATTTTTATGGAGCTATTCTCAACTTCCAGTACTGGAACAGTGTAATACAAAATAAAAATAAATGAGATTTTATGTCTAATTTCATGTGTTGTATAAAATTCATGCAGAATGAAGTCACAGAACTGATCTCTTATGATTGAAATATGGCAGTCTGTGCTGGATTGATTGTAGTTGTTTGGTGTCCCCTGTTTTTCCAGCTGTTGTCCCTCAACAAGTTATGCTTATTTTTTCTGAAGATCAAAAATATTTTACTTATTTGTATCTTTTCCACTTTATACTAACTGTACTTATGAATAAACTATTCTGTGTAATAATAGCATAATAATTGCAACATCCTCTTTTTTTAAAAAAAGGGGGGGGGCAAATGGGACAGACCCAAATGATAATCCCTGGCCCCACAACAGCTCTATGTATATGGAAAAATGTCAAGATATATATATGCCATGAATCATAACCTATAATCTTATGAAGAGAAAGTAAAGTTTCTCTGAAATGGACATGTTGTGGTTTAACATGAAAGATCTACAAGACAATTGTTCTTCTTCAAAGAAGTCAACCTAAGTGCTGTGTTAACATATGGACAGTTTCTGACTTAACTGAGTAAGTTACAAGAACAAAATAGACAAAAATAAAAATAAAAATCTGGTTTTGCTACACAAACAGGTTCTCTATTAAGGCCATAGCATTTTGATGGTGTAGTTTAGTGCTAAATAGGGCAGAAAATATACTGTTTGGGTGCAAGTCAAAGGAGTGATTTAGATAGAAGCTCCACATATTATTTTAAATGGGACACAAATATCTATATTTTATATAATTCCTAGGAAATTATAGAGATTCCTAGGGATATCACAACAATCATTAGACTTTTATTAATTTCAATTTAAAGTATGTGTACTATGGCTTTAACTTAACATACAATGAGTTCAAGACACCAAGGTTCCCCAAACTTTGAGCTCTGCTCCCCTCTCAAATCAATAGTCTCCTCCACATAGTATCCTCCATCCAGCACAGCCCCAGGAGAAGAGAATTATTATCAAATAAAAAATGTCCCAAATCAATTGAATTTTTTCCAAGTACTTAAGTATACTTAAAGAGGCTTCATAGGACTGTAGCCCCCATGCCATGAAATAGTCATTAAATATAAGCAGTTGTGAACAGATATCCTAACTATCATTTTTTTCTTGTCCAACAAAAGCTTTTAGCTCAATGCTAATGAAATAGTAAAAAGTCTTTTGGAGTCACCACAAAAGAAACTGTAGGCTTACTGAGATAAGAGCAGGCTTCCAATTTAAAATGAATGCTCACCCCCCCCCCCAAAAAAAACACACACCCATTTATGTGCTTAAGGAAACAGATCTTTTCTTCTACAAACAATAGTTTGCACATTTCACAGTAATAGCAATGTCCAGCTTCAATCAAATTCAGAAACTATTAGGTTTGTGTTCTAATTGTTAGTTTTCAAAGCAGGGAATCTCATTGAGTGGCAGCATTGAGCTGCTTCTCTAATGCTTTATAGAGATGCAGCAAGATCCTCACATATGGGATATCCCAGATAGGTGAGAAACATCCAAACATTGTACATGTCCTCAAGTTTTAATGGAGAGGAACTCCTAAGAAAACATTTGTTCTGAACCAGACTGAAATTTTAATAAATGTCAAAATAAGTAAGTCCCACCCCCATTCCAGAAGATGGCAAGAGCCATTTGTAAATATATATATTTACAAAATACAGAAAATGTAGATTGTAAAACAATTTCAGTTACCTGGCTCTCAAAACTGTATATGTGCTTTTTTACTTAGGGTAAGGTAGCTACCTACTTTGAGAACAAAGGTTCACTCATGAAATATAAGAGGACTATGAAAACAGGCAACTTTCTTTTAACCCCTTGTGACTTATTTGGGGATTGGAGCTGCACACACATATTGGAAAATGGACAGCTGAACAGGATCAAAAAATGAGCACGTACATACAGTGATAACAAATGCTAAGCAAATCATTGCATGAGTTTCAAAATGGAGTAGTGCTAAATTTAAAGCTTTACAGCTGCTAAACAGACAACGTATCTTGGATAAATGGGTGGGACAACATTAACAATTGATTTGTTAGTTTTCTTTCTGTGGCTGCACATGGACAACTGCAGCCCATTAAGGAAGAACATGGCCTTGTAGTGTTTAGTCAATTGTATTGCTTTTGATGATTTGAAACACATTGTTTGATGGCCATCTCCCCAATGTAATCAGCAGATCTGACAAAATCTGACAGAAATCTTTCTGGCACCTAAAGCTCTGAACAAGAGTAAATTAATCATCTGTTTCAACTGATTCTTTAAATCTGCAAATTTAAGTATCTAAATTTAGGCTAATACAATTTGAATATTTTGAATGAATCAATATACACAAGATAACCTGGTTTTTAGGCAAACATTATAGATGAAATATATACCCCGCCAGAATTTTGAGATAACTGAAAAAAATTACAGCTTAGGTGATAACAAAATTTGTTTACTCTTTTTCTGCAGTTTCTGTAAAATTTTGTATCTTTCCCATTTACTGTAGAAATATGATTCTATTTTACTGCTATTTGTGTATGCAAATTATCTTTAAATTGCAATTTATCTTTAGCCATACAAAGTCCATAATTTTCCAGGCACTGATACTTCAAAGTGAACAAATGTCAGAATAGCATGCAATTTCCATGCATTTAAACTACAGATATATAACACCAAGAAGAAGCAGTTAAACACACTGCAGTTACCAAATAGAAAAGACAGATGCTCTCACCTTAAGGTGATATCACTACATCAAACGAAAGAGGCAAGGGATTTAAAAGAAGAGAGAACTATTATCCTATGTAAGAAGTATTCTAAACACCAATATTAAACAATACTGTATTTTAACAATGTCACCAGAACATCCATTCCAAAGTGTTGGGGTTTTTTGTGTGAGCATGAGTTATTTATATACTTACTTACTTATTAACTTACTTAAAAATTCTAATCCTCCCATCTCACTAATACAGCAACTCTGGGTGGCTTTCAAAAATTAGAACTCATGTAACCAGTGGCTTAGTACATAGCTAAGAAAGAACTTATTTCAGTCACAATTAAAGATCATAGGAAGATTGAAACTATTCTCCAGGTGATATAATTATGAAAATCATTTATATAGCTATATAACAGTGAACAAGAGTTCAGTCAGAAAAATCAAAGAGTGTTTTAACAAAACAAATTTATAGGCAGGAAGTAATTTTAATTCAAAAGCCGAGTGACATTTTTATTTTATTTATTTCAAAAAATTATATAACCATCTATCTTATACATAATTAATGGATCACAACATTCCATAAAAACTATATATCGACATTATTGCTCTATCATTCTTCACACTATAGCACTACAACATTCCAGTGACATTTGTTGGGGTCCACTTCCAGCCTAACCCAGGGTTTGGATGAAGAGCCAAGTCTTCACACCTTTTCAGAAGGCTAAGTGGGGACCTCCAAATCTCTGGGGGAAGCTGTTCCAAACAGGTTGCTAGGGAGGGGACATAGAAGCAAAATCCTATACTTGAATGGAAATTGCAACATATATAACCATCAGTATAAGCCTCACACATGAAAAAGCTATTAGAAAATATACTTTAGCATTGATTAAAATGATATGATTTATTTCCCACTGCCCAAAGACTGCAAATAAAGAAGAAAAAGGAAAGCACTGGAAAAAATACTCTCTCTTTCTCTTCCTGAGGCAAATATAAAATTCATTTTCCCCCAAATTTCCAATTTGAGCTATATCTGGAGACAAAAGGGGAGGTGAGGGCTGTGGAAAATGTTTCCTGCCTCCATAACTGTGACCCATTAAAAATGGATAGAATCATTATAAGAGCCACGGTGGCACAGTGGTTAGAATGCAGTATTGCAGGCTGACTCTGCCCAGTGCCAAGAGTTAGATCCTGACTGGCTCCATCCTTCCATCCTTCTGAGGTCAATAAGGAGGACCAAGCAGCAATATGCTGACTCTGTAAACCGATGAGACAGTGCTATAAAGCACTATGAAGTGGTATATAAGTCTAAATGCTATTGCTATTTTTTGCCCTGGGCCACAAGATGTACAAAGTGTTGATTAAATGCTGCACTGAATTAATATAATCTCTGAGTAAGGCTAATCAATACAGAAAATCACTGTTTAACTATGCAAGCATTAATTGCTATCAAAGTTTAACTAATACTTCTGAATTCTGGGAGTTGGTCCAATTTTCTTAAAGTTGCTGAGTTTCATTAGACAGTGTGTGACACAAAGTACCTTAAATGCTAGCTGCTTCCAATTTCTTCTGATGACTGCTTGGACAAGTCCCTGCAGTTTTCTTGGCAAGACTTTTTTAGAAGTGGTTTACCATTGCCTTCTTCCTGGGGCTAAGAAAGAGTGACTGGCCCAAGGTGACCCAATTGGCTTTATGCCTAGAACTCATAATTTTCCAGTTTCTAGCCTGATGCCTTAAACATCAAATTGGCCCTCAAATTTTATTATACACACCATATATTTTAGACGATTAGTTCTGGAGAAGATCAACTGCTGTTCCATAGTAAATAAAGTTGATGAGCTTTTTCAAAGTCTTGCAGCATAAGGAATTCATGTCTTCTAAAGCAAAGCCCCTGAATACCTTCCTATTATCCTCACTTAATCAGCTGCGAGACACTTTTACATTCCATATTCAATGAGAGTATCCATCAAGAATGACAAGTTTTTCAAGGTTATGTGATAGATACTGTCTGCATAACAGTCATCTGTCTAATTAGAAATATTCAGAATGCTATATAGAAGGCAGTCACTACATCAATAAGAAAATCTAAACAGAGAGCAGCCTTCCTTATTTCTGGCAGTCGTTTTGGGTTCTGCTTTCTAAGAATTTGAACTCTGTGGTCTTAATGGAGCAGCAGGAGTCAGGTTGAGGAATAATGGCATACAGCTTGTCAATACTTGGTATTCTCCACATTCTTTGGTCAATTTCAAAGGTCAAATGCCCTCATTCCTAAAACCCTAGTGTTTTTATCCCAAGTCTCGAGAATCATTGTTATCACGAACCATCTAGATGCACAATGCATATAATATATATTGGCAGAGTGGATATCCAAGAACTATAATTTTTACATTTCCCCCCCTCTATTCTGTATACTTTCACAGTCAGATCCTAAAATTATATTTTAATATCTGTCTCGATTCTACTATGCAAGTTGCTACAAACAAGAGTTATTGTGGACTTCTCAGACTGAATAAGCAACAGTAACTGTGTTACACTACTGGAGTAATTGTTTTTATTTATTTATTTTTTACCATGGAAAGATTTATTGTATTTTTATTGATATATATGAACTAGAGAATCTCTTTTGTTTTTGATAGAATACAAATTCATTACAAAAATAAACAGTATTTCAGAAGAATGAAGCATAAGAATTTTCTGATTGTAAAAGGCAAAATGGAGGCTTTCCATGGGATCAAGAATCCTAGAAAATATCAAAAGTGGTTTTTATTTTTTGAAAAGGCAACTGGACTGATTGTTTTGAGGACGAAGACATTTCGCTTCCTATCCTGGAGGCTTCATCAGTTGTATTGGATACAACTGATGAAGCTTCCAGGATAGGAAGCGAAATGTCTTCTTCTTCCTCAAAAAATCAGTCCAGTTGCCTTTTCAAAAAACAAAACCACTTTTGATACAACTATGACCTGGATGACTGAGAATCTTCATAGACAATCCTAGAAAATAAAATCGGCTCTTCAGCACTCAATTTCGCTCTCTAGACACAGAAGGTAAAGGCATTTGTTTATTCTCTTTTTCTAACTGATGAACATCGCTTTCTGTTATGTCTGTGTAACAACAGATTAAAATTGAATACTTTTATTTAAACTCTTTTCAAAACATTGTTTCTTGCACAGCTGCTAATACTGTTCCATCCAACTTAGGAGGATTTTTCCCCAAAAAATATTGTGATTTACATATTTCTCTTTTCTCCAAAATATCTGTACAAAAGCCATTAAGTAGGGAAAACTATTATCCTGAAGTACTAGGAACAACTAAAACAACTAAAGCCATAACAATTAGGATTAGATTAAAAGCGGAAAGTGTCAAGGTTACACAA
This sequence comes from Azemiops feae, assembly GCA_023970755.1. Lineage (NCBI taxonomy): Eukaryota > Metazoa > Chordata > Lepidosauria > Squamata > Viperidae > Azemiops > Azemiops feae. The sequence goes on from JALGBA010004083.1 coordinate 1,155,906, forward strand.
ACAGGATTTTGTTTATGCATAGATTTTCCTGGTTTTTCAAATTCATTCTGCTTCCTAGTTTCTAATTTTATTGGTAATTGTGTTAAAATACATAATGACATTACTGATTCTTTTTATATGAAATAAGAACCATATATGAAGTTTCATCTTAGAGGAACGTCCTTCAAATTGATTATACATATTTGACTCTGCGGATCCATGCCAAGTTTCCAATTCTGTATATTCACATCACAAGTCTGACAGGCAATACAAACACTTAGATCTTGAGCATATTAAGAATTTAAGTTCCTTAGAAGATATTCCCACATTATTTTCAAAAATCACATATTTCCACAAAAGCTTTTCAGATGATATAGTTCATGAAAATGTATTAACATTAAAGTGATATTTCTGATGATTACCAGCTTTAGCTGTATTAGAGGCAATATTTCTATTGCTAACTTGCCAACTAGGGCATAGAACTTCAAGCCTTTTGGTTAAACCAAAAGTTTCTAGAACTATATCAATATTCTTCTTCAATGTCTTACAGTCCCTTAGGCTTCCATAATATCAGCATAATGTTGCCTGACTCATTTGGCTCCATCAACATCTAGGTTGTTATATAGTGCAGTCTATATGTCCTCAACATAAATTTCATTATAGTATAGTCTAGAAACTAGAACATAAATGAGTAACTGAAACAGTATTTTGATAAGGTTATTGCTGGCATTGATGCCTTTAGCATTGCAAATTACTTCAACCATCACACTTTCAAGCAGAGCTCAAAGATAAGGTAGACCAGCAAATCATTATCTTTTCACAGAACTTCGCATTTCAAGACAAGCTGAAAATATGTGTATAGAGCTACTAGCTTTATTGTCCACAACACTTCCAGAATTAAATTACATTGTGTTTATCTTTAGCTATTCATAAACTGTGTCTAGACACCTGCTTATATCTGCACATAAGTTCAAGTCCAATGTTAGACATAGAAACTCACTGGGCACTGGGACCAGTCACCCTGCTCAGACTTACAGCTTTGTTTTTGTAAGGATAAAATAAAGAGAGATCCCGATATGACCTATTTTGAGCTCATAAGGGAAGGCATATGAATATGTCTCAGGAACATATCCCTAAACATCCCACGTATGCAAGGTATTTGGATTTTATTTTTCCAAATAGGGGAGCTTTTCCATTCATTTTAGCAGATGGGTCAGCTTTATGTACATTTCACTTTATGTATACCAAAACATCTTCTCCAGTGAAGTGAATGTCAAAATCCCATTTATGCCATTTGGCATAAATTCTGGAATAGATATTTTATATTTTACACATGTAGTCCACTAGAACTGCTTGGCCATATCTTTTGTGTCTATATCCCAATACTAATCCCTGACTGACAATCTCTAATTTCAATTTATTTATTGACACTATCATGTCTTAAATACTCAAGTATATACTGGAATAGCAGGTCAATTTCTATGTAGAAAGATGTATATTAATATCACATTATTTAAGAAATAAGTATTTTCACATTTTATTGCAATCACAAAGTAATGTGGAGCAGAATATTATAATCTTGAAGATTTAATACTTTACTTTGTGGAGCTCTATGTAGGGGCTTCTTATTTTGTTTTGTATGAAGCATTCAAGCCAATTTTTTAAAAAAGAAAGTACCTTCAAATTGATGTAAACATACATTTCATGAGAATTTATGTTAGGAAAAAATAGAATAAAATGGGGAAATCCCTGGATTGTAGTATCAGTTTCCCCTACTTTGATGCCCTCCAGTCAGCACCACTTTCACTGATGGGAATCTAAAAACTGAAATGAATTTACTTTACTTTTTTTAAAAAATATTCCTCTATAGTTCCAACCTCAGATTTGAAAAAAAATCTAATCAATCCATTTGGTCATACATTATTGCACTATGAGATGCAGGTCTTTGATGGAAGGAAATTAGGTTGGGGTCCTTGAACTTCATACACAAGCATCACCCGCCCTTAGAATTAGAAGCTATTTGAGACAAGATTTTCTGCTAAGCTAATGTGAATTAGTGCTTGAAAGAAGAAGGCAATTTTGAGTGCTAGAAGCTTTTAAATGCTAAATTAGTGGCATTTGGGAGGAAGCTATATTTTTCACCAATAGAAAATTAGCTACCGGAAGCTGACAACAAAGGAAGTTATAAATGTGCTGAGAAAGATAGCATTGATCTTTGAGTCAAAGTACTATAATCAAACTGTGTGGAAAAATATAGAAATGTCATTCTGATGTAAATAAAGTGTGGTCTATATCTCAGTTAAGTGATTGTCAAAATAGATCTTAAGCACAAATATCATTTGCTGATTTGTTTTTATAGTTTAGTATTCACCAGTTTAGCCTTATAAAAATGTTTTAAAAATTAATGCAGAAAGATATTTCCCACAATCATTCATATAAAACAAAACAAATAGCAGATGAGATCATCTGATGATCTGATGCTATATTTTGTCCTTGTGATTTAATATCAAGGAAAAATGAATTAAAATTAGATTAAAAAAACAGTATGTTTAATTATCTTTTTCTCCTATAAGATGTAATATGCAAAATTAACCACAGTTTTGATACTTGACATCAGGGTTGAACAAAGCATGCAAAAGTGATTCTTTGCAAAAAATACTAGCAAAAGCAAAACACTCTCTTCTAAGTATTAAAGCAACTGCATCTTCTGAATAGTTAATGCGGCTGCTTACAAGAATGCACCCAGCTGCTTGAACATTTGTTTATTTACCAGATTTTGAAGCTGCTCTATTCCAAAAAGTTTATGAACAACTTATAATTTTAAAGAAATACATAATATGAAAAGAAAAACATGAATACTCAGACAGAGGTACATTAATAACAACCCAAAAAATCACTAAGAGGTACACAAACCACTTCACCCTGGGCCTGGGAACAGAGACACAGATAACAATACCACTGGGATCACCAACAAATGAATTGTGCATGTCCTCACAACAACCAGAGGCAACATTTAAGGCTGCCTTGTATGTTTTCCAAAGAATCCAGATACTTTAACTTTTCAAGAAGGTTGCATCATTCATTCTAACATGCTTTACAAACATTCTTTCCAAATACTTTGCATGATCCTTTCATATACCTACCCTTATGTGTGTCTTAAAAATGATCCCACCAAATCCAATGCATCTGGCTTCCAAATATTGCATTATTCCAGTGTCTATTGTTAACACATTTATACTCCAATGACTTTAGTCTATTATTTATATTTATTTATGTGACATCATTGTTCAACACACTTTTAAATAACAGAGGAAACAGCAACATGCCTACACTCCTAAAAACATATAATCTAAATTCTGACAATTGGGAAACTAAAAAAAATAGAAAAACAAATCAGAGAAATAAATAAAAAGAAATAATGAGATAGGATAAGGAATGGGGGATGCTTGCCTCATTATTATTAAATTTGTATGCCACCTGACTCCTAAATGACTCTGGACCACTCATCACAATCAAAACAAAGAAATTATAATATAACCAAGAAAAGGAAAAACAAAGATTTATTTTTAAAAGATAGACTGAATGGAATGAAGTAAATGTCTGGTTGAAGAGTGGACTGCTTGGGACTGCTTGCAAAAGGAATTTGGTTTGAAGGTCATGTTTCATTTCTGTATGTTTTTTTCTGGCTTTGGCTGGCCCTCGCAACCACTGATCTAGTAATAATAATAATAATAATAATAAAGTTGGAAGGGACCTTGGAGGTCATCGAGTCCAACCCCCTGCTCAGGCAGGAAACCCTATACCATTTCGGACATGTGGCTGTCCAGTCTCTTCTTAAAAACTTCCAGTGTTGGAGCATTCACCGCTTCTGGAGGCAGGTTGTTCCACTGGTTAATTGTTCTAACTGTCAGGAAGTTTCTCCTCAGTTCCAGGTTGCTTCTCTCCTTGACTAGTTTCCATCCATTACTTCTTGTCCTGCCCTCAGGCGCCTTGGAGAATAGCTTGACTCCCTCTTCTTTGTGGCAACCCCTGAGATATTGGAATACTGCTATCATGTCACCCCTAGTCCTTCTTTTCATTAAACTAGACATACCCAATTCCAGCAAACGTTCCTGATATGCTTTAGCCTCCAGTCCCCTAATCATCTTTGTTGCCCTTCTCTGCACTCTTTCTAGAGTCTCAACATCTTTTTTACATCGTGGTGACCAAAACTGGATGCAGTATTCCAAGTGTGGCCTTACCAAGGCATTGTAAAGTGGTATTAATACTTCACGTGATCTTGATTCTATCCTCTGTTAATGCAGCCCAGCACTGTGTTGGCTTTTTTGGCAGCTGCAGCACACTGCTGGCTCATATTTAAGTGATTGTCCACTAGGACTCCAAGATCCCTCTCACAGTTACTACTATTGAGCAAGGTACCCCTATACTATACCTGTACATTTGGTTTTTCTTGCCTAAATGTAGAACCTTACTTTTTTCACCATTGAATTTCATTTTGTTAGATAGCGCCCAATGTTCAAGTCTGTCCAGGTCCTCCTGTATCTTAAGCCTGTCTTCTGGAGTGTTGGCTATTCCTGCCAGCTTGGTGTCATCCGCAAATTTGATGAGTTCCCCATCTATCCCCTCGTCCAAATCGTTGATGAAGATGTTGAAGAGCACTGGCCCCAGAACAGGTGTGGGAACCCTCTGTGTCAATGGGAGAGGTGGGGAACCTGTTTTAGGCTTCCTTATTTTTCTTATAGGGAAATGGGACTGGAGAATTACATACAGTCCTCATAGACAGTATCAAATAGATTTTGCACTGTTTCAGCATAACAGCTAGAGGTTTTCCAATAATACCTGCCTGGTCCCCAATATAAACTATAGGGGCAGTTTAGTCATTCATTTATTTATTCAGTTTCTATAGTGTCCCATCTCAGTCAATGACTCCAGGTGGTATAGTTGCTTTGTATGTCATCCCCAATTCTACTGCTGCTTTTGAATATCTCTAAAGCAGATGTAATCTACTGACCTTAGCAGCTTGCATGATTGGATATGTGGTTACTAGAATAGGGAAAGCTCTTTGTGAGACAATTAGGGATGGGAGGAAATGGGAAGAAAGCCAGAGATAACTGGGTCACAGGTACTGATAGGTACCAGAAAAAATGATTGGTTACCGAGTTTGGAATTAGGGTTTGTCCTTTTCCCCACAACTGATTCATTTAAAGTCTACACACAACTTCATAATTGCACTCTCCGCACTCTTGATCATGATCTGGCTGGCCTCAAACATGTCTTAACTTTGTCCTGAGCCACAAAAGAACATCTGATTATTATCTCCCTGTTCAGCTTCTTTTGTGAATTTTGATTTAACACTCATATCAGGATAAAAACGTCATGACTGTTCAATTCCATTTTTTATACTTTCCCCCCCTTTCTTGTAGAAATTTACTGAGGCTTTAATTGCACCGTACAATGCTTTCCCCACCCCCACCCTGGCTTGACATGATGAAAAGAAAGAAGTATTCTAAGTAGCAGGCTGTTCAGAACTGCCGAGATAGGATTTAGATAGCCAGCCACAGCAATGCTTCCAATTTTCCACATGTATTTCAGGAATTCCAAAAAGGAAGAGCATCATAATAAAGTTTACTTACTCGATTGTGTTTCTGTCCACTTTTCCTGTCGTGTTAATGCCATAGAACTGCTGCATGGCAGCTATAGCAGATTTCATTGTCTCTGCAGTGCGCAACACTGACATTCTGGAATCAGCGGATGGAAGATAGCCGTATTTTTGTAACCACACCTACAACAACAAGCAAAACGTGTATTAGGCAGGATTTATGGTCCAGGATTTCCTAATCATTCATCTTCTAGTTCAAACACTGAGAGAACCATTTCAAGTTTGATTAAATCCTATTACAATGAAGGAAAACTAAAAGTGCATTTAGGTGCTTCTTTTCCAATAATTTAACTGGGGTACATAAATAATATACAGCTTATCCTCAACCTACAACAGTTTGTTTAGTCACCATTCGAAGTTACAACAGCACTGAAAAAAGTGACTTATAACCATTTTCCACACTTATGAACGTTGTAGCATCCCCATGGTCATGTGATTCACTTGTTAAGTGAATCATTGCATTTGCTAACTTAGTAACATGATTGTTAAGTGAATCTGGCTTCCCCATTGACTTTGCTTGTAATAAAGTTGCAAAAGGTGATAACATGACCTGGGGTCACTGCAACCATCATAAATATGAATCAGTTGCAAAGTGTCTGAATTGTGATCATGTGATGCTGCATAGGGATGCTGCAGTGGGCATAAGTTTGAAAAACAGTCATAAGTCACTTTTTTCAGTTCCGTTATAATTTCGAATGGGCACTAAATGAACCATTATAAGTCCAGGGCTACCTGTATTACCATTCAGCATCTCAGGCAGCTAATACCCTTGCCATTCACCATTAATGTGTAGGCCAGCTGAACTCTTCTCTCCCCCATTTCTGTAATTATCTTCTCCAAATACAGCAACCTGCGAATTCCCTGGTTCTGAAGCACTTTGTAGGTAAAGAATGGCTGCTGCTACAAAGACATTGTTTTTTAAAAACGCCCCTGACAGAAGTTCTCTAGAAAACTAAAAAAGAGAGAGCTACTATTATGGTAGGAGCACAGAAAGCCATTGGTCCTGCCTCCAGGCCTGCAAACAAGAGTCTTAGAAGAAAAGCTTTAGTATGAAAAGATGTGCTTGCTCAGTGATTCATTTGCTCATGTTAATCTTTTGTTCAAGAATTTGCACAGAATTTGCAAATTACAAAATTGTTATACAAAGTAAGATACAAAATGCAGTTAAGAACTATCTTAATGTATTTTCCCATTTTTTAAAATAAAAAGTAAAAATAATTTTATCCAAATATCCAAAGCGAATTGAGCCTGTTTTACTAGAGAAAGACACTAACCTAGTTATTATGCTACAAAAGAGGCACAATTCCCTTCATGGCCTTTCAGGTAAATATTTTTAAAGGTGAAAAAGAAGGACCAGTGAATTGGTAGCAGGAAAGCACATTTGACTAAGCTGCTATTGAATATTCAGGAGAGGTGCTGCCGTTTTTTGTTTCTTCTGAGCCTGCAACTCAGATTCCAAACCTTGAAAACCTTCTTCAATCTTAACTTCATGTGGATGGATTCATTAGTCAGGGATTTATTTTGAATAGTCTATGCTCCATGGAAATTAATGAGCCCCAGATGAACTTGTTTGGAGTTATCTGTTACTTTCGCAGGCAGGTCTTGAGCAGGAAGCTAACAGAGGCCGTTAGCAATTTTTTGAGATTCCTATCTGTAGTTTCAATTGGCAGGATTCCTGTAGTTCAGTCTAGATCAGGGGTGTCAAACTGCTGGCCCGCGGGCCGAATGTGTCATGCCGAAACCGTGCCCACCCCATTGCCAGCAATAGAGAAAAAGTTGCGATATGTCACAACACATCACATAACGTTGCAAATTTGACACCCCTGGTCTAGATCATTCCCAGTAATCATTCTCATGAATCTCCATTATTGTCCCAGTTGTTTTCAACTTCAGGTAGACTTTCAACTACTCCAGTTGTTACTTTACTTTACTTGTGTTTTATATCTACCTCTTCAGAGCTAGGAAAGCTCTGGCTATCTTTACAAACCAGTCAAATTTGGGTATCACATTCAAGGCATGGCATGTGTAAGTAAAATTTATTCTCAAAGCAAATAATGAGTCACATCAAACAAGCAGATGATTCTAAATTGTGTTCTGAAATATTCAATTACAAATTTCCATGGAAACACCTACTAACTATTGTGTTCGAAATTCTTTTATGGATTCTGTTTCCATGTCTCCCTTTCTTATGCCTTTCTTATCCAAATTGTGAAGTAGTGGATCCCCAATTCAGAACAACCCAGAGCTGAGATCATTCTTGGTTTGGGCAAAATGGAGCACTGTACTTAATTGAAGATTTAACTGAAGAAAATGGTTGTATGTACAAGCACAAGACTCATTTATAGTTTAATTCAATGTAATTTCCCAATAATGGCAACTGCGTTGGTTCAGTAATTTTAAATGCTATCCAAATTAACATTCAATCAAGATTTATTGCAAAGTTTCAAAAACAATGTCCCATTAATATGTCATTAGGCTACAGGTTGAATGAGATTCAATGGCTGGAACCTGACATTACCAATATAATAATTGTATATTATTCCCTAATCTGCTTTTCAGGCATTCAACAACATTGACCGATTCTTCAATAATCTTGCAAGGAATTCCTTTGGTCAGAATACAAGTCCTGAAAAGTGCACCCTTACTAAAATTTCTTGAACATAGAATAGCTATGTAGGACCACTTTACATAAATAAAATTAAATTGTTTTTATATACATATATATATATACATACACATACACAAACACATACACACATACATACATATATACATACATACACATAAACTATATTATATATTTTATATGCAAGCCAAGACAATTCCTCTTCATTCAATGCGGCCACACCTGGACTAGAGTATCTATTTAAGAATACATATACATATACATATACATATGTACCTTTAAGAGACATAGATGAGACTAATAAGCTAATGTTTCAGGTTATATCTAACTATATCGGTACTATCAGTATCCAGAAGAAGAGCCTCCTCTACCCCATAGGACCCTTTGGAACATCTTATCCACCCTCCTATCTTTCCATAAGAGCCTGAAGACCTGGCTTTGGTAGTTTGCCTGGGGAGCCAATAAGGAGAGACCACACTGGCTCCTAGACTGACAGCACACCCCACCTCCCCCATCGCTCTCTGCTTCCCTACCTGCCTATCTTTTACTCTCACATTGCTGTGTTCACATTTTTTTCTTTTTTATTGTTTATTCTATTGTGCCATTACTTTTCTAGTGTAATGTTTACATGTCTTTTCATTTCTCTGTTTTTACTGTTGTAAGCTGCACATACATTGTAAAGTTTGAAATGTTTCAAGGTACAGATTAAGGAGAAAGCTTTCATTAGTGCCAGTGACTCAGTGATCATCAGCTTCAATGGAACAAAAATGAATGCCAAACTAAGTGAAGGAAAATGAGTTTTCATGTAATGGAGGTTCATTACCTCTCCTTGCCTTTCCCATTCACATTTTTGCAAAAATTCAAAACTGCTGTAAGTTAAATTGTAATCCAACTAAAAAATAAGTTTAATGAAGTGTTTTATTTATTTAAAAAAATGCAATGGTAGGTATTTCCTTCATTTCTAGCTTTACTATTGAGAATAGCTGGATAGTGAATAATTAGATCAGTTTTTGCTATATGGATTTTATCTCTATCTCAGAGTCATTTTTTCCTAGTAAGGGTCTCTAGGTTCTCTGAGTTGATTGACATATTTGGAATGTATATATTTGCTTGAGTGCACATGAAATGTAATATTGAAACAGTTTCTATCTTTTGCACAATGCTGCATGAAGAGTGGGGGGGGAAAACCCTATCTACTCTCTAAATCTGCTGCTTGGTACAAGCTCTATTTTGCCTCTAGCCAGAACATTTCCAGCTGTGCACTCTCAGCCAGTACTATGCTTTGTTAACAGATATCTAAAATTCAAATGAACACCACCAAGAAAACAAAACAAACTCTTAAGTGATTTTAAACAAATAATAACTATCTCATAAATTAACGGCTCACTTGCATATAGATTCAAATGCTTCATTTTCTGTTTTTCTCCCTATAAGGCAATGTTTCCCAATGTTTCACTCCCAGAATTCCACAGCCAACATGGTCATTGATGAGAATTCTGGGAATGGAAGTCCACACATCTGGAAATGGCTGAGGTTGGGAAACATTGCTTTAAGACAGGGGTGTCAAACTGCCGGCCCACGGGCTGGATCGTCATGCCAAAACCGCACCCACCCCATTGCGGGCAATGGAGAAAAAGTCATGATACGTCGCGATATGTCACGTGACGTTGAGAGTTTGATACCCCTGCTTTAAGTTATCTAGAAGGAACTAAAAGGTCTGTGCCATTGCTTTAAATGCATGTTTCAATCTGTTGGACATTGCATCATCCATAAATTCATACAAAGCATCTCTTTAGATCATTGTGGTAAATTAAATAGCCATCAATAGGAATGGATACTTTAATCTTCCATAATTCTTTGGGCTCAGATTCTTTGGGTACATTTGGAAATGAACTTGCCTTCTTAATGCAGCCAAAGACAGATGTGGATGATAGTGTTGTTGCTGGCTACTCCAACAAATCATACATAAAAGTTGATTCTAAGTTTGGATGTAATTTCTTTTAATGTTGTGCTTTGAAAACACCAAGTTTATAACTTAATATATGCAAAAGGCAAGTTATTTCATTTTATGCTTGAATGAGATTTTATGCAGCTCCCATTTGCTAAAATCAAGACTTTTTGTCACCATGTGTAATCCATTAAAAAAATTCTTGAATATAATGTTGAGACCCTTATCTTTCATTTATAATAGTGAAATGGAATATTTATATTGCCATCAGCTAACAAAACTGATATATCAATTCTAATGCCATTTCCAAGTGCAAAAATGTATACATGATTCGACAACATAGTTAATAACACAATATAATGTGAAGATATAGTTAACAAAAAAAGCCCTATGTGGAATATTACCAGTGAAAATGTCTGCATTACAGTCAGTCAGTTCCTGTTGTCCTATGCCTGACCCATTTTTTTCTCCCTGTCCTAGTGCTGCCTTAAGATGCAATCTAATCCTGAGCAACTTTTTTCCCTAGTGGGTTCCTAAAAACGTGTTAACTGCCCATTATCAGGTTCAGCAGTGACCTTAATTAATCAGTTCATAGTGCTGCCTGAAACTGACAAGGTCCTATTCAGTTTCACAATAAAGGTTTTTGCTTACCTCCTAAGCAGCTCCTGGCTCCAGCCATCAGTGCACTAGGCAAACAACTGATGCTGGTACATTTATTTCAATGTGTATTGCTCATTGTATACCTTCTTACTCTCTTGTAATCCCTTTCTCTCCAATGAATATAAATGCATCAGTTCTCTCCTTGCTAATTATCCCAGTTCTGGGATAGGCATTCCAAAAGACAAGGGATGAGAAAAAGGGGTATAAGATTTGCCTTTTTATGCAGCTCCCTTGTGAGTTAAGTTCTGGACACTTCCCTTGCCTTTTAGGCTCACCCAATTCTTTGAGTCTGTATCCTTCTGATACTGTAAAGAAAAGGAAAACTGAAGTAAAATTATAGCATAGTTGCAGTGATGTATTTTTTCATTTAATAACATATCACATAGGAATCAAGTTGCTTGTTCCAACTGTATTTGCTAAATATAGTTAACAAAGGGAAGAAACAAACAAAAACAATTTGATAGACGTCGTGATTTTAAAATTGTATACTCTCATAAAAGTCAACTTTTCAAGCTCTTTTGCTATGTAATACCTATCAGAAGAAAAAGAAATGTTTGAAAATTAAGTGTAATTTGCCAGAAAAACATGACTGAATAGGCTGCATCTTTTGCAGCTACTCAGAGAGGGCCTTGAATATGCTCAAAACATCTGATCATACTGTGTTCATTAGTAACATCCTGCTTCTGACCCTGATATTCAATACACTTAAATAAGCCATGATTATATAGCCCTAAACCAAAACTAAACAAAATGTGGTTTAGCACTCTGGGGTAATTAATCACAAACATATACTCCTTGAACTAAAAACTATATTTGTAACAAAAATCCAGTGGCAACTTTGCCTTGTGAGTGAGTGGCTTTGAGTCAATTTGGAGGAAAGAAATATTATGGAGAAGACAGAATTCAATCACTTTCTTGTCTTCTACCAATTATCCTGCTAGCCTCTCAAAGAATCAAACTCTGAAATAGTAGAGGGAAAGTAGCTTAAAAAAGTAATTTGGAAAGAAAAGCTGAGGGAGGGAGCAGGGGGAAAGAGAGAAAAGTGAATTAACACCACCACCAATTCTCTATTTCACGTCTTTCACACAACACTTTGTTAGATTTTAGTTATGTCCATTTGCACATCCAAGTTAAATTAAAAATTGATCTATCTAGTGCTGCCCTAAGTCAAAATCCACTGAGGCCAAAACAGGATTTAACTAGAGCTCACTTTGTAGATTTATCAGACTAGCTGAAGATGTGGCATAGAAAGCACTTCAGAGCATAAGATCATGAACTTTGATGGCTATGCTTGAGCTGCCATTAGCTATGCCATTGCAAATATTAAGGAATAGCTGCCCATTCCATTTACTTTCACAGTGGTATACCTGTTTAAGTTCAAAGCATCATCATAATTAATTTTAGAAATGGCTGTATGTCATGCCTGAAAAACTTTGGAACCCTTTATCACAGCAGAGCAATATGCTAAAAAGAATGTATTAAAATTCATGAGACCTAACTGCACACTTGTTTGCATGCCCCATATACTTCTGTTCCTGAACAACTCTGCTATTAAAAAGGACTAGAAAGAACGTAAAAACCAATAGATGTTCAGTCATGTATTTTTCATTATGTGGCATACTGAGGATGATAGAATTTAGGGGAAGAACAAACATAATTATTCACAATTCTAACAAAATCACTAATTAATGCCCAGATATTGATACAAATAAAAATTTCAAAATAAAGACCATTTTGAGAAGAAAACAGAAAAAAGATTACAAACTGTTAAAAAAAATACATAAATGTCCAGTCAAGAGCGATCATCTTATTGGTTCAGTGATGTTGTAGGTCCAATTCCTCACCGGTGTAGACCTAGTTTGTTGCTACTCCACCCTACAAGCTATACCTTTCATTCTTCTAGCATTAACTTGTGTTTGTGTGTACTAATACAATCATGGTTCACATATGCAGTTTTCTCTAATCATACAAAGCCAATCAATTTCTCTCCTGATCTGTTATGAATAGTAATTAGGATTGGCAGAGGAAGTTCATTAGTTCAACTAAAACAATCCTGGCCTTCACCAACATCAACCATGAAACTTTCAAGAAAGAGCTGATGCCAAAATCTGAGGCTCAAATAAAACAAATCCTAGCTTTTATCTTTAAATTACATACATTATTAAACTTTGGGACACAAAACAAGAAAACCTTCCTTATTTTTAGTATGCTTGATGTATATTTTAACACTCTACAACAGGGGTCCCCAACCCCCGGTCTGTGGACCAGTACCGGGCCGCGGCATGCCAGAAACCGGTCTGCACAAACAAGCAAAGCCCCATCTGCGAGATGCAAACAGCCCACAAAACCACGCACCCTTCGGTCTGCAGAAAAACCTCTCTCCACAGAACCGGTCCCTGGTGTCCAAAAGGTTGGGGACCTCTGCTCTACAAGACCAGAAGAGGATAATCTGCAAACTACACATGACTCTCAGCCCCTCTTTTCATCTACTGCAGTGTCCCAAAATTATAACTCTAAAAAAAGCAGCAAAACTATTGAATAACCTTTTCCAAATTTTTTGACAAAATAAGAAATAAAAGCAAAAGGCTGCATACACATATTTGGCTTAAACATTTTAAATCAGGGGTCCCCAACCCCTGGTCTGTGGACCGGTACTGGGCTGGGGCATGCCAGAAACAGGTCCGCGCAAACAAGCAAAGCCCCATCTGCGGGATGCAGGCAGTACATGAAACCACACCCTCTCCGGTCTATGGAAAAATTTCTCTCCACAGAACCGGTCCCTGTGCCCAAAAGGTTGGGGACCTCTGTTTTAAATGAACTACTCTACTTCTTACATGCCACTATCATGTCCTTTTCAAGGAAGATCTCTATTCAACATTTGGAACTGGGGCTTAATGAAGACATCAGTTCGAGAGAAAGTACAAAAAAATCTGCCAGGAACTGTCAACCTCTCAAATAAACTAAGCAAGAAATTCAACAAGATGAACTAATTCTACTTTATTATAAGGCTACATTAACAGAATCCTGCAAATCAGAAAATATAAATTTCTAGTTGGCTCTTTTTACCACCTGATTATTTAGGATGGAAAAGTATATTCCTCTTCCCTTTACTCAGTTCTCCCCCCTTTATCTGATTGTTCCTTAGGGAGCCTATCTCCCTCACCTTCTAAAGTCATTCTCACATTCCATTATAGGGACAGACTTCTGATCATGACAAGTTCTTAAACATGGTTTATCCTGTGCAAATCCTTGTTTGACATGGAAAGGGAAATGGTGGAAGAAATCACTCCAGAATCAGAAGTGAGCATCCATTCCTCATCCTGACTCCTGCTATGCAAATTGCAATTTTTATAGAGCCAATGTTTCATTGACATTGGCCAGTATTATGTTATGATACAGATGACCTAAAATATTACAAAGAGAAATAGGATAATTTGACCAAAGAATATTTGACCCTTAACTCTTGTTTTAAAGATGGAAATTGCTGTCTATCTATCTGCTTCAACAGTTAAACAATATATAGTCTGATCAACAACCCACTGAAGTCCAAATACTTAATTTTAAATTAATTTAATCCTGTTGTGACACAACAATTGAAATTCAATTACCTTAGGTTAACTGAGAAGCGAAGCAGGCTGCTAGTTATTTTATCTATGGTTGCAGTATGATCACGAATCTTATTTCAGTGTGCCCTCTTAGGTATGTGTTAAATTCACATGAGTAAAAACAATCTCTAGCAGATATAGATTTTCAGAATCAAGGTTCTTTTGAAATGTATTCTTGAAAGGTTTGCATCTTAATAACCCCACAATCATGATGGAAAGTTATACATTTTAAACGCTTTTAAATAGTGAAATAAATCAAAACCTAAATGAATTCTATGTTGATTGATGAAATGTTTTGAGAGTACTTAAGGTAAGAGCAAGGAACAGAAATCTTTTATAGCAACAACATATTTTGAAATTTCAGAATTTGGGACACACATGCTTTTAAAAAAACAACAACTCCCATGTCAGATGTACAAAAGGTCTAGTTCATTCTGTTAAAAGTTAAGAAAAAGAAAACAAGTACATTATATGGGGAAAACACAATACAATAAATCTTTTTGCAGCAACTTATTTTATTAGTCTTGCCATTTCAATTAAATCTATTAAACTAGCTTGAAGATGCTGTATCACTCAATACCTAGGCTCACATAATATATTAAAATGAAAAAGGCTGAATGGATTCCCTGAACTCAGTCATACAAATACCATTGCAAACCAAATGTTAGCATGTTGAGACTGCAATGTTTAACAGCCTTTGTCTCTATACTTCTTTTTCACATCCTATACACTTCGATTCACAGAGAAAGATTAAGACATTGTATTGAGCCCTGGTCTGCTTTGAGAAATAAACTGCTACTTACACAATTGAGCTTACACAATTCACTAGATAATACCAAACAGATACCAAACAGATATATATAATATACTCTATCTATCTATCTATCTATCTATCTATCTATCTATCTATCTATCTATCTATCTATCTATCTATCTATCTATCTACCTACCTACCTACCTACCTACCTACCTACCTACCTACCTATCTATCATATACATGTATTATATACATATGTATATAAAATAGAAACACTTCCTATGTTCCTGTCACCTCTTGGAAAAATGACATCAACAGCCATCAACTGAAACAGGACCTGCACACTCATAAAACCATATTGCAGATAAAATAATTTTGGAGAAAATGGCAGAAAGAAACAAGTCTCATGATATTCTGGCATCATGATATTTTGTGATGAACAAAATTTCTGGAGCTTGAAAAGGTTATTGGTCTTTAAAGCCAGTACTTGTGGCCTTAAATGTCTCTTTATGTCTGTTATTAGTTCTTCAGAGTTATGCAGTATTGCTGTGACAGGCTGTAAAACTATCAGATAATGAAAGTTATTCTTTTAGAAGCAAAGTATTTCAACGAATACTGTTTTGTTAATGCTGTATAGTAAATACTATTTTCCTGCAACTGATCTTAGAAAACTGCTTTCATTTTCATCATGTCCTGATTGTCTTTCACTGCTATGCTTGCAAACCCTGAAGACTGTGTCTTACATGGCTGAATATCAAAGCAAGAATATTAATATTACTAGAAGGGCCCATGTTTCGGTGGATAAATGAACAGCCCACACAAAATCTTAAAAATGATGCTGTCTATGCAGTATATATTCATAATACTCAGCTTGGAATTAAATTCAAACCAAAACATCTTATCATATATATTAGAAATTTCTGCTGACTTCCAAATGAGGAGAGGTTTAAACCCAGTGGTGGGATTCAGATGGTTCGCACCGCTTTGGCAGAAACGGTAGCTAATTTTTTGTTGACCAGGCCCAGAACAGACTTCCGGAAGCGGCATCCACACAGAGAACCGGCTGCTCACATATTTGAATCCCATCACTGTTTAAATCTGATGCTCAAGGAAGACAGAAAACTACCATATAAATTTAATTTGATTGAAATTAACATTAAGGCCATTTCACAAATGTTTCTGTTTCATGAAAACAGTCTCAATGAGAAAGGGACATTTTCAATATTTAATAAAAATGTACCACACTGGAAAGTGTATGTGTGCACGCGCATACCTAAATATGTGATGTGGATCTTCTCATATAAAAATAAGAGATAGCAATGTTCAGAAAGACTAGAAATTTGTCCTTTCCCAGCAAATGCTCAGCATACTGGTTATGTTTAGACTTAAGTTCTTCATTCTTACAAATATATTTATTTGGCTTAAAGGTTTGTCTGGGTCTCTTTTAGTAACTTGCTAAGGAAATTCTAGTTTGGTGTAGTGGTTAAGGCCTCAGGTTAGAAACTGGGAGATTGTGAGTTCTAATTCCCCCTGAGGCACAAAGCCAGCTGGATGAACTCTCTGCCCCAGGAAGAAGGCAATGTCAAACCATTTCTGAAAAACCCTGACAAGAAAACTACAGAGACTGTGGGGTCCTTGGTGCTCTCTGAGTTTGGCAGTGTCATCTCTGATAATGTTACCTAATTTGGTAATGAAACATCCGCAAGAAAACCACCAAGCGCACAGCACACTAAACTATGAATATTCTTTTTCATTGACATTTCAGGGATTTGTCCAGGCAATCTTTGAGAACTGGATACAACTGAACAGAGGAGTGGGGGAAAGGAAACTCTGGAATAAGCTAGATTGATTCATTTATTCTGGGTGTTAAATAGATAGAATTTTTTTTTCTCCTTTTATAAATTTCAGTCCTCTAAAGAAATGTACTATAGGTGCCGTCACCCCACTAAAAAAAAAATCTGAGGTCAAAATGGCCGTTTTGAGTGTTCAGAACAAGAAGAGAATATAGGATTCCAGAAGTTTTGCTTTAAGCTCAGCGCAAACCAATCTTTCTGTTTCAATCAGGATCACTTCAAGTGTTCCAGGATATTTTGAGCACCTCAACTGGAGCTTTGTTTTGTCAGTTGTATACACACACACACACACACACACACACATCTTGTCAGTTGTATAGTGGCCAACATTGATTCTGTTTCCTCAACTGTGGTTTTAAACTGATGGGATTATATGGTAGGGGGATTATGACATTCACAAGGATTTTATTTAATGTTTTAAAAAATTAAATAAGCCATTTGGCCAATAGTTGTGTAGGCTGGGTGATTTGTTGTTGGTATGTATATGTGGTTCCGAAGAAAAAGCAAGGAGGCAAGATAATTATTCTGTATTCTATTGTTCTGTATTTTACTTATTCTGAATTCTGTATTGTTTCCTATGGCTCGAACATTTATACTGTTTTGAGTTTTAGTCCTTCAGTATGTCATTTCTGGTGGCACTGCATGAGTGAGTTTTTTAAAAAATGTATATTTTTATACATGTTCCTACAAAGCAATTTACTTTCATTTACATAATCCTAAATGCAGGAATAATCCATATTTTTTGTTTAGACGCTTACATGAACGTTCTGTAAAAAATGAGATGGATGTGTAATTTATGAATTGGATGAAATTAAAACTTCACTGAAGTCAATATTGGCTTATATCACACTGATACCCTAGAGTAGACATAGTACTATTTGTATTTATTGTGCACTTATACCCAATAATATAAATCTCAGTACAATATGAAGCAAATTATATAACAATTACCAATTACCATCTTCTAACTGTAGCATTGCATTAATTTAAGTAGTAGAACTGATTGAACTGTAATAAATATACATTGCAATAAGATGCACATTTATCCAGAAGAATGCCACATTATATATTCAAGTGTCCATTGCTTAGTAAGAATGCTCAGCCTTGAAGCCTTAATTTGATCCATTGCTAAAATTAATTTACAATAATTACTTTCTTTTAATATTACATTATAACCAAGAGCTAAACAACAATTAGTGAATAGGTGAATGAAATATCTCTTTGAAAACATGAGATTTCTGAGTAAAACCAGAAGTATTTACTGTATTCTGATAAGTATATGGCAAACCTGGATCTGCTGCCAAGCAGTATAAATTTTTAATTGTACAAGGTTCAACTGCTGTGTATTATTTTAAAGACATTCCAGTTTCCTGTTACTGCCTGATGCAAAGATTAACATCTAAGCATGAATAGAAGGAGCACTAATTTTTCCATTCTTTTTAAACAAAACTATTGTACGTATCAAATTGTTCTATGAGTATTCAAAGCCAAAGTATTAAACCTATTATGTAATATAAGATTTTTTTTAATTTGTATACTAACAAAAAGGAACATTAACAAACACATTCTAACAATAAAGACAAGATTCAATTGTCTATTGTAAAAGATAATATTGCAAAGAAATGAATGAATCATTTTTGATTGGAAGCTGGCCACTGTTTGTTATAAGATTGGTGGCTATATAATGTTTTAAGTAGATAAATGCATTTTAGTGTTACAGACAGTATTAGTGAGCCAGTTTGGTGTGGTAGTTAAGAAATCAGGATAGCAATTGGAAGACTGTGAGTTCTAGTCCCACCTTAGGCACAAAGCCAACTGGATGACCTTAGGCCAGTCATTTTCTTTCAGCCCCAGGATGAAGGTAATGGCAAACCACTTCCAAAAGTTTTGCAAGAAAACTGCAGAGATTCATCCAGGCAGTCACCAGAAGACAAATTAACACACCACCTATCAGCCCCACAAAAAAAACCATAGTATTTCTGCTAGAGAAAAGTTCTCATGACTTTTCTTAGATGATTTTTGATTTGGGTAAAATTATAGTAAAACTGGATTTTATTAATTTTCTTTTCATTTTTATTATTTTTTTATGTTATAAGTGCAGGACCTTTTCTTCCTCCTTAAAAGTGCATATCCATTGAGGAATTCTTCTTTATTTATATTTATTTACTGACCAGAGATAAACAAAAAGATGAACACTTCACAATTTATTTGTCCTTTTCTATGAATTTGATGCAGACTGAGTATCATGTTACTGTGTTTGTAATGAGATATGAATTATTTTTTTTATAAATGCTACCCATTTTTATATTGCCTCAATAAATTAAATTTCAGTGGGAGTACTTAGGAGAAAGTCTTCTACCTTCTTTTCTCCCTCTTACGAAGTCCAAGTACTAAGAAAGCAGCATTTGACTAGGCCTATAAAGACCGAATTCAAGTTTCATCCAACTATAAAGCTTCTTAGGTGACCTTGGACCATTCATTATTATTCAGTCTAAATTATCTTGATAACAGAATAAAAGGATATGCCTTAATGACAGGAACCTAAGATGAAGGGAGGAAGTTGAAATTGTACATTTATTGGCTTGATCATAAAAAGGATCTAAATTAAGACTGTTCCTTCAAATGTGATTTATTTTAATATGAACGATCCAATTAAATCCAAAGATGTCACTGCACTCTGCTTGTGTAATGTCTGATATATGCCAGGCAGGGAAAACCTTTTGTATAAATTCTAATGCAAACTATCAAAGTAGCACATGCAAAGCACTGATCTTTCTTTCTACTTCTTATTTTTTGCCTCTATCCTGTTGAACTAAGTGATGGTTCAGCAATTATAAAATTATAAATTTATACCATATTAGAAACTTACAATTTAATCATCAATGATTGTCACTCTAAAATGCACAATTTAGAGCAAGGAAACCTATTCCAGTAGCCTAATACAGGGCTTTTCAACTGGTGGTACGCGTACCACTTGTGATACATTAATGAGTGGCAGGTGGTATGCAGCCCTGCCTAGCCAAGTGTAGTGGGGAAGGGAAAGAGCCAGCGCAGGCAAAGACTTATAGTAAGAGAGTCCTCTGGAGCTGCAAAGGCCCCAGGCTCACTTCTGGCTCACCTTCCCCCATGAGAAAGGAGGGGGGCGGAGACAGGAGAGGCTATAAAAGGAGGCAGTTTGGGCGAGAGAGGGAGAGAGAGAAAAAGCAGCAGCCTTGGGAGGAGGCGGAGTCAGCTCTAGCTGCACCGAAGGGAAAGAAGAAGAAGGAGGAGGGTGGGGGGAGAGGAGAGGAGATCAAGCAGGCCGGCCAGGAGCCGATCTACAACTGCTATGGCAGCAGCAAACAGGCAAGAAATGCAGTGGGGGAGGGGTCACCCTCCAAGAGGAATGAAAAAAGGCAGCAATAGCTGGAGGTGAGGAGGGAGGGAGGGAGATGGAGAGTGGAAGGATTCTTATGTGCTTTTGTGACTTTGAAGTTCTGGGATTTGTGCAATGTGGACTTTGTGTTCTTAAGGAGTGTTTGGCAATTTCTATTTGGCTGATGGCTGATGTCTTGTGTTAGCTTCTATTGCTCTGCTGTTGTTAGCTGTAAGTTTTGCTGCAAGGGATTTTGAAGTATTTTTCTCCTGAATGGATTTTGCCTGTAGCATTCCTTCATTTATGAATGGAGCCATTTGGGGAGGCTGCCTTAGCCGGCAGCCAGTACTTACTTTTTTTTTTCTTCCTTAAGTGCCGTCTGTGCTCCTTACTTTCCTTTCTAGCCAGTAGCTAATTCTTAAAGGGGAATGTGCCTTTTTAAGCTAGTTCACTTAGCAGCTTGTCTTTTCTGTCTCTGGAGGCCTTTCCTTGTTTGATCAATATATGGAAGAGGGAAAATATGGGGGGGGGGTTCAAATTCTTTCTTCAGAAGGAGATGGGAATGAGAAAAAGGGAGGCAGGGAAGGGAGGGAGGGAAGGAAGTCCCGCCTTAGCACTTGGCCACCAGCAGCTCTGCCATTGACTTTGCTTGTCAAAAGGTTGAAGAAGGGATCACATGACCCTGGGACACTGTGACCATCATAAATATGAATCAGTTGCCAAGCATCCAAATATAAATCATATGACCCTGGGCATGCTGCAATGGTCATAAGTGTGAAAAATGGTCATAAGTCATTTCAGTGCAATTGCAACTTTGAACAGGGTTTTTTTTTTGGTCATCAAGTTTTTGACACCTTGCTAGGTGGTACTCGAATATTGCCATATCCTAAAAGTGGTACAATCAGTAAAAAGGTTGAAAAGCCCTGGCCTAATAGACCTTTCTAGGTAACTATTTCTTATTGTTCTCTAAAGACCAAAGAAATTCATCGACACTTTTACTGAAATTGATTCGGTGATCACTCAGATTTACAGTGACAGCATTTCCATTATATCAAATATCTGATTTACATAAAATCTCTTTTATTAGATGAATTCTATTGAAAAGCAGAAGATTGAGCATTTTATTGCTCTATATATTCAATTCTTATTCTCCTAAAAAGACACCCAGATTTAAGATCAGCACGATAATATCTTAATAAAATAAGTGATATTTTTCAAGAGCTGCTTTTTCATGCTGTTTCTGAATAACGCCAGTTTAAGAAATTGCTCTACAGTTAGACTGCTAGTGTATCAGTCCCTGCAATGACTTAATGCCAAAAGAATATTTGAAGTTGCTCTAAAAGCTGAAAATTCAATTTTCTTCCTTTATCATGAGCTGCTAGTAGTTATTCCATGGATTTTCTCAGTTTTTATAATTTTATTGTAATAATAAACAAGCAAAACTAAAATTACCCAGAGCTCTAAAAATAATAATCCCAACTGCATTTTTTCCAAGAAAAGGGAGGTAATTCAATGATAAGTTTCTATGAACCAGAAATTTCAGGATGTTTTATTCTGGTCAATTTGTTGTGAAGAAATAATCACAAATCATCAAAGTACGTTTATGTACAACACCAACTCATAAAACAGTTCATTGTTAGTTCAGCATTCACTTATGTATTAGGGATAATAAATACATAATCAAGCAACTCTTTGCAGTTTACAAAGATAACAACCTAATCATCATGATCCTCATCATCCAAGTACATCAATAGAAGTATTTAAATAATATTAAACCAGGCTAAATAACACTTAGACTTATATACCACTTCATAGTGCTTCACAGCCCTCTCTCAGCGATTTACAGAGTAAGCATATTGCCCCAACACTCTGGGTCCTCATTTTACCGACTTCAGAAGGATGGAAGGCTGAGTCAACCTTGAGCAGTCAGAATCAAACTGCTGGCAGTCAGCAGAATTAGCCTGCAATACTGCATTCTAACCACTGCGCCACCATGGCTCTTAAACTGTTTGCAATTTTAAGACTAAAATTAAGATTATCTAGTTAAAATTTTTAACTTACTTCCAGAAAGACAAAAGAGTAAGAGGAATCTTAATCTCCCAATAATCTGTTCCACTATACTATAACCATTATGGAAAAGTGTTTCTTCCTCACCTCAGACATTTAATCTCCCAGTAGTGGGAGACTCCCAACAATTTTTTACATACTTTACATTCTTTTTATCAGCATTGTCTTCATATGTAGACACCGAACAATAATTTATCTTACTGCTTTATCACAGGATAAATGTGTGCTCCAAACACCCTACAATATAATTGGTGTTCTAGGTATTCATGTATTTAATAAAAGAAATTGTTTCTTGCAGCATCTAATGGCTTTGGACAAAGAGATGGATAGCATATAAATTTAATAAATAAGTAAATGGCTACAAAGAGATAAAATTCAGTGGAAAGGAAGAAGCCAGTAGTTTATCCTCACCATATTAAAACAAGTTGTAAAGAAAAACATTGTCTGCCATCTAACACCTCCCATAGGTACCTTTAAATCTAAAATGTTTCTTCCACCAATAAAAAGTCTTATAGTACTAATATTCTGGTGCCAGTAATAATTCGTAACAAATAAAGCATGAAATTAGAGACCATTTTCCTACATAAATGAAGCCACTGCTCAAAATAACTTTCTTCAGTGTCTCTTCTTCCTCTGCCATAGCCTTACAAAAGTTCTTTAAAAAAAAAAAAATACAAAGTACTAATAATGGCTAAACAACTGGGATGGGAGGGGGGGGAGAAAAATTAGGAAAAAAATGTGTTCAAGGACATTGATTTTTCTCTAAAATTTTCTGGCAGCATTTTAGCTCTGGTGAGACAATTTCAAATGGATAATACAGCAACAGCATCTGTTCCCTTTCCCTCTGTTCCCTCCTCCAAATAATAAAGTTCACATTAACCTCAGACAAGAGGGCAACTTGAATAGACAACCACAAAATTAGGATAGAGTAGCATTTTCCAAAAAGCCCCTGAGAGCTCAGCATTTGGTTTAGTAGTTAAGACACCAAGCTAGCAGACTGTGAGTTCTAGTCCTTCCTTAGGCATGAAAGCCAACTGGCTGACCTTGGGCCAATCACTCTCTTTCAGGGATCTTGTTGTGGTGAAAATAGAAAGAGAAAAGTGTGCTGGATATGTTTGCCACTTTGAGTTATTTGTAAAAGCAATAAAGGCAGGACACAAATAAATTACTGGGACAACTTCAGAGTACTGGATTACTCCACACTATGAATAGAAGCATATAACTAAAGTTCCTAAGCTTTAATGAAGAAGATGTGCACGCTTATTGTTTCCAAAGTTCGGTGGTATCTTTATCCATCTCATGTTCCCACAGTTTATATTGGATTAATTATACTACATGTTTGAATCTTTGTATTACTGTCAGGACTCTCAGGAGTTATTTTTAACAATTAAATTGGACATCACAAGACTTGTTAAGAGCAAAAGGTGGCTTCCAACAGACCAAAGATGAAAAATTTTCTTATACAGTCATCATATGAAGCATAAACATTTTATTTAAAAATGTTAATTTTTAATTTATTTTTTCTTTTATCTACCTTTAGCGAAATAAATATAAAGTGATAATAAATTTTAAAAGCAGACTACTTTTAAAAATATTCATTGTCTAAAAGGAATGAATATCAACTAATGTATCAATATTTCATAACAAATATCCCAGAACCAATCATAGTAATTTTGAATGTTATAATTTTGTCATGTACTCATAAATCACCACAGACTTTTTTTCTTTCATTCAAGGAAAGTTCAAAATTACTTTACAAGTCGTACTGTGAAATCTAGGTCTATGATTATTTTGTATCTTAGATTTGGAACATTAAAAATGTCTTGTCAGTATGAGGTTGATTTGTTACATGCTATTTGTATATATCAAGCCAAGTACTGGTAGCCTATTAAGTGAATATAACACTGAAAATTATTTTAGAAAAGGAAAGAACATTGTGACAAATCAGGTATTATTGAGATTATAACAGCTTTTCTACTCTCAGAATACAAGTACTATTTCAATTACTTTCATTATTCACCTAGGATTTTTTTTAATTGCAGGCTGCCTCGTGGAAATTATTAAAAATGTTCAGAAATTCATTTGGAAAATTAATGCCATAATTTAACTACAACTGGGTAAGCAGTTATGGCTGCATCAAGGTGTGATTTCTTTTGATAATATGAAACACACATAGGAAATAGAACTAAATCTTCAATTAACTCCCTGGATTTATTTATCTGTAAAAAAGTAGTTCATTGTTCAAACAGTCTTTCATTTTAAAATCACTTACAGACAATAACTGGGGGAGGGCAATTGCTACAGCGGTTAATTCTCTTAAAGCAAGAAAAAATACACCTATACGTGTCTATCTCATTATTCTTTTTGAGAGAGACAGAAGGATATCTGGGCGGGGAGAGGGTCAAAAAGTTAGGTGCATTGCCCCTAAAAGGTACAGGTTCAATTACACAATCATAGACACATTTGCTTTTACACACACACACACACACACACACAGCTATAGACCCTTCCAGAAATAGATAAATACAAACAGCAAACAAGAGAGATAAGAGGCAAGGAATGGAATTTGGAGGAAAGGAAAGGAAAGGAAAGGAAAGGAAAGGAGAAAGGAAAGGAAAGGAAAGGAAAGGAAAGGAAAGGAAAGGAAAATTAAATTTATTTTTACAGACCTACACTCAATCTCAATCTTCCTTTTTGTCTCAATTCATTCATTTTTCTATAATGTATATATTTTGCAAATCTGAGAATAAATGCAATGTAAATGATAAAATATAATCTACCAGATTTTTTTCAGAGAAGATGCATATTGCTTTCCCTAAATATTAAATGTTAAGCCATTCTATCTGAAAAATAGTACAATGGGTGAGAAAACAAAGGAAAACATAAGCTTTTATTTCAAACTAGAACACGTGAAGGACCTTCTATCAGTTTAAGCCTGGCACTTCAGCAATAGCCTGATGTGACAAAGAGTTCCATCAATATTGTGTACTTTGTCTCTAATGTTTACAGGCATCTGGACACATTTATAACTGCCAACTACTCTGGATGGCATTCAAGCTGCTTCATATCCATAAAGAGAGCTAATGCATGTTCCTTCTGAAACTCAAAATAGATGAAAGTTCACAAGCTTGGACTCATGATACAAATTATCAACCTTCTGGATGTAAAGGGTAATGAGATATAGTCAATAGGCCGGTATTTCTCAATCTTGGCACCTTTAAGATACATTGACTTCAATGCTTAGAACTTTAAAGTTGACAATGTTGAAAAATATTGCTACAGACCAAAACAATCCATTTGACTTTCCTTTGCAATTATCTTACAGAACTGTAATAACCATGTGCTTTAAATTAATTTAGTTTTTTGTGTTTCCATGTCTCTTAATAGCAAATCGTAACTATTTTGAAACTGCATATATCCAACTTTACCTTCAGGAACTCAAGGTGATATACGAGAGCCATTCAGAAATAAACCTCCATTTGGTTATCTATGACAGACACTCGCAGATACAGAACTTTTATTATACACATTAGGAAACTACAACATTATGTTACTTTTTGACATAATTGCCATTCAAATTGAGGCACTTGTCATAATATCTTACAAGGTTTGAAATTGCTTAGTAGTAGTCGCTCAGCGCCACATCTGGGCTATTGGGGAGTGATCAAAAACATCCCAACGGAACTGCTTCAAAAGTTCTTGGGTGCGTCTAGCAGTGGATGGGAGAGCATTATCGTGAACCAACACATCGGAAGTGGTGCCATAGAAAATCTTGCCAAATGTGAAGAAGCCAAAGGAATACTGCTAGTGAAGTTCATGGAGTGTGGTTCGACTATCAATTCAGAAGTCTACTGTGAAACGTTACAAAAACTCAGATGAGCCATCCAGAATAAGCATTGGGGCATGCTGGCTACCGGTGTGGTACTAAGGAATTTCAAATCTTGTAAGACGTTATGACAAATGCCTCAATTTGAATGGTGATTATATCGAAAAGTAATGTAATCTTGTAGTTTTATGTGTATAATAAAAGTTCTGTATCTGTGAGTGTTTGTCATTGATACCCAAACGGAGGTTTATTTCTGAATTACCCTCGAATATAGTGCTCTATCCCATTTTTCACAAACTAACCCAGTAAAGTGGGTTTGAGCTGAAAATATAATTGAGGTTCAGCTTGAACCCAGGTCTCTTGGGCCCCTCCAACATCTTAATCACTACACCAGGCTGGTTTATGCCAGAAGAAGATTGGACAATTGTTTAGCATAATTATTACTTAATAATTCAATATTAAAATGAAAATTATATCTTCAAATAAAAGCTAGTTTAGAATCAGAAAATATTATACAGGGGGTCCTCAACTTATAACCACAATTGAGTCCAAAATTTCTATTGCTAAGTGACAGTTGTTAAGTGAGTTTTCCCCCATTTTTATGATTATTCTTCCACAGCTGCTAAGTGAATCACAGCAGTTAAGTTAGTAACAGGTTCTTAAAGTGAATCTGACTTTTTTTGCTTGTCAGAAGCTTGCAAAAGGTGATCACAGGACCCCGGAACACTGTGACTGCCATAAATATGCCAAGCATTTGAATTTTGATCACGTGACCATGGAGATGCTGCAATGATCGTAAATGTGAAAAATGGTCATAACAGCAGCAGAAGTTACAATGGCACTTTTTTCAGTGTCCTTGAAACTTTAAACAGTTACTAAATAAATGATTGTAACTCAAGAATTACCTCAATCTAGTAGGACACTGACAACTACATAGGGCATTACACATGAATATCTCTTTCCCCCAATCTTTAGTAAATGAATCCATGTAATAAATGCCCAAAAATGACCTGTGAGATTAAATTACTTCCCTACTGATAGGGAGAAAGCATCAGAATTCACTACTTTTCAAACTTGCACTTCTTCTTAAGGAAAAGATGTACGTGCTATTTAATGCTATTTGCAAATCATTTTTAACAGAAAATATGCCATCTGTGATCCATTTAGAGTGCTGAAGGATACTATATAGTTGATAGAATAGGACTGACTTGCAAACAATAACAATTAAATAACACAATACCTCTACCTTAATAACATTTAGGGAATGATTACAATTTTAGGTGATTTAATAACAAGTTATACATTCTTGTATCTGGTTAATCAAAGTATATATTTAGGAGGAAATTAGTCATTTATATTGTAAACCTGTCTAGGGTATCTAAAATCTTCCAATTTACCTGAGTATTTTTTTTCCCTTTTCAAGATTGAAAATGATAGCTTTTTTGAAATTTTAATTAGTTCACAGCATCTTAATATATAATTATTAAGTACAAGGCAGAAATGTGGGCCTCCTATGACAGAGCTGAACTTTCTTCTATCGTTATCATCTACATTATTGAAGTTTATGTTTCTCTTTACTCTATTAACTGGGATACTTCAGCGTTTCTAAACTGTGTTTTGGAGAATTCTGAGTTTCTTCAAAAGCTTACTGTGAGATCTTCAGTGGCAAAGTAAAATATGAAAAGCAAGTTTTATGAAAGATAATTTCTTACCAATTGTGTTCTTTCATTCAGAGGACATTACAAATTTTTCACATGAAAATATTAAGACACTAGCCTCGATTAATAAATATCCTGTATAATAAAGAAATATTCATATATACTTAGCCACTACATGTTACATGTAGGCAAGTACACTTGATGCAGACTAGCTGATCTTTAGATGCATGCAGTGCAACAGTATAACAGTACACTCTATATAACTTCACTAAGATATTATCATGTGATATAATTAAATACAATAAGGAAACTCAATTGTACTAGGTCAGGTATAATTTTTATACAGGTAATCTTTGATTTACAACCACAATTAAGATCAGAATTCCCATTGTAACTCATGGTGGTCATAAGTTGAGCTGGACCCAATTTTACAATACTTTTTATGGTGGTTATTAAGCAAATCACTATAGATGCTAAGCAAACCACATGGTTTTAAGTGACTCACATAGTCATTAAGCAAATCTGGCTTATCCATGGGCATTTTTTGCAGAAATCAGCAAAAAAAGTTCCCAAATCACAATTACTTGACCCCAGGACCCTACAACCAATTGTAAAGGCAAGCCAGTTACCAAGCATCCAAATAGTGATCACATGACTATGGGGTTGGTATGATAATCGTAACTGTAGATACAGGTCATAAATTGCTTTTTCTAAGGCTGTCGTAACATTCAACCATTATTAAACAAATAGTCGTAAGTTGAGGACTATTTGTAAAGACTGGCATGAAATAAAAATATCTGAGACCTATTTTCCATTTTATGGAAAACTGATTCTGTCTTGAACTCTATACTAAATAGGGACAGATGAATTCATTGTAAGCTATTTAATTTTTTCTATTTTGAAGTATTTCAAGTTGTTTATGGCTGATTTAAAATTACAAAAGAAGTCTATGCCAGGGCTTTTCAACCGGTGGTACGCGTACCACCAGTGGTACGCGAGCACATGGCTGGTGGTACGCGTAGGACGGGTTAAAAAAACATGTAAAAAAAATGTAAAAAAAATATTTAAAAAAAAATTTTGAAATTTTTTTTTTAAGTGTAAAAGGTGAAGCGGCAGCAGCGCCGCAGAGGCTTGTGGCAAAGTCAGCGGGAACTGCACGTTGCCTGGGTCCTACTGAGAGCCCAGGATCAAAGCGCGCAGCTCCAGCTGATTGGCAGCGGCCTTGGGGGTGGCAGGCAGCCTCACGCTGTCTTCAGGGGAGATTCCGCCGGAGCTGCGTGACGCATTGCCTGCCCCCCCGCCCCCGCCCCCACCCAGATGCCCTCGCCTCCCCCAAGCATTTTTTTACTCACCTGCTTTCAGCTGCACTCCCTTTCTCTTTTTGCTTCTCTGCCTTCGCCACGTGCTTGAGGGTAAAAAAAAAAAGTTCTCGCGAGAAGTTAGAAAGTCTCATGGAACTTTTTTTTTTTTACCCACAAGCACGTGGCGAAGGCAGAGAAGCTAAAAGAGAAAGGGAGTGCAGCTGAAAGCAGGTGAGTGGGGGCGCCAACCTTACACTGCATGGTGGCGGGAGGGTTAACGGTGGGTGCGGGGGGCCCAGGAGGAGCTGTGCAAAGCAGGCAGAGGGGAGGCCGGGTAGATTGTGGGCGCCGGCAAGCGAGCAAGCTGGGCAGGGGCGCGGAATCGGAGTTCCTGAGCACACGCCAATTCACGCCCCTGCCCATCTGGCTCGCTGGCCGGAGTGAAGGGGAAGCTTCTGCGCGGCGGCCGCTTCCGAGCAGCGGCCGGGCCGGGCTTCCGAGCGGCGGCTGGGCCGGGCTTCCGAGCGGGGCTTCCCGGCGGCGGCCGGGCCGGGCGGGGCTTCCTGGTGGCGGCCGGGCCGGGCGGGGCTTCCCGGCGGCGGCCGGGCCGGGGGGGCTTCCCGCCGGCGGCCGGGCCGGGTGGGGCTTCCCAGCGCCGGGCCGGGCTTCCCAGCGCCGGGCGGCCGCTGAGCATGGGTGGCTCAGCTGTAGCTGCACACACCGAGCCTGGCGCATTCTCACCACGCGGAGCGGCTGGCAAGGTGAACCAGCGACATCCAGGCCCTGCCTGCGCACACGCAGAGGCTGAGGCGCATGCGCTCTCCTCTGCCTCTGTGCACGCACAGGCAGGGCCGTGATGTTGCCGGTTCACCTCACCGGCCGCTCCGTATGGTGAGAATGCACCGCTGCCTGCCAAAACCAGGCTGGGATCTGGACGGTGTATCGAAGGACAATGGAAGGGAGGGAGGGAAGGAAGGAAGGGAAGGAAGGAAGGAAGGAGGGGAAGGACAATGAGAGAGAGGGAAGGAAGGAAGGGACAAAGGGAAGGAAGGAAGGAAGGAAGGAAGGAGGGAGGGAGGGAGGGAGGGAAGGAAGGAAGGAAGGAAGGAAGGAAGGAAGGAAGGAAGGAAGGAAGGAAGGAAGGAAAGGACAGTGAGAGGGAGGGAGGGAAGGAGGAAGGGACAAAGAAGGAAGGGAAGGAAGGACAATGAGAGGGAGGGAGGGAAGGAAGGAAGGGACAAAGAGGGAAGGAAGGAAGGAAAGAAAGGACAATGAAAGGGAGGGAAGGAAGGAAGGAGGGGAAGGACAGTGAGAGGGAGGGAGGGAAGGAAGGGACAAAGAGGGAAGGATGGAAGGAAGGAAAGGACAATGAGAGGGAGGGAGGGAAGGAGGAAGGGACAAAGAGGGAGGGAAGGAAGGGACAATGGGAGAGAAGGGAGGGAAGGAAGCCAGGTACCCACCCCAGTCCCATCCCTCTCCACCAGAGACCCATGGATTCCCCCCCACAGGCACCCTGCAACCTGGGTGATCAGCTGGCCACGCCCCCCGGCCATTGATCACATGACCCTGGGACTGTGAACGTCATAAGTATGAATCAGTTGCCAAGCATCCGAATGTAAATCACATGACCCTGGGGATGCTGCAACAGTCATAAGTGTGAAAAATGGTCATAATTTGCTCTTTTCAGTGCTGTTGTAACTTCAAACAGTCACTAAGCGAATTGTTGTAAGTCGAGGACTATCTGTACTTTATCTTTTTTTCCTTTTTTTGGGGGGGGGTCAAGTTTTTGATACCTTGCTGGGCGAGTGGTGGTACTCGGATATTGCCTTATCCGAAAAGTGGTACAATGGGTGAAAAGGTTGAAAAGCCCTGGTCTATGCAACTTGTGAGCCTCTAGTTGAGAGAAAGTGACTGGCCCAAGGTCATCCAGCTGGCATGCCCAAAGCAAGACTAGAACTTACAGTCTCCCAAGTTCTATCTAGCCTGATGTCTTAATCACTGCCCTAAACTGGTTCTTGGGTAGTTATTACACATCATGTATTTTCTACTCTAAGTATAGGCAACATATTGACCAGATGATCAAATGTGGAATTTTAAGAATATGTTGTCAGATCTTTACATGACAGCTGTGTTTAATTAAGAAATACACTGATTTGTTAGAAAACAAGTGTGTGATGTCGGTTTTCCTCCATTGCCTAGGATGTAAGTCTATTTCCCCAGTTAATCTTTGCTTTTTTTCTCTCCACTAGATGGAGTATACATGCCTCTGAACAGAGCAGTGAATACCTACCTATCTTTTATTTCTTCTAATGCCAGCTTAATGCTTTGCTTTGTGAGGCACCAGATTCACATTTATTTCTTATTGATTTATTGTAAAATATTTTAAAAATTAGGATCATGGTGCAGCATTATTTATTTACTTCTACTATATATATTAAATAGTTCTCCAAAAACAAATCTTCTATCTTCCTTATTTCAATATGAAATGGAAGCAACATTTTTTGAATAAATGCTTTTGCATTCTAAACTCTGAACATAACTTTGTGAATTTTTCAAGTTCTTGGCTAAAGAAAAAGTTATTAATTGTGATAATCAGAAATTGAATAGCCCAACACCACTTTTCATTACATTATTTCATAAATATTAACTTTGTAGAAGAAGCCATTGCTCTTAGGAATACAGAATAAGAGTTGGAAGGGACCTTGGAGATGTTCAAGTCCAACCCCCTACTCAAGCAGGAGACCCTATACCATTTCAGACAAATGGTTGTCCAATCTCTTCTTAAAAACTTCTAGGGTTGGAGCATCCACAACTTCTGGAGGCAAACTGTTCCACTGATTAGTTGTTCTAATATATCAAGAAATTTCTGCTTAGTTCTAGGTTGGTTCTCTTCTTTATTAGTTTCCATCCATTGCTGTTTGTTCTGCCTTCAGGTGCTTTGGAGAACAGACCTTATGCAGCCTCTTAGATGTTGGAACACTGCTATGATATTCATACTTTTATTAAACTCGACATACCCAATTCCTGAAATTATTCTTCATATGTTTTATCCTCCAGTCCCCTAATCATCTTTGTTACTCTTCTCTGCACTTCTTCTAGAGTTTCAACATCTTTTTTATATTGTGGCAACCAAAATTGGATGCAATATTCCAGTGTGGTCCTAACAAGGCATTATAAAGTGGTACTAACACTTCATGTGATCTTGATTCTATCCCTCTATTAATATAGCCTAGGACTGTGTATTGCCTTTTTTGGCGGCTACAGCATACTGCTGCCTCATATTTAAGGGATTGTCCTCTAGTACTGCAAGCTCCTTCTCACAGTTACAATTATTGAGCCATGTACCACCTATTCTATACCTGTGCAATTGATTTTTCTTACCTAAATTACTTTTCTCACTATTGAATTTTTCAGTTTTCAAGTTTGCCGAGATCTTTCTATATCTTGAACCTGTCTTCTGGACTGTTCGCTATTCCTGCCAGCTTGTTGTCATCTGCAAATCTGATGAGTTCCCCATCTATCCCCTCATCCAAATCATTGATGAAGATGTTGAAGAGTACTGGGCCTAAGACAGAGCCTTGGA
Organism: Azemiops feae; assembly: GCA_023970755.1. NCBI lineage: Eukaryota > Metazoa > Chordata > Lepidosauria > Squamata > Viperidae > Azemiops > Azemiops feae. Next base: position 1,188,783 of record JALGBA010004083.1, read on the forward strand.
ATCCCTACTGCATACTTATCTATCTTATCTTACCTATCTATCTTATCAAGTAGTAGGTTGTGGTCTACTATATCAAATCCCTTACTGTAGTCCAAGTAAATTATATAAACAGCATTTTGTTGGTCCACTAAATTATAGATACAATGAGTGAAAAAATTATTTGATCCCCTGCTGATTTTCTATGTTTGCCCACTGACAAAGAAATGATCAGTCCATAATTTTAATGGTAGGTTTATTTCAACAGTGAGAGACAGAATAACAACAACAACAAATCCAGAAAAATGCATTTCAGAAAAGTTATAAATTGATTTGCATTTTAATGAGTGAAATAAGTATTTGATCCCCTATCAATCAAGCCAGATTTTTGGCTCCCAGGTGTCTTTTATACAGGTAACAAGCTGAGATTAGGAGCACTCTCTTAAAGGGAGTGCTCTAATCTCATCTTGTTACCTGTATAAAAGACACCTGTCCACAGAAGCAATCTATCAATCAGATTCCAAACTCTCCACCATGGCCAAGACCAAAGAGCTGTCCAAGGATGTCAGGGACAAGATTGTAGACCTACACAAGGCTGGAATGGTCTACAAGACTATCACCAAGCAGCTTGATGAGAAGGTAACAACAATTGCTGCGATTATTCGCAAATGGAAGAAACATAAAATAACTGTCAATCTCCCTCGGTCTGGGGCTCCATGCAAGATCTCACCTCGTGGAGTTTCAATGATCATGAGAATGGTGAGGAATCAGCCCAGAAATACACAGGAGGATCTTGTCAATGATCTCAAGGCAGCTGGGACCATAGTCATCAAGAAAACAATTGGTAACACAAAGAGTGAAGGACTGAAATCCTGCAGTGCCCGCAAGGTTCCCTGCTCAAGAAAGCACATATATAGGCCCGTCTGAAGTTTGCCAATTAACATCTGAATGATTCAGAGGAGAACTGGATGAAAGTGTTGTGGTCAGGTGAGACCAAAATCGAGCTCTGTCATCAACTCAACTCGCCGTGTTTGGAGGAAGAGGAATGTTGGCTATGACGCCAAGAACACCATCCCTACCATCAAACATGAGGTGTAAACATTATGCTTTGGGGGTGTTTTTCTGCTAAGGGGACAGAACAACTTCACTGCATCAAAGGGGCGATGGACGGGGCCATGTACTTGTCAAATCTTGGGCGAGAACCTCCTTTAGCCAGGGCATTGAAAATATGTCATGGATTGGAATTCCAGCATGGCAATGACCCAAAACACACGGCCAAGGCAACAAAGGAGTGGTTCAAGAAGAAGCACATTAAGGTCCTTGAGTGGCCTAGCCAGTCTCCAGATCTTAATCCCATAGAAAATCTGTGGAGGGAGCTGAAGGTTCGAGCTGCCAAATGTCAGCCTTGAAACCTTAATGAGTTGGAGAGGAACTGCAAAGATGAGTGGGAGAAAATCCCTCCGGAGATTTGTGCAAACCTGGTGGCCAACTACAAGAAACATCTGACCTCTGTGATTGCCCAAAGGGTTTTGCCACCAAGTACTATGTCATATTTTGCGAAGGGGTCAAATACTTATTTCACTCATTAAAATGCAAATCAATTTATAACTTTTTTGAAATGCATTTTTCTGGATTTTTTTGTTGTTATTCTGTCTCTCACTGTTAAAATAAACTACCATTAAAATTTTAGACTGATCATTTCTTTATCAGAGGGCAAACGTACAAAATCAGCAGGGATCAAATATTTTTTTCCATCACTGTAAATAATACAGTAAGTCTGATGAATTAAGAGTATAGAAAGCTTAACAAACAACCATCAAGATTTGGTCATAGCTGTTTGTAAGAAAGAAATCCTGCAAGTTAAAATCTCAACTGACACTAGCAGGTCAGTTACAGATAATCCTTAAATTACAACTATTCATTTACCAACTGTTTGACGTTACAATGGCACTGAAAAAAGTGACTTGTGACTAGTCCTCCCACTTATGACCATTGCAGCATCCCCACATTTACATAATCAAAATTTGGGCGCTTGGCAACTGGCATGTATTTATAATAGTTGTAGTATCCTGGGTTCACATGATCGAATTTGTGACCTTCCCAGCTGGCTTTCGACAAGCAAAGTCAATGGGAAAGTCAGATTTGCTTTAGATCTACGTCATTCATTTAACAACTGCAGTGATTTTTTTAACAACCATACCAAAAAAGTCATAAAATCAGGCATGACTCCCTTAACAATCACCTTATTTATCAATAGAAATTCTGGTCTCAGTTGGGATTCATAACTTGAGGACTATCTGTAGTGGTTGAGTCTTTCAGCAGAGCTACAAGCTTCTACCCTTAAAAATGAAAAGCATGTCATTTCAGTCACTTTTCCCTCAAATACTTATATAAAGCAGCAGGTACATGATGTATAATAACAGGTTTGAGGTAATAGAATTTCTCCTACAATAAAGGAACTGAACTATAATTGTCACAACATAACAAATACTGGGTTGGTGCAGAGGAGCTATAGATATACACGTTAATCATCAGGGAAAGATAAAGCACCAGGGCTTGATAAGTCAGAAAAATAAAGTATCATCATAATTCAGCAAAACACTCATTGGCCTGTTATGAGGTGACGGAGGAGGAGGAGGTGAGGAGGAGGAGGAGGAGGAGGAGAGAGATGTTCAAGAGTAGCATTTGCAGAGGAAAAAACATCTATGCTCTAATCTTACCTGACTATTCCCCCTTAAAACAACTTCCCAAGTCCCTTCTGAGTCCAGAAATAGCTTAGCGTGGGTGGGGAAGGGTTGTCAGATTGCCCTGAAGGGTTGCTTAGTCTAACAGATTTTAAAATACTGTACTACTTACCCTCTTATATATCAAATGGCAACTCTTTGTTTTCTTTATGTGCCATAATTGCTGTCCATATAAAAGCAGCTATTAATATGCCAAACATAATCTGGCATTTTATGTAGTATTTTCCTTTGCTTTCAGGGGCTTCCTATGTAATATAGAAAGCTGATCGTACAAAGTGGCACAGAATAGCAAGGCTTTCTAGAAAAGGGAAAACATTGCTTTTTAAGCCAAAGAACTCCCAAGGTCTATTGTGCTCTAGCAGTAGGTTGGAACCCAGCCAATGAATCATCATGTGAACAACGTTCATTGACTACATCAAGGGAGAGCAAGAGGAAAGAGGATGTTGCCATATGAAGCAACCTTGCATTTTTTTCAAGTATAGATTTTGTATGCCATTAATAATAGAGTGTTCACATCTGTGCTTGCATCAGGAAATTGCAAGTTAACCTACTACCATTTCTATTCTCTCAGTCAAGCTGGCTACATCTCTCAACTGGCTGCATTCCTCGCAGCTGTCAGTTACAGAATGTCTGTGTGTAGATATTATGACTCTCTGTCTCTCCCTCTCCCTGTGTGTGTGTGTGTGTGTGTGTGTGTGCCACACGTCTTTTTGAAAGATTAACATAGATAGATAGATAGATAGATAGATAGATAGATAGATAGATAGATAGATAGATAGATAGATAGATAGATAGATAGATAGATAGATAGATAGATAGATAGAAACCCTGCAAACAAACACACAAATAGACAAACACATACTATAAAATTTACCATTTGAATAATAGACACATACACACACACACCAGGTCCTGAAGTAGGAACTAGAGAGGATATGGAAAGTAAAGGCCCAGTGGTAGTAGGAGTACTTGAGGCCGGGACTCCTAAACTGGGAGAGTGGCTCCAATAGATCCAAGGAACAGCAACATCAGAGCTTTCTATTCAGAAGAATGCAATACTAGAAACAGCCAAGATCCTGTGCAGAATTCTCAAACTCCCAGTTTCTTGTAGAGGAACCAAGATTGAAGAAGATACATATCACACAAAGGAGTGAGAAGGGAATCTTTTTAAATTCCTTTATGGCTAAATATTCATATTTGCTCATACAGTAAAGCATAAATGTTATAACAGAAGCAAAACAGTACTTTTAATACCTTCACAAGATAATAGACATACTCATATATTAGAAATAGATTCAATAAGTAAGTAAATAAATAAATATTAGATTTGCTTTTTATGGTTAAAGAAATCCTAATTACCTCATTCATAAGATAATATAACAAGCCAATATTTAGAGCAATATCTTGAAATATTTCAGGTCTCTGGTACCTGGAAGTTCATTAAAATAATTATTGCAGCCATCTAATATTCTATCTATATGCCTTTTGTGTACAAAAGAAGGAATATATTTCATGTGACAAATATAGTAACTCTTATTAGCAAGCATAATTTACAGCAGCATATCTTGCTACTAATGCTTTAAAAAAATAAAATTGGAGCAGAAACTATAAAATGATCAGTAAGTCACAGCCATATCTATTTGCCCTAAGATGTTACACAATTCTACTTAGAAGTATGAAGATATTCTGAAAAGTTTTCTAGTTTAAGCACATATTAAAATATTCTCTTCAAAACAAAAGCATTACATTCAATTACTTTGCTCTATGAAAGATGAATTATATAAGTAGTGACATTTATCACTGTCATGTCTAGCAAATTATCATTACTTATGCACTTATGCTGTGTTATGTCGCATAGAGCCTGGGACACATCTAGCCCTTGGGCTATGTTATATGGAGTAACTTTAGCTCTAGATGGAACTGTACTCTCAAAGAAAGAGCTGGTACAAAATCTAGAGGTATATCTGAACTCTCAGCTCTTATTGGAAGACCAAGTAATATATTTGTCAAGTCAGTCTTTTGAAGTAGACCATGTTATATGTCATTAAATTATATATATATATATATATATATATATATATATATATATATATATATATATATATATATATATATATATATATATATATATATATATATATATATATATATATATATATATATATATAATATAAATATATATTTATACTTAATGATATTTGATTTTGACAGAATCTTGAAAGCCTGCATTATTTCTCCAAGGATATCTTTGAGGCTGTCTATAGATCAGGAGGCCCTCAATCATGTCATTGTCAGCTCATGAATTGACCACTGTAATGCATTGAGGAAACAAAATATGTTTCCAGAATATGCGGAAACAATATGTCACCATCGCAACTGGAGATATAACAATACTCACAATGTCTTCTTTAAAAAAAATTCTCCCAAACAGATGCTATGACTACTTTCAGAGTGGGAGATTCTCATCAGTATGAAATGATCTATGGTCAAAGCTTTGGAAGGATTACATCTTTCTTCCTTTCTTCCTTCACTCACAATCACAGTTCTTGCTTCTTCTCCTTCTAGAGAAACAGCTGACACTAAAAACACCTTTTATTGGAAACAAAAGATAGCTTTCTCCAGGATTATCTAACTTTCTGGTGGACTACATCCTTTGCACCCATATCCCCCAATAAAGTTGTTAATTATCTTTGTAATGAATTCTGTCTGAGACTGCCTTCAGAAACTGCAATTAATATAAAATGTACTGATCCATCTATTAACCAAATCCATCTGATATTGTCATATACTGTATTGTCCATGTTGTATGAGCTGCCAATCTGTTTCCAGGTATCATACAAGATAAATTATCTTCAAAGTTTTCATGGCGTGGGGTTTTCCCTACTTGGAGACTGCCTGCTCCAAACAAAATGAGTCTACTTGAAGTGTACATGTGAATGGTGCTTGCTGAGCAACACATACACACCTACAAACACCTACACACACATCCTGTGAAGAACAACATGAAGAGACTTGGAAGAGAGCATTTTCTGCAGGTGCTCTATAGAATACTTTTCCCCAAAATATAACAACTGCACTCATACTTCTAATACTCAGAAAGCTTTTAGAAATGTAGCATTGATAATAAATTAATAGATGATATAATAACTGAATCAGATTTCCCAATTGTCATTTTAATATAACTTCAGGTACTTTTTGGTATTTTTCAATAAAAATGCTATAATCAGAACACAAGAATTTCCCCACAAACCAAAACAAAGGATCTCCTAATCCAGAATTCCATTCTTAACCCTGACCAAAAAAGTATCTCTAGGAAGTCAGAATAAAATATACGGGAACAAAGAGAAATTGCCCCCTTCTCTTGATTCTCCGATTGCTGGTATACAATGTCATTCCAGCCACTGCTAATTGTGACTTGCAGATGCTCTGCAAAACAAGATTAATACATTTGAATTGAGCCACGGTGTGAGCATGGGAAAATCAATGTTTGCAATTTGTAATGCAGAAATGCTTCAAATAATCATATAAACAAGATGGTCAGCAGAGCATCTGGCCTAGACCAAGAAGAAGCAGTTCTTCTAGTCATTCAGAGCTGCAAGAATTAACAGAAGAATTGCTTTCATTTATTAATGTAGTTTTCTTCCAGTCCAAGAGAATGTTAAGGGAGGTGCACAGATATCAGCAGACATGAGAATATTCAAGTAATCAGATCTTCATGACTACATTTCTTCAATTGTATTCCATGATCCCACAACCTATGTCCAGACATATTTCTTAGCCTGCATAAATTAAAAGCTGGGAAAGCAATAAAATTTAGCCAGACAGGCTATTGTGGTTTCCCTAATTATTACATCTGGACATGAATGAATTATGACTAATGCTTTAGTCTTTGCTCAATAAATAAATAAATTCTGAAATATGGAAAAGAAAATCCTTTCAGTCCATCATTATCTCAATATTTTGTAGGCACCTAATGCAAAACTTACTGGAAAACACTAGAAACATAATCTTTACATTACTATATAAAGTGGCTCAATTTAATAACAGAATCCAGTCTTATCACTCATACATACATCTTACATTTTTACGAAAGCATAAAACTGCAATTACAAATATTTAAATAAAAAAATCTAAATCCATAACTAAAATAACAATCTCAGAGTAATAAATTGTAAATGTGTAATAAATTATTCATTAGATTTTATTAGACCACAATTACATTCCCAGGTTGGAGAATATAGACTGCACATAAATTTATCTTACCATAAGACCATAAAGAGAATAGTTGCTATAGACCAGACATGTCAAACTCACGACATCACGTGACATCGCGCAATGTATCGGGACTGTTTTGCCATTGCCGGCAATCAGGTGGGCACGGCTTTCACGTAACATGTCCGGCCCATGGGCCAGCAGTTTTACACCCCTGCTATAGACCTTATCTCATAAAGTGGCATAAAACCTGCTGAACATAGCAAAACTTATTTAATGGAACAAGGCCTTCTGCTTTCAGACATTATGAAATTTGTCTCCTCTCCTCTCGTCTCCATTCCATTCCATGGGTTTATTTCATTCAAAATGGCCTAAACCTCTTTAATATTCTATCCATATATTCAATATAAAGTTTGACAAATTTAGTGCTACATGATGGATCTACATAAAAAAAAAGAATCAATGGCCTTGGGAACTGCAAAGGGTCACAACAGTGATTGTCCATCCCCATGATTCCTTAGTTCAATTTTTAACAAAGTGATTATTTGATTATTGGGTATTTTGATACATGTATTTGCATGTAATATTTAGCTCTACCTTCGTCTACCTACAGTTAAGAATATAATTTGGCCAAATTAAGTCAAAGTGCATTTGCCTACAAACAGTATTAGCAGAATGTCTGAGTTTTTCTAGATCAATAAGAGTTACATTTCAGATCTTGAAAAACGTAATTGACAGATTTCACTTCAACCATAAATATGAAGAATATGGTATTTAGTAAGACACAGTTTTTCTGACTCAATTCTTATGCCTGTCAAGTGGGAATATCTAAGAACTCAGTAGTAAATGACTTTATTAAAGGAAGCTGTTCAAAATTCTGATCTATTATTATTCTAAGAACTTCTTGTTATTGTTCCAGTGCACTTCAACCCTAATACAAGATGAATGGTAAACCAATCTAGTTAGTTTGAATTGACCACAAAGCTTGTGTTGTCCCATTATGAATCATTATGATAAACCAACCATTTTTCTTGGACCCAGCAATGTTACTCTAATATCTAGTGGACTTCTATTATTTTTCCAAATAACATTTGCTACTGAAAAGGACAGTTGGACCAACTCTGAGGCCCAACAAGTTGACATTGTTTAATAGAAGGGGTCTGGAGCCTCCCCTCTCTACTAGATTTTGTGGGACAAAACAAGAGACAGACAGTATCACAAGCAGTCTGGCCCTATGACATAGAAGGCATTTTGTTACGTTAGGACATAAAATATTTTCCTTTATACATTTGAACATTTTTCTTTGGGTGAGCGGCCATGTACATTTTCTTAAATAAATAAATATTAAAAAGTTACACAGAAGACAATTAAGACACTTCCACAGCTGGTAAAGGGCCTGGAAAGAATTCCAGAAGTCATTTAAAGCTTCCATTATCTTGCTTTAAAAATGTCATAGGTATAATATAACCTGTAATGTATTTGTTTGGCTTTAACTTGCAACCCTTTCCTCCTTTCACTCTTACAGCTATCTGACTGGAATATTGCAGCAAAATGTCAGACAACACAGCATCTACATATTGTATATTTCATTAATTGTTCCATTTCAGCATACCCAATATCCAGGGAAGAGACGACTTCAAAATCAGACAGATTGTTTTGCTTTTCCCCATCCTGCTTCCACTCACAGATAGCCATGTAATTAGTGGTCCACTTACTGTAATTGGCAGCCAAGAAGAAGGAACAGGAAATTATATGTGCAGAACTTAATTGCAAGACATTTTTGCTC